>JAPEVW010000192.1:0-323000 GCA_027921565.1 Artemia sinica | reverse complement strand
GATTTGTTGATGTTCGTATAGGAGAATTGTCTCCGGTGAAGTTTATTAATGTCTGATGGATGATGTCAAGGTTGATTGATTTGTTGGTGTTCTTCCAGAAGAATTGTCTCCGGGTGAGGTTTATCAATGTCTGATGGATGATGTCAAGGTTGATTGATTTGTTGATGTTCGTCCAGGAGAATTTTCTCGGGTGAAGTTTATTAATGTCTGATGGATGATGTCAAGGTTGATTGATTTGTTGGTGTTCGTCCAGGAGAATTGTCTCCGGGCGAAGTTTGCACGTGCATATTAACGGTGGGGGAGATTTTTTGATTTTAAAGATGAAGAGATTAACGCGGGAAAGGGTTTCCTAGGAATTTCAAATGTGACAGCTCAGGGATGCCAAAACAAAAGGAACACGCAGAAATTACGTTTAGGGATTATTTGGGCAAAACAGTTCGAGACATTTTAGAAGATGATTTAAGCGAAACCGTTTGAGGTATTTTAGAAGATGATTTTAGAAGATGATTTAGAAGAGGACTTGAGGGTGAAACTCCGTGGTCATTATAATACGCAAGTTCCATTTGAACAGTGTTGTGAGGTCCTCTATCCCAACCCCAAAGGGCTTCCCTACCCCAACCCCAAAGGCCCCCCGAGCCCCCAAAGGCCCCCCGACCCACCCAAATCCCCAAAGCCCCCGAATTGCCCCCCCAAGTCCCCCGGGCCCCCCACATTTTTTGTTTGCATGTCTGGGTTGGTGTTTGCAAGTCTAAGTATTTGTCTTTGTTGCTTTGTATATCTAAAGTGCATATATTTCTCTGTTTACATGTCTGATTCTATTTGTTTGCATGTCTGGGTTGGTGTTTGCAAGTCCAAGTATTCGTCTTTGTTGGTTTGTATATCTAAAGTGCTTATCTTTCTCTGTTTGCATGTCTGATTCTATTTGTTTGCATGTCTGGGTTGATGTTTGCAAGTCCAAGTATTTGTCGCTGTGGTTTGCATATCTAAAGCGAATGTCTTTCTCTGTTTGCATGTCTGATTCTATTTGTTTTTATGTCTGGGTTGGTCTCTGCAAGTCCAAGTATCTGTCTTTGTTGCTTTGTATATCTAAAGTGCCTATTTTTCTCTGTTTGCATGTCTGATTCTATTTGTTTGCATGTCTGGGTTGTTGTTTGCAAGTCCAACTATTTGTCTTTGTTGGTATGTATATCTAAAAAGCCTATCTTTCTCTGTTTGCATGTCTGATTCTATTTGTTTGCATGTCTGGGTTGGTGTTTGCAAGTCCAAGTATTTGTCGTCGTTGGTTTGTATATCTAAAGTACCTGTCTTTCTCTGTTTGCATGTCTGATTCTATTTGTTTGCATGTCTGGGCTGGTGTTTGCAAGTCCAAGTATCTGTCCTTGATGGTTTGGCGGGGAAAAGACCCCCTAGAAGTTATAGAACCTTAATGAAAATCACACTATCATATTCAGCGTATAAGAGAACCCTACTGTAGAGGTTTCAAGCACTTATCTACAAAAATGTGGAATTTTGCATTTTTTTGCCAGAAGAAAGATCACAGATGTGTGTTTATTTGTTTTTTTGTTTTTTTTTTTTGTTTTTTTCCCGAGGGGTGGTCGTATCGACCCAATGGTCCTAGAATATCGTGGGAGGGCTCATTAGAGTGTAAATTAAAAGTTCTAGTACTCTTTTTAAGTGACCAAAAAAATAGAGGGCAACTAGGCCCCCTCCCACACTTTTTTTTCCCAAAGTCTCCAGATCAAAATTTTGAGATAGCCATTTCGTTCAGCATGGTCGAATATATGATAACTGTGTCTTTTAGGGAATCCCCCGAAGTCCCCGGGGGAAGGGCTGAAAGTTATGAACTTTACCTAATGTTACAATATAGTATTGGTTATTGGGAAGTATACAGACGTTTTCAGGGGGGATTTTTTCTGGTAGGTGGGAGGGGATCGGTCGGGGGTTATATGGAAGGATCTATCCATGAAGGAAGTTTTCAGGGGGGAAGGGACATTGCTATGAAGGGGGTGCCGGATTTTCCATCATTATTAAAGAAAAACATCAAAAATTAAATAAAAAAAAAGTTTTACAACTGAAAGTAAGGAGAAACATCAAAACTTAAAACGCAACAGAAAATATTACAGAATATATCACCCACTAGTCAATACCTCGCTCTTTAAGCCAAAGATCAGCATCCTAGAGATGCTGATTATACGCCCATTTGACAAACTACATGCATATAGTGTGTGTTTGATTTAATACAGTTTCCATCTCTACATTCCTTGAAAGTTTCACATTAAACCCTTAGCCATTCAATAAATATTTCATATACACCGTTTTATACTGATTACTTTTTCACAACCTGAGATAGCAGATTATAAATGTGGCAAGGCGAATATTCCAATACAGGAATCCAATGTCTTTATGTAGTTAACCCTACCAAGACTGTACTACAATTCTACAGCCAACTAACACTAACTACTATTACTAACGTCATATATTACCCGACTTCACTACTGTTAATATTGGCAAACTAGTATTTATCTTATGTTGGAGATCAACCTAAATGGAGCTGAAGTTACTACAAATGAAAAATTAAACATAAAAAATAGAAATTGGTGGTAGCTAGACCACGTTTACTTATGGCAATTTATGTTGATTATGTTTCAGTTTGGCTTCATTGTTTTATTTTAGTTTCTATGCGTTTTAAATTTTTCACTCATAGTACACTCGCATAATAGCTGTATTATGAGTTGGCATGTTAGGTAATTTCTGCTTATTGGAATGTTCTGATTCGCTCTTTACTTTTCAAGTTAAAACTTCGTTTCAATAAAATCTAATTACTATATAGACGTTAATAGTGAGAAACTTCTATTTAATCGTATTTTCACTGGGACCTGAACTTTTTGTTGCCTGAACAAAGTTCTATTAAGCATCAAAATCCCTAAGCGTAAACAAAGCAACCGCAGATGAGCAACCTCTTCCTCTATTAAAAATAAAATTTTAAAATGTTATGTCTTAATCTATGACTTAAGACTAAATGAAACTTTGGTTCAGTAGCTAAAAGTTGATCTTTCTATAGTATTTCTCATTTTTTAGGATGCCAGATATATGGATTCATCGGTGCATTGGCGGGAACAACATCTATAATGAGTTTATCCATTCTTGCACTCAACAGATATTCTGTAATATCAAGACCCTTTGATCTGGACAGAAAACCAACGAAAACTAAGACTGTACTCCAAATACTTTTCACGTGGCTTTATTCTCTCGCTTTCGCCTCATTACCTTTATTTGGAATTAGTCAATATGTACCTGAAGGGTATTTGACAAGTTGCAGTGTTGACTATCTTTCTGAGCATATGATTGACAGAATTTTTATATTTATTTTCTTTATTGGTGCTTGGTGTGCACCATTAACTTTAATTTCATTTTGCTATATTTATATTCTTTCTGTGGTTCGCCAAGCTGAACCCAGTCTTTCTGAAAGTTCTGTTTACATCATAAATCGCAGAAAAGTTGAAAAAAAAGTCACCAAAACAGTTTTTATACTTATCACTTTATGGGTGACTGCCTGGACACCATATGCTATTGTAGCTTTACTGGGAATCACTGGGAATAAAAAATATATCACTCCTTTATCATCAATGCTCTGCGTTGCATTCTGTAAAACTTCAGCTTGTGTCAACCCATTTCTGTATGCCTTGTCTCAACAAGCCATGAAGACTGAAATCATCAACATGACGAAGAAATTGCACAATGCTAGTACTAGTGCTTTATTTCATTTCGACTCTGCGGGAGGAATCAAGCGCCGAGTCAAGTCCTCTTGAACCAAGAAGCCTTTTAGATCTAAGAATAAAAGCTGATTCTGCTCAAAATAAAAAATAATGTCAAAGAGAAATAATCTGTTGAGAGAATATTTATAGCTATAATAATTAAAAATAAAAAATATTTATATTCTCAGTTGTCACAGACATTGTTTGTATTGGTTTGTTTTAGTGCAACGATGTAATAAGCGCTACTAAGAGGCCAGACATCATAGCGCGCAGCAAAATAGCACACCCTAAGAAAAGAGCAATTTGGCTTCAATGTGTTATTCATTTATTTATTTTTCTTTTCACCAGGCCACTTCAAATGATTAGTATCCCCGTAAGCACTTTAAAGTCATCCCTAGGAAATTAACATGGGTTTTAAAGTCATCCCTATCCCTTTTCCCATAGGATTCCGACGGGTGCCCCGTGACATCACGACAGCCCTGTTCCCAGCTGGCAAGATTCCCGGAATTCCAGGTGTCCTATAGCAAGCCCTATTGTTTTATATTTTCTCATATACTTGTCTAGACGGTTATTACGGAATATGCCCAGGTGTTCTAGTATTTCCCCGATTGTTTTTCTATTTTCCCATATGCTTATCTAGACAGCTTTTCTGTGGATATCTTTGACAGCCATAGGAAAATTAACATGGGATTTTAATCGCATCCCTATTTCCAGGTGTTCCAATATTCTCAGGTGCATGCATATTATTAATAAGAGTGTGGTTGAGAATAATAGACAAGTAGCAATAATAGGGGAAATTAACATAGGATTTTCTGCAACATCCATAGGGAAATAAACATTAGGATTTTATAGACATCCATAGGGAAATTAACATGGGATTTTAAAGGGTCAGATAAGAAGAGCTACCAACCCCTCAATCATTCACACCCTTTACAATGGGGTCACCGTTCCTACTAAAGGGAACACAGTTGGTGAGACTCCCACGACACACTCCTCTGGACTCCAATAACGTCAAACGACTTACCCCGTTCTAAACGGTCAAGTTTAATATGAATGACACAATTTTAAGTAACTCTGTAACAGGAACCCATGGGGAGTCCAAACTTGTAACTTAACGACAGCACACACCTTATGTGATGTCACGTAATGATTGCGCAACCATCACTCTCACGTAGTACTTTTGACATTCAATTTTTTCGCGCAAAACGCTCAACGTATTTTTTCTTTCTTTTAGCTTAATGACGGGGCACACTTTTTGTAAGGTCAGAACACACTTTAATGTAACAACGGTGCGCATCACTGTCGCTTAATACCTTTTTTGACATTTTTTTCGCCCGAAAGGTTCAAAGCATTTCTTTTTTTCTTTTAGCTCTTTGTCCCCGCTAGGACTCTAATGGTAAATTTTCTTCCAATGGGAGAGCGCTCCAACCATCAGGACTGGCCTGTTATCCTCTGTATCTTGTCCCACTCATTACTTTCAAGAAAAAATACATTCCCGTGACGTTACAGGAAACACCTCTGCCAATTCCATGACATATCTGCCGGGATTCCAAGCTCACGCCGGACTTCTCCTGGCCAGGTGAAAAATCGAGGATGCAAAACATGCAGAGGAAATATTTGTTTTTAGAGACAATTGGGCTAAATTTATTTCAAGCAATGAAGACGGAAGAGGTGCTTAAATTATGTAAGCTTCTTCATCGTGCTAAACAATAAATCTTAAAAACACAGACTTTGACAATAAAAGTTTTATTATTTCAAACAAATTTACAAACAATATCAAAAACACAGAAATAAGACTTTAAAAAACACGACAAACAAAAAGTAAAAGGTGAAAAAAAGCCTTATCGTAATACCTGCAAAAAAAATAGCCGTGTATTACAGAAATTCGGGGGTCGTAATAGCTAATTCCAGGAGTAGAAAGCTTGTTGTTAGTTTTTTTTCTTAGGAAAATGGTCCATTATTGCAAAACTTAATCTTAACTAACTGAAGGAGTGCATAAGTTCTTCATTTTACTCATATTGCAAGGGTAATTAAGGAACATTTAATATATTTTTTTATTTTTGTGTGTTTTCTTAGAGAAATAAATCATTATTACAATACTTAGTATTAACTAACTTAGAACCATTATTACAAAACTTAGTATTAACTAGCTGAAATAGTTCATAAATTTTTCATTTTAGTCAAATCGCACGGGTAATTATTGAAAAATTAATATATTTTTTCCTGTTTTTGTGTGTGTTTTCTTAGAGAAATGGACCATTATTACAAAACTTGGTATTAACTAGTTGAAATAGTCCATAAGTTCTTCATTTTAGTCAAATCACACGGGTAATCAAGGAACATTTATTATATTTTACTATTTTTGTGTGTTTTCATAGGGAAAAGATCCATTATTAAAAAACTTAGTATTAGCTAGCTGAAAAAGTCCATAAGTTCTTCATTTTACTCATATTACAAGGGTAGAGAAACGGCCCCGCTATGCAAAATTCTAGTCTTAACTTGCCAAAAAAAGAGAGTATTAGTAATTTTCCTTGCTGAATGAAGTGAGAGTTGGACTCGGCAATTTGAAAATGCATCGTCTTCTATGATAATTTTACGCTTGGTAGATTGTTTGATTTTGTTTCCATTTTGTTTTAATAAAGTTCTTTAATTTTCTTTGAAAAACCAGGGTTTTGTTTCACTCCGAAAACTAGCTGGTGAATTTAAATTAAACAGTATATTTTCTTGAACAGCAAGAAAGTCACCATTTTCTTGCTAGAGCGTGATATTCCAAGCAATTCATGCCACAGTAGCACACTATGACTACTCTCTGGCACCCCTGCAACACCAATCGTCAACATCTTAAGCGTCTTCTAACGTTTGAACACCCTCAATGGAAATTATTTCCAATGATTCCCAGCACTGTGTAGCATTATTACTACACTGTGGCACCTCTCTGTCATCACATCATCACCTCCAAGACTTTTTCAGACATATCCCGTTAAAAATTATACATTCAACCCATTGACTCAAGTTTTTTACAAGCCAAGCTTGTCATGATACTCCACAACACACTCCAAACCACCATGGCGTTACGTTCCTACCCCTCCAGCATCCACGTGCAGTCACCCACTCGTCCCCCCTCTAGGACATTTTCAACCTTCTCATTTCAAAAATAATCTCATGAATCTAAATCAAAAACAGCCTTTACTTGAACAGCGAAACTCGACATTTTATTTCTAGAACATGTTACTCAAAGCAATTCAGGCCACAATGCTAACACTATTACTGCTCTGTGCCGCCCTTCGACACCCCACTTTATCATTCCTAAGACATTTTTCAGACATTTCTTGTTAAAAATTATGCCTTAATCCGGTGATTAAAGTTTTTCCAACCCATCCCTACGTAATACACCATGTCAATTCAAACCACTGTGGCATTACACATTTCTATATCCCTCAACCATGTGGCACCACCCCTCATCCCCTCTAAATTAATTTCAACCGTTTTACTCCAAAATAAGCTAGTGAATGTAAATTAAACACTTTTTTTACTTGAATAGTGGAACTCGGCATTTCATTGCAAGAATGTGATACTCCAAGCAATTCATGCCACAATGCCATATTACTATTGCTCTGCGGCACCCTCTGGCATCACATCATCACCTCCAAGACAATTTTCAGACATTTCTTGTTGAAAATTATGCTTCAACCTATCGATTCAAGTTTTGGCAAGTAAATCCTACGTTATACACCGTGTCAATTTAGACCACCGTGACATTATTCAATTTTTACATATTTTTTCATTGAAAAAACAACAAATTCTACATTTCTTGTGGATAGAAACGTGAAGCCTCAACACTAAGGTTTTTGATGGGCTGTATTTGATGCTGTAACTCTTATCAAGACCCGGTATATCCTTTGCGAGTGTTTCCACCTTTTTTCAGAAATCAAATTTTGCTTTAATAGAATAAAAATTTTGGACAGGCAAAATTGTCGAGTACTTTTCCCTGACACAGTGAATAACCATGATTTTCTAAGATCTACCCCTCCCTCTGACTCTTCACGAAATTGTGAAGTTGCTTGACTACTAGCACATATTCACCAATCTTACCACGTTGAATTTCCATTTTTTTACATATTTTCATTGAAAAAAAGCGACAATTTCTACATTACTTGTGGATAGGCGCGTGAAACCTCAACAATAAGGTTCTTTGATGTGCTGGATTTGATGCAGTAACTTTTATCAAGACCTCTTGCAGCCTTACAGAGTGTTTCTCTCTTTTTAAAAAATCAAATTTTGTTTCAATAGAATACAAAAATTTAGATTAGAGGCAAAATTGTCGAGGATTATTCACTGATATAGTGAAAAATCAAGATTTTCTAAGATTTTCGCCCTGACTCTGATATAGTGAATAACCAGGATTGTGTAAGATTTCCCCCCTGACTCTTCACGAAATTGTGAGGTTTTTTTGACTACTTACACACATTCACCAATTTTTACTACATCGAATTTTCCACTTTTACACATTCTCATCGAAAAAGCAACACATTCTACATTTCCTCTGGAAAGGCGCCTGAAACCTCAGCACAAATTCTTAGATGTTTTGTATTTGATGCTGTAGCTTTTTGTCTTCTTCGGATAAAATCTAGAACAGAACTCCATCTTTTTCTCTTCTTTGAGAAGATTCAGAATCAAAGTTTAACATTTTTCTCTCCTCTGGAAAAAAAATCAAAATGGAAAGTTTAATATTTCTATTCCATGGAAAAATTCAGAATAGAACTTTTTCTTTTCGTTGAGAAAGTTTCGAACTAAAGTGGAACTTTATCTCTTCGGAAAAAAAATCAAAATCGAAGCATAACTTTTTCCATTTTCTACCAAAAATTCAGAAGGGAAGTGAGACTTCTTTCTCTTCACTGAGAAAATTGAGAAATGAAATGAGACTTCTTTTTCTTCTTTGAGAAAATTCAGAATTGAACTGGAACCATTTCTATTCTCTGGAAAAATTTGGAATTGAAATGTAACTTTTTCTCTTCCTTGAGAAAATTCAGATGAGAACTTGAAATTTTTCTCTTCATGAGAAAATTCTGAACTAAGATGGAACTTTCTCACTATTTAGGAAAACTCAGATTTGAAGTGCAACTTTTATCTATCTTCTACCGAAAATTCAGAGCCGAAGTTTAACATTTTTTCTCTTCTCTGGAAAAAATTATGAATTGAACCTTAGCATTTTCTTATTTTCCAATGAAAAATCCAGAAGAGAAGTTGAACTTTTTTTATCTTTGAAAAATTCAGAACAGAAGTGGAACTTTTTTTTATCTTCCTTGGTTAATCACAGAACCGTAGTATATCTTTTTGTCTTCTATGGAAAAATTCAAAATCGAACCTTAGCATTTTTCTCAGTTCCATGGTAAAAATCAGAAAGGAACTCGAACTTTTCTTTTCTTCTTTGAGAAAATTCAGAACTTAAGTAAATCTTTTTTCTTTGAGAAATTCAAAACTGAAGTGCAATTTTTTTCTCAACTTCAAAAAACTTCAGAATCAAATTCGAACACTTTTCTCTTCTTAGGAAAAATCCAGAATTATACTAGAACTCTCTCACTCTTCTCTGAGAAAACTCGAAATCAAAGTATTACCTTTTCTCTTCTCTGGAAAAATCTAGAATCGGAGTATCACTTTCTTTCGCTTCTTTGAGAAATCCAAAACTGTGTAACTTTACCTCTTCTTCGAAAAAACTTAAGAGTCAAACTTTAACATTTTTCTCTTCTTTGGATAAAAATTCAGGATTCAAGTTCAACGTTTTTCTTCCATAGAAAAAATTCAGAAGAGAATTTGAACTTTTCTTTTGTTCTTTGAGAAAATACCAAACTTAGGTAGAATTTTTTTTTCTTTGGGGAAAACTCAGAACTGAGGTGTAACTTTTGTCTCTCCGTCGATAAATTTCAGAATCCGAGTTTAATACTTTTTTCTCTTCATTGGAAAACAGTCAGAATCGAAGCTTAACATTTTTCTCTTCTATGGGAAAGTTCAGAAGAGATCTTGAACCTTTTTTTCTTCTTTGAAAATATTAGTTGAAGTGCCCCTCAGATGTTTACTAAAAATGGTATTGTAGTGCCAATCTAGTCTCGAGGTTGAGTTTTTTCATGTCCTGCATCTATTAAACCCGAAGATATAATGAAAATTTTGAAATATAGGCTAGGTTATGTTAAATTAGGTTAGGTTGCGCGTTATCTAACCTTACTTAACCTAACCTAGCCTATATTTTAAATTTTTTCACATTTTTCATTATTTCCTCTTTTTTAATAGATCCAGGGCATGAAAACATTCAACCTCGAGACTAGAGTTGCACTATAATACCCTTTTTCATGCACAGCTGAGGTCCATTTCAACTAAGGATATACTATCGCTTGAGGGCTTTAAACAATTATTTACCAAATTTTAGTCCGGAATTTTCTCAAAAAAAAAGAAAACGTTACACTACGATTCCGAATTTGTCCAATGAATAGAAAAAGTTCCAGTTCAATTTTGAATTTTTACAAGAAGAGACAGAAGTCCCACTTCAGTTCTGAAATTTCTAAAAGAAGAGAAAAAATTTCAAGTTCTGTTTTCAATTTTTTCTGTAGAAAATAGAAAAAGCTATATTTCGATTCTGAATTTTTTCTAAGGACGAGAGAAAGTTCCACTTTAATTCCGAGCTTTCTCAAAGAAGTGAAGAAAAGTTCATATTCTGCTCTGAATTTTCTGTACAAGATAGAAAAAAGCTATACTTCTATTCTGAATTGTTTCCAAATTTGTACTCCTCTTCTGAGATTCATCAAAGAAGTTAAAAAGTTCCATTTTGGTTCTGAATTTTCACAAAGAAGAAACAAAAGCTCAAGTTTTCTTCTGAATTTTTCCACTGAAGAGAAAAATGTTAAGGTTCGATTCTGAATTTTTTTTCAAATTAAGAGAAAAAAGATGTTAAACTCCGATTCTGAATTTTTCCGAAGTAGAGAAAAAAAAGTTACACCTTAGTTCTGAGTTTTCCTCAAAGAAGAAAAAAGATCTACGTAAGTTCGGTATTTTCTCAAAGAAGAGAAGAAAAGTTCTCTTGTAAATTTTTCCATGAAAGAGAAATGTTCTACATCGATTCTGAATTTTTTCCAAAGAAGAGAAAAATGATTCTGAAGTTTTTTTCCAAAAAAAGAGAAAAAGTTACAATTCAGTTTTGAATTTCTTAGAGAAGCAAAAAAAAGTTACAGTCCGGTTCTAGATTTTTCCGGAGAAGAGAAAAAATTATAATTCGATTCTGAGTTATCTAAGAGAAGAGTGAGAAAGTTCCACTTTAATTCTAAATTTTTCCTAAGAAGAGAAAAATCTTCATTTTTGATTCTGAAGTCTTCCTAAACAAGAGAAAAAAAATTACACTCCAGTTTTTGAATTTCTCAAAGAAAAAAAAGTTATAATTAAGGTCTGAATTTTCTCAAAGAAGAGAAAAAAAGTTTGAGTTCTCTTCTTTGTTTTTTCCATGGAAGTGAGAAAATGCTAAGGTTCGATTCTGAATTTTTCCATAGAAGAGAAAAAGATATACTCCGGTTCTGGGATTCACCAACGAACAAAAACAAAAAGTTCACTTCTGTTCTAAATTTTTCAAAGAAGAAAAAAGTTCAACTTCTCTTTGTATTTTTCCAAGTAAGTTAGAAAATGCTAAGGTTCGATTCTGAATTTTTTCCAGAAAAGAGAAAAAATATTTAACTTCGACTCTGAATTTTCGGTAGCAGGTAGAACAAAGTAACACTTCAGATCTGAGTTTTCCTAAGAAGAGAGTAAGTTCCACTTTATTTCGGAATTTTCTCAACGAAGAAAAAAAAATTTCAAGTTCTCATCTGAATTTTCTCAAGGAAAAGAAAAAAATACATTTTGATACCAAATTCTTCCAGAGAATAAAAATAGTTCCAGTTCAATTCTGAATTTTTCTCAAAGAAGAAAAAGAAGTCTCACTTCATTTCTGAATTTTTTCAGTGAAGAGAAAGAGATCTCACTTCACTTCTGATTTTTGGTAGAAGATGGAAAAGTTAATCTTTGATTCTGAATTTTTTCGAAGGGAGAAAGTTCCACTTTAGTTCGGAATTTTCTCAACAAAGAGAAAAAAAACTTCAAATTCTCTTCTGAATTTTTCCATGGAATAGAAATTTTAAACTTCTATTTTGATTTTTTTCCAAAAGAGGGAAAAATGATAAACTTTGATTCTGAAGCTTCTCAAACAAGAGAAAAAGATCAAGTTCTGTTCTAGATTTTTTCCGAAGAAGAGAATATTTACTGCATCAAACACAGCACATAAAAGAATCTTAGTGTTGATCTTTCACGTGCCTACCCCGAGAAATGTTTAATTTATTGTAGTTGCAGATCCATAATTTGTTTAGGTGGGCGCAAAATAGGTTGATCGGTCAAACTTGCGTTAGGGATAAGTTTAATTAACGCAAACTTGCGTTAATTAAGTAAATTAAACTAGATAAAGATTACAACATCAAATACAGTACATCAAAGAGCCTTAAGGTTGAGGTTTCACAGTCTAACTATACGAACTGTAGAATTTGTTGCTTTTTACGATGAAAATATGTAAAAAAAAAAATGGAAAATTCAACGTGGTAAGGTTGGTGAATGTGTCCTAGTAGTCAAGCAACTTCTAAACTCCGTGTAGAATCAGAAGGGAATCTTAGAAAATCTTGGTTGTTCATTGTATCAGTGAAAAATCCTCGACAACTTTGCCTGTAATTTAAGTTTTTATTCTATTAAAGCAAAATTCGATTTTTGAAAAAAGGCGGCGGAAACCGTCGCAAAGGATATAAATTTCCATAGTTATAACTAATATAACTATCCAAAGGATATAACATAATTTGTAAAAATAGAAAATTCGAAGTGAAAAGATTGGTGAATATGTGCTAGTAGTCAAACAACCTCACAATTTCGTGACGAGTCAGCGGGGAAAATCGTAGAAAATCTTGGTTATTCACCGTATCAGTGAAAAATTCTCGAAAATTTTGTCTGTAATCTAAGTTTTGTATTCTATTGAAGTAAATTTGATTTTAGAAAAAGGTGGAAAGACCCCCCTAAAAGGCTGCAACGGGTCATGGTAAAAGTTACCGCATCAAATACAGCATATCAAAGAAACTTGGTGTTGAGGATGAAAATATGTGAAAATGGAAAATTCAACGTGGTAAGATTTATGAATGTGTGCTAGTAGTCAAGCAACTTCACAATTTCGTGAAGAGCCAGGGGGGGAAATCTTAGAAAAATTTGGTTATTCACTGTAAAAGTGAAAAATCCTCGACAATTTTGCCCGTAATCTAAGTTTCGTATTCTATTGAAGCAAATTTGATTTTTAAAAAAAGGCATAAACACTCGCATAGGATATAACGGGTCTTGATAAAGGTTACAACATCCTTGATAAATGTAACTATGCAAAGGATATAACATAATATGTAAAAATGGAAAATTCGATGTGAAAATATTGGTGAATATGTGCTAGTAGTCAAACAACCTCACAATTTCGTGAAGAGTCAGGGGGGAGAATCTTAGAAAATCTTGGTTATTCACCGTATTAGTGAAAAATCCTCGAAAATTTTGCCTGTAATCTAAGTTTTGTATTCTATTGAAGCAAATTTGATTTTTAGAAAAAGGTAGAAAGACCTCCCCCCCCCCTAAAAAGCTGCAACAGGTCATGGTAAAAGTTACCGCATCAAATACAGCATATCAAAGAACCTTGGTCTTGAGGTTTCACGCGCCTAATCATAAGAAATGTAGAATTTATTGCATTTTTTCGATGAAAATATGTGAAAATTCGACGTGGTAAAATTTGTGAATGTTGGCTAGTAATCAAGCAACTTCACAATTTCGCGAAGAGTCAGGGGGGGGGGAAATCTTAGAAAAACTTGGTTATTCACTGTATCAGTGAAAAATCTTCGACAATTTTGCCTGTAATCTAAGTTTTGTATTCAATTGAAGCACATTTGATTTTTTTTTAAAAAGAAGAAACACTCGCGTAGGATACAACGGGTCTTGATAAAGGTTACAACATCAAATACGGTACATCAAAAAGCCTTAATGTTCAGGTTTCACGTATCTAACCATAAGAAATCTAGATTTTTTTTTTTTTTCGATGAAAATATGTAAAAAATGGAAAATTTGACGTGGTAAGATTGGTGAATGTGTCCTAGTAGTCAAGCAACTTCATTATTTCGTGTAGAGTCATGGGGGAGAATCTTAGAAAATCTTGGCTGTTCACTGTATCAGTGAAAAATCCTCGACAACTTTGCCTGTAATATAAGTTTTGTATTGTATTGAAGCAAAATTTCATAGACAACGCTCTAGCGTTGCCTGTAGTAAAGGCCATACGGCTCCAATATTTTATTATTTATTTATCTTCTTTTTCCAGAGGCAGTTCATGTGGAAGAGGTCATCGTAGAAACTTCAAAGGTGGCTCATTCAATTGGAAATCGAGATTTCTAGTGCCCTTTTTAATAGTCGAAAATAATTGGAGGGCAACTAGCCCCCCCCGCCACGCCCATCATTCCAAACACATCCAATCAAAATTTTGAGATAGCCATTTTGTTCAGCGTAGTTGATTTGATTTCCAGATAGAAAATATATTTTTGAGGAGGACACTCCCCAACTATAAGGCATATAAGGGCATATAAGGTTTTTATAGAAGGCGTTGTCGTAGAAACTTCAAAATAGGCTCATTCGATTGGAAATTCAAAGGGCTACTGCCCTTTTTAATAGTCGAAAGTGATTGTAGGCCAAAAGGCCATACGGCTCCAATATCTTATTATTTATTTATCTTCTTTTCCCAGAGGCAGTTCATGTGGAAGAGGTCATCGTAGAAACTTCAAAGGTGGCTCATTCAATTGGAAATCGAGATTTCTAGTGCCCTTTTTAATAGTCGAAAATGATTGGAGGGCAACTAGCCCCCCCGCCACGCCCATCATTCCAAACACATCCAATCAAAATTTTGAGATAGCCATTTTGTTCAGCGTAGTTGATTTGATTTCTAGATAGAAAATAGATTTTTGAGGAGGACACTCCCCAACTATAAGGCATATAAGGGCATATAAGGTTTTTTATAGAAGGTGTTGTCGTAGAAACTTCAAAATAGGCTCATTCGATTGGAAATTCAAAGGGCTAGTGCCCTTTTTTAATAGTCGAAAGTGATTGTAGGGCAACTAGCTCCCCCCCCCCACGGCCATCCTTTCCCCAAACATATCCAATCAAAATTTTGAGATAGTCATTTTGTTCATCATAGTTGATTTCCAGATAGAAAATATGTTTTTGAGGAGGACACTCCCCCAACCCTCAGGGCAAGGGTTTTAAGTTATGCCCTGGGGGCATATAAGGTTTTTATAGAAGGTGTTGTCGTAGAAACTTCAAAAAAGGCTCATTCGATTGGAAATTCAAAGAGATAGTGCTCTTTTAATAGTCGAAAGTGATTGGAGGACAACTAGCTCCCCCCAAGCCCATCATTGCCCCAAACACATCCAATCAAAATTTTGAGATAGCCATTTTGTTCAGCGTAGTTGATTTCCAGATTGAAAATATGTTTCGAGGAGGACAATTCCCCACAACCCTCAGGGCAAGGGTTTTAAGTTGTGCCCTGGAGGCATATAAGGATTTTATAGAAGGTGTTTCCGTAGAAACTTCAAAAAGTCTCGTTCGATTAGAAATTCAAAGGCTAGTGCCCTTTTTAATGGTTGAAAGTGATTGGAGGGCAACTAGCCCCCCCCCCCACGCCCATCATTACTCCAAACACATCCAATCAAAATTTTGAGATAGCCATTTTGTTCAGCGTAGTTGATTTCCAGATAGAAAATATGTTTTTGAGGAGGACACTCCCCCACAACCCTCGGGGCGAGGGTTTTAAGTTATACCCTGGGGGTATATAAGGTTTTTATAGAAGGCGGTGTCGTAGTAACTTCGAAAAAGGCTGATTCGATAGAAAATTCAAAGGGCTAGTGCCCTTTTTAATGGTCAAAGGTGATTTGTGGGCAACTAACCCCCCTCTCATGCCCACCTTTTCCCCAAACACATCCAATCAAAATTTCGAGACAGCCATTTTATTAAACGTAGCTTTAAGTTCTGGAAATTAGGTCTTTTAGGATAACAACTCCCCCACAGCCCTCGGAGCAAGGGTTGTAAGTTATGTCCTGGGGACATATAAGGTTTTTTATAGACAACATTGTCGTATAAACTTCAGAGAGGGCTCATTTGATTGGAAATTGAAAGTTCTAGTTCACTTTTTAAGCGTCAAAATATATTGGAGGGTTACCAGCTTCCCCCCCCCCCTAAACCCTATTTTCCCAAATACATCCAATAAAAGTTTTAAGATAGCTATTATGTTTTAAAATAGTTCAAAGATCGAATAACAAAAATTCCGGTGTTGACACTACCCACCAGGGCCCGGGGTTAGGCGTTGTAAGTTATGCCCTGGAAGCATTTTCAAAGAGGGATCATTTGATTAGAAATTAAAAGTTTTAGTTCACTTTTAAGAGTCAAAAGAGATTTGAGCGCACCTAGCCTCCCCCCCCCCCCTCCACGCCCCTTTTTCCTCAAACCCATCCGATAAGAATTTTGAGATAGTTTTTTTTAAATAGATCAAATACCATATAATGAAAACTCAGGGGTCAATACAGCCCCAAGGGCCCGAGGGCAGGTGTTGTATGTTACGCCCTTGGGAAATATATGGTTCTTATTGAAGGGATGCTCGTAAAAATTCAGAGATGATTCATTTGATTGGAAATTGAAAGTTCTAGTTAAGTTTTTTCGATTCAAAAGATATTGGAGGGCAACTAGCCCCCCACGCCCCTTTTCCCTAGATGCATCCAATAAAAATCTTGAGATAGGCATTAAGTTAAAAATATCTCAAAAGTAAGATAACAAAAACTTAAGTGTCGTCACAACCCCCAGGGCCCGGGGCAGGCGTTGTAAGTTATGCCCTTGGGCATATATTGTTCGTATGAAAGGGATGCTCGTATATACTTCAGAGAGGGCTCACTTGATACGATATTGAAAATTCGAGCTCACTTTTTAATAGTCAAAAGAGATCCGAGGGCAGCTATTCCCCAGCCCATCTGATGAAAATTTTGAGATAGACATTTTGTTAAAAATAGTTTCAAAGGTCGGATAAGAAAAAATTCGGTGTCAATACAACCTCCCAGGGCACAAGGGAGGTCATTCTAAGTTATGCCCTAAGGGCATATATGGTGCTTATTAAAGGGATGCTCGTATAAACTCCATAGAGGGCTCATTTGATTGGATATTGAAAGTTCTAGTTAACATTTTAAGAGTCAAGAGAGTTAAAACTAGCCCCCCCCCCCCCACGCTCTTTTTTCCCCAAATCCGTCCACTACAAATTTTGAGATAGACATTGTTTTGAAAATTGTTCAAAAATTAGATAACAAAAAGCTCCCCAGAGCCCGGGGGATAGGCGTTGTAAGTGTTGTCCTGGGGGCGCATATGGTTCTTATGAAAGGGACACTCGTAAAAGCTTCAGAGGGGGCTCATTTTATTGGAAATTGAAAGTTATAGTTCAAACTTTAAGAGTAAAAAGATTTCCAAGGGCAACTAGCCCCCCCCCCCAACACACCCTTTTTCCCCAAGCCCATCCGATAAAATTTTTATAGTGCCCATTTCATTAAAAATAGTCCAAAGGTCAGATAAGAAAAATTCCTGTGTCGACGGAACCCGCCAGGGCCCGGAGGCAGGCGTTATGAGTAATGCTCTAGGGGCATATATAGTTCTTAAGGAAGGGATGCTCGTATAAACTTCGGAGAAGGCTCATTTGATTCGAAATTGAAAGTTCTTGTTCACTTTTTAAGAGACAAAAGAGATCGGAGGACAACTAGCCTCCCTCCCCCCTCCCCAACGCCCTAAATGATCAGATAAAATTTTGAGATAGTCATTTTGTTAAAAATAGTTCAAAGTTCTGATAATAAAAAACTCCGGTGTCGACAAAGCCCCCTAGGGCCCGGGTTTAGGCGTTGTAAGTTATTCCCTGGGGGCATATATGGTTGTTATGGAGGGGATGCTCGTATAAACTTCCTAGAGGGTTCATTTGAATGGAAATTGAAAGTTGTAATTCACTTTTTAAGAGTCAAAAGTGATTGGAGGGCAGCTAGCCTCCCCAACAAACCCATCCGATAAAAGTTTCAGGTGACCATTTTTTTAAAAATAGTTCAACCGTCAGATATTAAAACTCAAGGGTCGACACAACCCCCCAGGGCCCATGGAAAGGCGTCGTAAGTTATACACTGAGGATAAACATGGTTCTTATAGTAGGAATACTCGTATAAACTTCAGAGAGGGCTCATTTGATTGAAAACAGGAAGTTCTAGTTTCTTTTAAAGAGTCAAAAGAGACCGAAGAAGTCCCCCCAAGCCCTTTTTCCCCAATCCCATTCGATAAAAATTTTGAGATAGCAATTTTGTTAAAAATAGTTCAAACATCAGATAATTAAAAAGTCCGAGGTTGACACATACCCATTTTTTCACTTTCATATTGTTACTTTAATATCAGTTTTGATACTTTGATGAATATTTGATTTTTTTTTTTAAGTTTGATTTTGAAATAAGGAATTTTCAAAAACTTTGAAATTTTTTGCAATCAAAAATGAAAAAAATTAATTTAAAAAACTTTCCGAAAAATAAGTTTTTCAAAGGTAAGTAAAGGCCATTTTAAACTTAAGCTCAGTAGATACAAATACCTTTTAAAATTCAAACTCAAAACGACCAGAAATTACTATTAAAGAATAAATGAAACCCAAAACGAACAGAAATTAAATAAACAATCATAGCAAAAACATACAACAAGTAATAATATAAATGAATAAATAGATCTTAAAGCGAGTAATGCTTAGATTGAATATGAAAATCAAGCTTAAAACGAAAATAAATATTTTCCTATTGAAGTACAAATGAACCTTAAAACGAACAGAAATTAAATAAACAATCAATGCAAACAACTATACAATAGATATTAATGTAAATTAATAAATAAATCTTAAAACGAGTGAAACTTAAATTGAATATGCAAATCAAGCTTGAAACGAACAAAAATCACCACAAACAAGAGTTTGGGTATGACCTCCTTCTCTCACTTTAAAAGTATAAAATCTACTGCGTCATTTGCACTTTACTGAAAATTATGTGTGTCCCGAACAGTCTTGGAAAGTATAAAGAACATCAAATTGAATATTTGATGTATAATTATATTATATGCTGAAAGATCCATCAGTTCAAGAATTTATTTCACTGGAATTGTTTTTTATTTTGTATGCTGTAAGAACTGGAAAAGAAAATACTTGTAATATAATCCATTTTCAGTTAAGTGCCAATGACACAGTAGTCTTTTGGTTTTTATTTACAGTTAGGAAAGGAGGCAGTATCCAAACACTTGTCTGTAGGGAAACTATAATCGTCTTTAACAACTTTAAAAAGAGCTAATAAATTAAAATGAATATTTGATGCATAATGATATTAATTGAAAGTTCATCAGTTCAAAATGTTACTATGATTTTAATGTTTATTTTCAATATTAAGTACAAAAGAAAATATTGGTCATAAAATTGGTTTTCAGTAAAGCGCCAATGACGCAGTAGGTTTTAGACTTTTACAGTGTGAGAGAAGGAGGTCATACCCAAACTCTTGTTTGTGGTGATTTTTGTTCGTTTCAAGCTTGATTTGCATATTCAATTTAAGTTTCACTCGTTTTAAGATTTATTTATTAATTTACATTAATATCTATTGTATGTTTGTTTGCATTGATTTATTTTCTGTTCGTTTTAATTTCTATTCGTTTTACGTTTCATTTATACTTCAATAGGAAAATATTTATTTTTGTTTTAAGCTTGATTTTCATATTCAATCTAAGCATTATTCGCTTTAAGATCTAATTATTCATTTATATTATTACTTGTTGTATGTTTTTGCTATGATTGTTTATTTAATTTCTGTTCGTTTGGGTTTCATTTATTCTTTAATAGTAATTTCTGGTCGTTTTGAGTTTGAATTTTAAAAGGTATTTATATATCTACTGAGCTTAAGTTTAAAATGGCCTTTACTTTTCTTTGAAAAACTTATTTTTCGGAATTTTTTCTTAATTAATTTTGAAAAAAGGCGGAAACACTCGCAAAGGCTATACCGGGTCATGATAAGTGGTACGGTATCAAATACAGTACATCAAAGAACAATAGTGTTAAGGTTTCACCTGCCTATCAGCAAGAAATGTAGAATTTTTTGCTTTTATGATGAAAATGTGTAAAATTGAAAATTAGATGTGGTAAGATTGATGAATGTGTGCTAGTAGTCTAACAACCTCACAATTCCGTGTTGAGCCAGGGGAAGAAATCTTCGAAAATCTTGGTTATTCACTGTATCAGTGAAAAATCATCGAGAATTTTGCCTGTAATCTAAGTTCTGTATTCTATTGAAGTAAATTTGATTTTTGAAAAGAGAATGAACCACTCCCAAAGGATATACCGGGTCTTGATAAGAATTGCAGCATCAAATACAGTACATCAAAGAACCTTAATGTTGAGGTTTCACGCACCTATCAAAAGGTAATGTATAATTTTGTTACTTTTTCGATGAAAATATGCAAAAAATGAAAAATTCAATATGGTAAGATTGGTGAATATGTGCTAGTAGTCAAATAAGTTCACAATTTCGTGAAGAGTCAGGGGAGAAAATCTTAGAAAATCTTGGTTATCCACTATATCAGTGAAAAATCCTCGAAAATTTTGCCTATAATTCAAGTTTTGTATTCTATTGAAACAAAATTTGATTTTTGTTTTTTTTAAGGAGGGAAACACTCACAAAGGCTGTAAGGGGTCTTACCGCATCAAATACAGCATATCAAAGAACCTTAGTGTTGAGGTTTCACGCGCCTATCCACAAGAAATGTAAAATTGTTGCTTTTTTCGATGAAAATATTTAAAAAGTGGAAAATTCAACGTGGTAAGATTGATGAATGTGTGCTAGTAGTCAAGCAACTTCGTAATTTAATGAATAGTCAGGGGAGAATCTTAGAAAAGCTTGGTGATGCACTGTATCAGTGAAAAATCCCGACAATTTTGTCTTGAATCTAAGTTTTGTGTTATGTTGAGTAAACTTGATTTTCGAAAAAAGGCAGAAACACTCGTATAGGATATAATGGGTATTGATAAAGGTTACAACATCAAATACAGTACATCAAAGAACGTTAATGTTGAGGTTTCACTCGCCTACTCATAAGATATGTAGAATTTGTTGCTTTTTTCGATGAAAATATGTAAAAAAAAAAAAATAGAAAATTCAACGTGGTAAGATTGGTGAATGTGTGCTAGTGGTCCAGCAACTTCACAATTTCGTGAAGAGTCAGGGGGGGGGGGTATCTTAGAAAATTTGGTTATTCACTTTATCAGTGAAAAAACCCTCGACAAATTTACTTGTAGTCAAAGTTTTGTATTCTATTGAAGCAAATTTGATTTTTGAAAAAAGGCGGATATACCCGCATAGGATATAACGGGTATTGATAAAGGTTACAACATCAAATACAGTGCATCACAGAACCTTAATGTTGAGGTTTCACGCACCTATCCATAAGAAATGTAGAATTTGTTGCCCTTTCGATGAAAATATGTAAAATTGTGTAAAAATTTTGCATAGGGGGGCCATTTCTCTAAGAGAAAAACAAACAAGAATAGAAATGACTAGAAATTAAGAATTTATACACTCTTTCAGCTAGTTAATACTAAGTTTTGTAATAATGGTCCATTTCTCTAAGAAAACACACAAAAATAGAAACAATATATTAAATGTTCCTTGATTAGCCTTGTAATATGAGAAATGAATGAAGAACTTATGGACTATTTCAGCTAGTTAATACTAAGTTTGGTAATAAAGGATTATTGCTCAATGAAAACACACAAAAATAGAAAAACGTATTAAATTTTCCTTGATTACCCGTGCGATTTGACTAAAATGAAGAAGTTATGGACTATTTCAACTAGTTAATACCAAGTTTTGTAATAATGGTAGAATTTTTCTAAGAAAACACACCCAAAAAATAGGAAAAATATATTAAAGATTCCTTAATTACCGAGAGATTAGACTAAAATGAAGAATTTATGAACTATTTCAGCTAGTTAGTACTAAGTTTTGTAATAATGGTCCGTTTCTCTAAGAAAAGACACAGAAATGGAAAAAATTTGTTAAATTTCGTTGATTTCCCGCGTGATATGATTAAAATGAAGAAGCTATGCACTCTTACAGTTAGTTAAATTCAAAGTTTTGTAATAATTGTCCATTTCTCTAAGGAAACACACAGAAATAGAAAAATATATCAAATGTTCCTTAATTACCCTTGCAGTATGAATAAAAGAAGAACTTATGCAGTCTTTCAGTTATTTAAGATTAAGGTTTGTAATAATGGACCATTTTCCTAAGAAAAAAACTAACAACAATAAAAGATATTTTCCTAATAAAAGACATAACAACAAGCTCGTTCCTCCTGGAATTAGCTTTTAGGACCCCCAACTTCTCTATAATACACGGTTCTTTCTTGCATGTATTACGATAAAGCTTTATTCACCTTTTATTTTTTTTTGTTTGTCGTGTTTTCTTAGTCTTTTTTTTGTATTTTTAATATTGTTTATAAATTTTTTTGAAATAATAAAACTTTTATTTACAAAGTCTATGTTTTTAAGATTTATTTTTGTTGCTTACATAATTTAAGCACCTCTTCCGTCTTCATTGCTTGAAATAAATTTAGCGCAATTGTTTGTAAAAATAAATATTTCCTCTGCGTGCGTTGCATCATAGATTTTACACTTGGCCAGGAGAAGTCCGACATGAGCTTGGAATCCCGGTAGATGTGTTATGGAATTGGCGGAGGTGTGTCCTTTGACGTCATGGGAATGTGTTATTTCTTGAAAGTAATAAGTGGGACAAAATACAGAGAATATCAGGCCAGTCCTGATGGTTGAAGCGGTCTCCCATTGGAAGAAAATTGATCTTTCAAGTCCTAGCGGGGACAAAGAACCAAAAGAAAAAAAAGTGCTTTGAACGTTTCGGGCGAAAACAAAATGTCAAAAAGTTATTAAGCGACAGTGATGTGCACTGTCGTTGCATAAAAGTATGTTCTCACCTTACATAATGTGTGCCCCGTCATTAAGTTAAAAGAAAGACAAAATGCGTTGATTATTTCGCGCAAAAAAAAAAAATTAAATTTCAAAAGTATTACGTGACAGCGGTGGTTGCACAATCATTACGTGACATCACATAGGATGTGTCCTGTCGTTAAGTTAGAAGCGGGGATTCTCCATGGGCTCCTGTCACATTGTTGCATAAAACTACATCATGCATATTACACCTGACTGTCTGAACGGGGTAAGTCGTGTTAAGTCATTGGAGTCCATAGGGGTGTGTCGTGGGAGTCTTGCCAACTGTGTTCTCTTTAATAGGAGTGGTGACCGCATTGCACATGTGCGACAGTTTGAGAAGTTGGTAGCTCCACTTATTTGACCCTTTAAAATCCCATGTTAAATTCCCTATCCGTCTTTAAAATTGAATTTTAATTTCCCTCCAGAAATCCTATGTTAATTTCCCCTATTATTGTTACTTGTCTATTATTCCCAACCACACTCCGATTAATCATATGCATACACCAGTAGAAATGACCCTAAAGGTCCGACGCCCACACCATATATGGGCATAGAGTCCCTAGGGAGAACACATGGTTAATCGGTCAATGCGCCCTTTTTCAAGGTCGATTTATTTGTTGTTGTTTTGGCAAAGTGCATGCTCGAGGCGAATGTTATGATCCAGAAATAGGAAACAGTATTTGTTGTTGTTGTTTTGGTCAAGTGCATGCTAGGAGCGAATGTTAAGAGTTTCCAGGAATAGAAACAGTATTTGTTGTTGTTGTTTTGGCCAAGTGCATGCTCGAGGCGAATGTTATGATCCGGAAATAGGAAACAGTATTTGTTGTTGTTGTTTTGGTCAAGTGCATGCTAGGAGCGAATGTTAAGAGTTTCCAGGAATAGGAAACAGTATTTGTTGTTGTTGTTTTGGCCAAGTGCATGCTCGAGGTGAATGTTATGATCCAGAAATAGGAAATAGTATTTGTTGTTGTTGTTTTGGTCAAGTGCATGCTAGGAGCGAATGTTAAGAGTTTCCAGGAATAGGAAACAGTTAGATCACGTGTTTCCTTCTCTGCCAATCAGAGAGTTGGATACATCCCCCTTCTCAGCCAATCAGAGAGCTGGTTACATATGGTTTTCCCCATTACATAACAATTCGCCCTTGAGATTTCGTATATAACGGACATGCATTGTGATTAAATTATCAGAAACTATTGTGACACAATGCATATAACAACTGACATAATTGATGAGCTTGAAGCATTGGCAACCTCAATTTACCATGTAAGTTCTGTTTTAATTTTTATTTTCAAAATAAAATTATTTTCATTGGTCACCCTCCAGTATATATAAGTCCCCCATCCCACACAATACAAAACACCACCATACTATCTTTATACTCGATAGAAAACATAAAAGGTGTTCTTTTTATTACCTAAACCATCCTCAACCCCCCCCCCCACTGTTTTTACAACGATAATTCTCGCAATAGAACATATTCTCTTTTTCGATAAATTTGGCTTTTCTGTATTGTAATCTTTTCTCTAACTGACATCCGTCGCTCTGTTGTTTTTAAGCCGCTCTGGTTTTGACATATGGCTCCAGCGCGAGGTTAAAATTAGCTGTCACCCTTTTTAAAGCACTTCCTGTAAAAGGTTTCTCAGATCAAAATGGTTTGTTTTTCTCCCGTCAAATTAAAACGGTTTCATGCAGACAATTGCAATTTATTAAGCGCAGGCCTATACAATCTCTATTTGGAGAACCGGTGAAATCTCGTTATTTTCAAATTAAGGTCTAACAATATATTTAGGACATTGGCGAAAGGGGGAGGGGGCCATGTCTCAATTCTATCGCCATCATTTTAAAATGAAAAACAAAACTGTTTCTTCGCGTTAGGGCAGTAAGAGGACCGAAGGTTTCTAAGAAAAAAAGATAGCTTTATTATGTGTACATTTACATCCAAGATTATAATTTAGGCCTATAAGCTGCTAGGCTAACAATCTTTTTTCTATTTTAAAGACCTATAGACGGGAAACATTTAAAAAATTTTCTCAGCAAGGTAAAAATAGGGGCATTTCTTGCAAATTTCACCTATTGCTTTGCTTTTGGCGTAGGGGGGCTTTCTTAGGGATAAATGCTTTTCTAGACAAAATTCTGGTTAGGAGCGGGGAGTACTAATTTTCCTTCTTTAAAAAGGGGGGAAATTATTTTCCATACTAACCTTTTTCTCTTCTTTTTTAAGGCCAATTATGAAGAATGTGTACCCCCTCCATCTAAGAAAGCGAGAGAGGGTGAGGCAGCCCCATCAGTGCCAGCCCCTATGCAGTCTGGGCATAAACCAAACAGAGAATGGGCCATAAGGATGGAGAACCATGCTATCTCATCTGCGCGAGCCCGTGACATCGCTGGCTCGACTGCACAAGTCCGTACCGTCACTGGTCCTACTGCACAAGCCGCAGCCCCACCAACACAAGGTCCGCCGATGGTACAGCATGCTTTGCCTGGGCCTTCGGGCATTCAAATACACCTGGAATTTGCAAATGTGAGCATTTTTTCCTACCTATATTATAGAAATATCTAAAAACAAAACTATTTTTCAACCTAATATAAACTTGTCTCAGAGATATTAAAATATTAACCCCTCAACCCCCAACCATTGTTTTAAATTTCTCTGCTCCTCCCTCCCTCAGAGATATCTAAATATAATTTAATTTTTTTTGCAAAGAAACAGCTCTTTTTCTAATCTTTGCTATTTTCTCTGTTGCTATCGCTTCGATATCTCATAATAATATTTTTTAGGTAATTTCTAGTTTACTGCTATCTCTCTCCACTATGAAACTCAAAATGCTATTTTCACAATTGAATATTATAGTTTTAGGGGAAGGACAGAGATTATCCCATTTATCTCTTTGCACATATGGATTCTAATTTGCGTAATATTTTTGACAGCATTCAACCTTACAACTTGGCAAGATTTTAGGGGAGTTAACGTTTTTCCCATTTAATTGTATGTTCCTGCTGAACAGTCTTGGAAATGAACATACGCGGCTTACAATAATTAAGCTAATGAGTCCTAGACAACCTATAGGGAATTAGAGAGAAACGACTTATAGTCTAACAATATTTTTTTTTGGACATTCTGAAAACGGCTGGGAGCCGCGGTGGCGGCCAGGAAGTGCCGGTGGGCCCGGGAAGCGCTGCGGGTTGCGCCGCGGGCAGGGGAAGCGCCGCGATGACCGGCTCGGAAAGGGGAGCATTAAATAGTGGAAATTGAGGGGAGTTGTTTGAACAAAATCAAATTGTCAATTCTATGTAAAGCGGCGTTTTAGATTGTAAATATCTTATATTAAGTTTGATATTTTGGGACTTTCAGAATATCGATAGTTGTGGGGGGAACAGTGAATTAACCAAATGCTACTATGTGCATACTGCTACTACTACTACTAAGCGCATTTTAAATAATAATATTCCAAATTTTAAAAACAGTAGGGGTGATTTGAACACTTTGAAAATAAGCTATTTTTCATTTACAGATTGGACCATTGGTACCATATTCCTTGACACCATCATCATCAGAGGAGGCACACGTGGAGTCCCCCAACAATTCACCATGGAGTGGTATCGTTAATGAGCAAATACCTGATAATATTGACGATTTTTTAAATGATTTTCTTTTAATGTAGATAATAGCACAGTTGAGCAGGGAGACTTGAGTCAAAATACACTACAGTTTTTGGACGATTTTACAAACGAATTAACTGGGAACCCTCCTCCTCCTCCAGCCTCCGATACCCTAACGAATCCACTTCAAACATCTGAAGTGGAGCATTCCCATACCCCAAATATTGAACAAAGGGGAGGGGGTGTTGATGATATACAAGAGGGGGAGGGGGGTAATGACCAATTCACAAAATTTCCCGATTTTCAATTGTCAAATTCGATTTTAAATGCAATAGTTGTTTACACTGCGACTTTGGGGACCCGTTTAATTCACTTATGGGGGGAAAATTTGTGTTTGATCCCATAGAAATTGTGCATGACTATGTAGATAAAATTCGTGCACTGCTGGAGAACCAAATTCAGTTGTGGTGTGGGGGGAGGGATTCAATTAAGGTTTCTATTGTTTTAAAGGTGTTCTATTTAAACGAGGGGAAAAGCGAAGTTTACCACCACTATATACATTCCGAGATGCGCGTGATTTATCCGAATTTAGAAAATTTTGAGGGTGTTTTTTCGGAGTGGGTAGGTCAAATTATAGCGCATCTCGAGAACTTTAACGAAAATGGAAGCGGCTCTGTAGTTTTATTTATTGAAAATTTAAGCGTTAATATCTGTAAATTTAAGAAAGAGGGGGGGCAGGTTATGATAGGGATACAGTTTTAAAATATAGTCCAGATCTAGAAGGATGTCAAGGTGTCCAGTGGATCTGTTTTGAAACAGGTCAAAAATGTTTCAGCTATGCTTTCCTCATATCAGCATTCGAACCTCTAGCACGTGACGCTACCAAGACGAATTTAGATCACTGGGCTGTACATGGGAAGGAAGGGGTCCAATTTCCCCATTGTAGATTTCTCTTGTTTAGAAGGAAAATACCCAGTAACGCTAAGATCTATTGATATTTTTGAAAGGGCTAATGCCCATTTAAATATCGGCGTTACTGTGGTTCAGTATGAAACTGAATTTGAAGACGGGGTTCGTTTAAAAAAGAAGGGGTGGTTTTCCCTGTAAGAGGCCCGTCAATTGAATTAGTCAAACACTAGGTTTGGTTGTTGTATACACCACCATCTAGTGACTTTGCCAATTCAATTGGCCATTTTAATCCTATTACAGACATCAGTAGAGTTCTGGGGGAGGGTAAGAAACAGAGTGCCCGTTTCTACTGTCCGACATGCCTCTCTCGATTTTGGACTGAATTAAAGTTGCAAAATAACATCAGGCATTGTAGACGGCATGGCTACCAGACAGTGGAAACGGTTTCTGGGGATAGGGCTATTTTACGCTTCAAAAATTTCCAAAAACACCCTCCTCCAGTGCAACAAAATATCTTTAGACTGTGAAGCTAAGCTGGTGGAGGTGAACGATCCTCGATTTCCAAACCGAGTCAAAGAACATCAAGCTATTGCAGTGTCCTATGCTCATGCGCAAAGAGACAGTTCTAACACCATGCGGTTGTTAGATATAGTAGAAACATCGGATGAGGACGAGTGTATGATCAAGGCACCGACTAAACTAATTGGCACAGCTAATGGTGCTATTTCTCTTTTGAGAAATACCCATTACCCAATTGTTTTGTCTGCAGAGGATCGTCTCGCGATTAAAAATCAAAAAATATGTTGGGTTTGTAAGGGGGAGTTTGTAGAGGGGGATAAGGGGACTAAAGGGAAAAGAGGGGGAGGGGGAAAGTCAGAGATCATAATCACTTGTGGCAGGAAATATCTTCTGGGGGTAGTATTTTAGAGGGGTTGCGCATCAATCGTGTAACTTAAATGTTAGCCAGCAGTTTTTTTATCCCTGTTTTTATCCACAACTCAAATTATGACTTAAAATTTATTTTACCGGCACTGGCACATATGCACAGGGAGGGAGGGGGAGTAGATAGTCCGTGGGTAAACAGTTCATTTACCTATAACATTATTCCCAAGTCGGCCGAGAAGTTGTTGCTTCTCGAGCTGAAATGGCAGGCATTGGATAATGGCATACGTGTTGGAATAAAATCAGGTTCTTAGATTCTTTTAGTTTTTTTCCCAAGGCATTGAGTCAATTGATTCAAGTGCAGAAAAGTGACAATTTTGATAGCTTTCCCTTGCTTAAACAGCACTTTCCAGACAGTGAAACGTATGATCTGTTGACCTGCAAAGGTGTATACGCATACGACTATTACTGTTCTGGCGCTCGCTTAAGCGAGGTGAAACTACCTCCAATTGAAGCTTTTTACAATTCACTGACCAGCAGTGAATGCACAGCCGAGGAATATGAGTTTGCCAAGAAGGTGTGGTCTAAGGGGGATTGTAAAAATGGGTGGGATTATTGTAGACTGTACTTGGCCAGTGACGTTTTATTTCTGTTGGATATAGTCTGTAAGAACACAGACCAAATCTATTCAGAGTTCGGGTTAGATATAGGCTACTATTTTTCCACACCCCATTTGGTGATGGATTTGATTTTAAAAATTAGTAGGGAGGAAATAGGCCTAATCATCGATGTAGATCAGCACCTTTTTGTAGAGCGTTCAATGAGGGGAGGGTATGTTTTTTCATGGGGACCGCGTCTTGTCAACCGATCCGAGCGGACAAAGCACCGGTGCAAAGTCAAATGCAGTGTTCTTGGACATGAACTCATTGTACCCCTCGGCAATGTCTCACTACTCTTTGCCTTGTGGGAACTATCAATGGCTTGAGAATCCTTTTGAGTTCCCCGACATTACCACCGTCGAGGACAATGGGCCACAAGGATGGTTCTTTGAAATTGACGGGCACATTCCTCTGGCGCTTCACGACTCCGTCAAAGATTTTGTTTTTCCTGTATCAATCGACCCGTGAGCAGGGACTCATTGAGCCCCTACAATCGATCATTGGTTGAGGATATGGGGATGCACTGGACTCCCTCTAAGCAAAAACTGATTGCTGATTTGGACCCTAAGGAGAATATCGTTGTTCACCATGTGCTTTTGCACTGGATGGTGAAGAATAGTTTCAAGATCACCAAAATACATAGGGTCCTGCAGTTCAATCAGCGACACATATTTAAAGACGTTTATCGACACTTTTGTCGATAGACGCTCTAGGGCAAACTCAAAGGTGGAGAAGGAAATGTACAAACTCATCCTAAATTCAGCGTTTGGCAAAATGCGTGAAAGCGTACGTAACAGATCTCGCTGCGACGTTGTGACTGACCCTCTAGAGTGTGCACGAATTATTGCCGATCCCAATTTTACATCGTTCACGAGCATAGAGACTGGCATGGTTCTCTACACAGGCGAAAGCAAAATGTGGTACTGAACAAGAATATAGCAGGAGGTAGTTCAGGACTGGAAATTTCCAAAAAGCTCATGTTGTCGTTTGTTTACAATGTGTGCAAGGTGCAATGGCCACAGGAGGGGGAGGTTCAAGTTTACTATGGGGATACAGATTCTCTGCTGTTAAAGGTAAATGGGACCGATGATTTATTGGGTGATCTAGAAAAGGGGGAACACATCAGCTCGCGGATGGATTTCACCAACTGGAATCCATCACTCTACCCCGAGTTGGTGAAACGTCAAGCCCCCAACCTACTATTAATGTTAAAATCAGAGACGGGGAGTGATTTGATATCCAAGGGGGTGTTCCCGGGTCCTAAAGTTTATTGCGTTAAAACTCATAGTTGGGATGAAAAGAAGGCGTGTAAAGGGGTGCCTACACATTTTGTAAAGAGCAATTTCAACATGAGCGTGTACAGAGACTGTGTAGAAAGTAGCCTAGTGCCGAGAGCACAAGTGCTTGCAATTCGCTCTCTACAGTATAGAAATTATACTGTGAGAGTGTAAAAAAATGCAATGTCATGTATATCTGACAAAGTTTACGTGCTCGAGAATGGTGTGAGTGTCCTGCCTCATGGCCACTACCGTATTTCAGACCGAGTTGAATGCATAGACTATCGCAATCAACTTGGTCTGGATAAATTAACCTAACCTGACTAACCCAACCACTAACCACCACCACCACTCAACCCGTTCATAAATTAACTAACCACCCAACCCGTTCATAAATTAACTAATCTAACCTCAACCACTGACCCAACCACTAACCTGTAGCAGCAGTGACGACAACTATTGTACTGTTTTTCCACCGTGGCTCCCCGGGGTGGGGGGCCCATCCGCGGTTGGCCCGGGGGGTGGGGGTCCCGTCCGCAGCCGGCCTTCGGCCCTGCGGCCCCCGGGTTGTTGGGGGGGAGCCCCACTTTTAAATTCATAATGTTCAACTGTGCTAGTTCAATTTTCAAGTGTTTTTTTTTCAAGTGTTTTTTTTTGTATAGAAAAGTGTGTGTTTGCTACTAATTTACATAATGTGTTGTTGTTGCTCTTGTTCATGTTGATGGACAAAAAGTGTTTAAAGACAATAAGTGTTGTTCATGTTGATGGACAAAAAGTGTTTTAAGACAACAAGTGTTGCTCTTCATGGACAAAAAGTGTTTTTTATTTATGTTGTACATAAAGTGTCATTTTTATCATTGTTCATGTTGAACAAATAGAGTTTTCATGTTGTCGAAATAAATGACCATGAAATATTGTTGTTGTTCTTGTTGAACAAGTGTTATTCTTATCGTTGTTGTTCATGTTGAACAAATAGTTTTCATGTTACCGAAATAAATGACCATGAAATATTGTTTATTTTTGTTGTTACTCTTGTTAACGTAGATAGATCTATGGGAAAATTATTGCTACTACTACTTATTAATTGGACACGTATGATTTACAGTTAGTTGTAGTCCAACTGTTGCCAACAGCAGCAGCAGCAGCAACATGTATCAATTTAAAACACCCTTCAGATCGTTTCTGTGTGGTCCCTCAATGTCGGGGAAAACAACACTCTTAACTAAAATAATTAAAAATTGCGATAAAATGTTTTTGGAAAAGCCGAAAAAATCTACAATTGCTATAGTATTTGGCAGGAGTCCTATGATCAAACAAAAGCAATTGCCACAACCATACCAATACAATTCATACGGGGACTTGATGTTTTCAATAGTATTGAATCGAACTCGTGGTTGATTATTGATGATTTGGCTGAATCCATTGAACAGTTCTCACAGGAAATGCTACAACTGTTCACTGTTCGCTCCCACCATGAACACATTTCCATAACCCTAGTTCTACACGATTTGTTTCATCAGAGCAAATGTATGCGAACCCTTGCTTTGAATTGCACCATCTATATTATCTATCGAGTTGTTCATGATTCTAGCTCGCTCATAACTCTCAAGATGCACAGGCTTATCTTTTTATTATTCCAAACTTTTTCAACTATAAAAAAAAAAAAACAATTTGGGACGAGGCTATCCTACTTTTACCATTTTTCACTGAACAAACCTCATTTCGTACCTTAACAGCAGCAATGTTATTCTCTTATATATCACTAATCACTTAAATGTATTTACCTTGTATCATAGGCAGTGCAATAGCGCTGCCTAAGTAAAGAACGATGTTGGCACAATGTATTATTTATTTATTTTTTTTTCTTTAGACTAGGGCGCTTCGTATCAAATGAGTTGTCATAGAAACTTCGAAAAGGGATAAATTGATTGGAAATAGGAATCGCTAGTGCCCTTTTTTAATAGTCGAAACTAAATGGAAGGCAGCTAACAACCCTTCCACACCCCCCTTTCCCCAAACACATCCAAAGAAAATTTTGAGATAGGCATTTTGTTCAACGTAGTTGATTTCCAGATAGAAATTATGTTTTTGAGGTGGGAACTCCCCCCACAGATCTCAGGACAAGGGTTGTAAAGTTATGCCCTGGGGGCATATAAGGTTTTTAAAGAAAGCTTTGTCGTAGAAACTTCAAAAAGGGCTCATTCGGTTGGAAATTGAAATGGCCAGTGCCCATTTTAATAGTCGAAAGTGATTCGAGGGCAACTAACCCTCCTTTCACGCCCACCTTTCCCCCAAACACATCCAATCAAAATTTTGAGATAGCAATTTTGTTCAACGTAGTTGAAAGTTCCTCCCCACAGTCCTCAGGGCAAGGATTGTAGGTTCTGCCCTGGGGTCATATAAGGCTCTTATAGAAAGCGCTGTCGTAAAAACTTAAAAAGGGCACATTTGATTGGAAATTGCAATGGCTAGTGCCCTTTTTAATTGTCGAAAGTGATTGTAAAGCAACTAACCCCCCTCCCACGCCCACCATTTCCCCAAAACACATCCAATTAAAATTTTGAGACAACCATTTTGTTCCACGTCGTTGAAAGTTCTGGGACTTATATCTTTGAGCAGGACACTCCCCCAGAGTCTTCAGGGTAAGGGTTATAAGTTGTGCCTTGGGGGCATATAAGGTTTATATTGAAAGGTTTGTCGTATAAACTTGAAAAGGGCTCATTCAATTGGAAATTCAAAGGGCGAATGCCCTTTTTAATAGTCAGAAGTAATTGGAGGGTAACTTACCCTCCGTCTCACGCCCACCTTTTCCCCACAAACATCCAATCAATATACTAGATAGCTTTTTGTTCAACGTAGTTGAAAGTTTTGGAAATTAGGTTTTTAAGGATGACAACCCCCCTCCGCAGAGCCCTCAGGGCGAGGGTTGTAGGTTATGCTCTGGGGGCATGTTAGGTTCTTATAGAAAGCGTTGGAGTAGAAACTTTAAAAAGGGATCATTCAATTGGAAATTGAAATGGCTAGTGCCCTTTTTAATGGTTGAAAATAATTGGAGGGTAACTAACCCCCTCTGACGCTCACCATTTCCCCAAACACATACAATCAAAATTTTGAGATAGCCATTTTTTAACGTAGTTGAAAGTTCTGGAAATTATATCTTTGAGCAGGACACCCCCCCCCCCCCTCCCCAGAGTCTTCAGGGCAAGGGTTATAATTATTCTCCATGACCACACTGCCTTTTCTATGACGAAAACAAAAAACAGCTACCCTAACCATACAAAAAAAAAAATCAATAAATAAAAAAAAAGAAAAAAAACAAAAAACAAACCGAGATAATAATGATAAAAAAAAAAAATAAATACAAAATAAAAAAAAAATCTCAATTATTAATAAACTCTATTTAATGAATATTCAATAAGATATTTTTTCAAATTTTTTAAAAGACCCAAGAGAGCTCCTACATCTCAGCTCTTGTGGAAGCATGTTCCACACTTTCGCGCACGCCACATCCGGTGCAAAATCCGACCGTACTGTAGGTGTTCGTCTCACCAGAAGGTTTGAGGCAGATCCCGTGTTCCTAGGATGCTGTTCCGATACCAACTGGAATAGACTGTGGAATGCTGATGGAAGTAATCCGGAGAAAAATTTAAAAACGATAACTGAGCACGATAAATGATAAAGTGATTCACGGGAAAGAAAATCGTCCATATTTCCGATTATTTTCAGGGCATGTTTGTGGATTGAATCAAGCCTTTTCAGGTGGGATATAAATGTTGACTGCCAAATTGACGCACAATACTGTAGATGAGGCTTGATAAGTCCATTATAAAGTAGACGAAGGGTTTTTTGAGGGAATGTGTGTTTCAGTTTCCTGATAATGCCAAGATTACGGGAGAGCTTCAGCTCCACAGCGTGGATGTGATGTATGAAGGATAACTTTTCGTCAAGGAGTACACCTAGGTACCTGGCACAGCCAGTTTTCGGTCGTCTGATCGTTCCTCGAGAAGTCGTTATTCCCGATACCTCTGGGTGAAGAGGTCCAATCCTTGAGAAGAAGAGAGCGCAAGATTTGTCAACATTTATTACAAATCGATTGGCATCCATCCAAATGTAAGTTTCTTCTAAGATGACCTCAAGTTTACTCTGGAGCGCTGACATGTCGGTGTCACAGGAGACCATTGTAGTGTCATCCTTTTAAATGTTTCGAACTTTTAACGAAGTGTTTGATTTTAGAGTTTAATCAGAATTTTCAGATAATAATAGTTAGTTTCAGGATTTGTTCACTATTTTTTAAGTTTATTTAAGAGGTAAGATTTAAATCTAATTGAATAGTTATAGTATAGAATTTTATAAATTTTTAGATTATAGATTTTAGATTCTGTCATTTTTTTAAAGTTTGTTTGGAATTTACTTTAAACTAGTGGAATTTTATTTTATATGTTGAGGGGGATACGATTCGCCTGGATTGTGAAGTATTTGATTTTTGGGAATTGTTTTGAGGATTATTGTAGCTACCTAACAACGCAAGGCCCAGCGGAGTAGAGTGTGTTGAAATGTGATGTATTAAAAAAAAAAAAAATGGTGTTATATATTAAATTTTTTTATGTAAATATAGTGAAAAGTGTTTTAAAGTGTTATAAGAAAGGTGAATATATTTTAAAGTACAAAAACGTATATGAATTGTAAATTTGTATTTTAATGTTATATGTTATAGGCCTAATGAACAAGAGCAGCCCCTTGCCGCGGTGGGTAGCTAGAATGAGAATTTTGAAATTGTTGTATGGTAAATTAATGGATGGAGAATCGTATGAATAAAAAAAGGGTTTTTAGGAGAAAGGTAGATAAAATGTACTAGGAGAGAAAAAATTATGTATGTGAGGAATTTTAAAAGTGGAAAGCTATGGAACATCGAGTAACAGGTAAGATAGATAGGTAGTAAAGTGAAGGAATATTAGACAAATAGGGACAAATTAGATTACAAATAAGCAAAGAGTCTTAGATGAAAAAAGGAAGAAGAAACAGGATTGATTTTTTTTTTTCAGGACTACGAAAAGGAAACAAAAACCGGTTTGATTCTATCCATTACGTGATGTATCACCACTTATTATTGAGAACACAAAAAGAAGAGGAAGCGCAGAAAGGAGGACCAAATACCGCTGGTTAAAGAAAGAAAAGAAGAAGAATTTAAAATATGCATTAGAAAATAATTTTGTGTCTTTTCAATATTAAAGTCTATTTTTGATAAAAAAAAAAGCCTTTTTAAAAAACCAGCTGCGCAAAAACTGCAAGAACTCTTATCCAAGAAACAAAGGTCATTTGAGTTGGTACACCAATTTTAATCCCGAATTAGTAGAAAGGCACTAGAGTATGCAAAAAATTCTCCTGGTATAAGGGCAGATGACATAAACTATTAGTATTTTTAAAAGTGTTATGCTCCCTTCAATTGGAAGGAAAGTTTATGAACAAACTAAAGCAAAAAAAACGACAAGGATGAATTATTAGCGCTGGCAAAGAGATTTGAATCGACTGATTTAATGTATAGGGACTTCTCAGACATGTCTTTGGGAGCAGCGGTGGTTGACTCAAGAGACAAGACTTCCCCTGGAAAACAAAGAGATAAACCCAGGTAGAATTTCAAAACATAGGAAATTATAATCACAACCCAAAGAAATGTTTGAACTGTGGAGAGACCAGCTATTTTAGAATAGATATACCAAGACCAAGTAGGGTTAATTATTCCAGGAATAAATTTAGTGAAAGAAAAAACGCTCGCATAAAATGCTGGACTTACGGGGGTCCACCTAGACAATCAGAATGTGAAAAAACCTCCAATGTGTGTCCGCTGTGGTGAAACAGGACACAAAGCAAAATATTATTTAGCTCCAGCACCTATAAACCAACCCCAAGAAAATTTTTAGGGTATTTTCTGCCAAAATTACTGCGGCCTTCGGGCAATGGTTAGGGAACTAACGGAAGGCACAGGCCCAGATTCCATAGTTTTTGATATAGGTTAACGGTTAGGAGTAGACCTCGTGTGACTGGGAGTCACGGACATGTCATGACAGCGAATCATGTACTTCAGAGCGAGGTTGATAGGGCACCTCTTAACGATACAAAAATGGGCTGCCTCCACCTCTTAAAGATGCAAAAAAAGGGTTGAGAATCACCTCTTAAGGATGCAAAAAAGGTTGCGTCTACCTCTTAAGGATGCAAAATGGGTTGCGTCCACCTCCTAAGGAAGCAAAAAAGGTTTGCATCCATAGGGATGTGAAAATGGGTTGCATCCCGGCACGCGAAGGTTGCATATGCATATGCTCACAGAGTATTCTTGATCTTGAACCTGGATTGGAGTCTCTCAAGCTAAAAATTGAGACAAAGAAAGCAAGCACATTGCTGAAATGGCTTTTAAAAATATGAATAAGTAGGATTCCAAAAAATTTCCAAGATTTGACATTTTGGGTAGAGCTCAGAGCCTGAAATCTCGAATTTGGGAAAGAAAGGAAATCCTATTTTTTTAGGAAAAGGTTAGGAGATCTCCTCTTGGTTCTCGTGAATGGTTTAGTGTATACACTGGATGATTTGGACAAGAAAAGAGACGTCAATTTAAGATCATTTTATGAAAAAAAAACTAGTTAGTGGAATCATCCGTTTCCTGCATTTGAGTCATTTTTTGGGGGGGCCCAGATGGGAGCTGTCAAAACCTAAATAAATAAAGAAAATATGGTGTCTTTAGAAATATATGCTGCCAGGTTGAAGAGGCCGTAAAGAAGTATGACCCTCTCTTAGAGAGGAGACGAAGTTGGTGGTAGTTACCCCAATCTTAGAAAAAATGTTTTCACTCATAACCTCTTTGATATTCGATCAATTGATACCAGAGGAAAATCGCAACTTAGGGCGAATGGTGGTCAATGAACATTGGTAAAAATATAGTAATAGCACCATCTAAGGAACATGATAAGAAAAAAAGGTACTACCAATAGGATTTAAAATATCCGTAAAAAGTAGAATATGGATTATGGAAATTATATAATTATATAAGCGTGATAGGGGGGTTAGTTTCCCTTCAATCGCTTTCGACTTTTAAAAAGGGCACTAGCCCTTTGAATTTCTAATCGAATGAGTCCCTTTTTTTAAGTTTCTACGACACAGATTTCAATAAAAACATTGTATGCCCCGGGGCATTACTTATAACTCTTGCCCTGAAGACTGTGGAGGAGTTTCCTGCTCAAAGACATAATTTCCTGAACTTTCAAGTGCATTGAACAAAATAGCTATCTCAAAATTTAGATTGGAAGTGTTTGGGGGAATGGTGGGCTGGGAAGGGGTGTCAGTTGCCTTCCAATCACTTTCGACTATTAAAGAGGGCACTAGCCATTTCAATTTCCAATCAAATGAGCTCTTTTTGAAGTTTCTACGACAAACCTTGCCCTGAGCGCGGGGAGGGGGGGGGGATTGTCATCCTCAAAGACCCAATTTCCAGAACTTTTAACTACGTTTGAACAAAATGGCTAGCTAAAAATTTAGATTGGATATATTTGGGTAAAAAGTGGGTGTGAGAAGGGGGGTAAGTTGCCCTCCAATCAATTTTGAATATTAAAAAGGACACTAGCACTTTGAATTTTCAATCGAATGAGCCTTTTTTCAAGTTTCTACGACAAAGCTTTCAATAAAATCTTACATGCCCCCAAGGGCATAACTTACAACCTTATCCCTAAGGGCTCTGGGGGGATTGTCATCCTCAAAGACCTAATATCCAGAACTGTTAACTACGTTCAACAAAATGGCTATCTGAAAATTTTTATAGGATGTGTTTTTGGGAAATGGTGGGCGTGAGAGGTGGGTTAGTTACCCTCCAATCACTTTCGACAATTAAAAATGGCACTAGTCCTCTCAATTTTCAATTGCATGAGCCCCTTTTGAAGTTTCTATGACAACGCAATCTATAAAACCTTATGTGCCCCAGGGCATAACTTACAACCTTTGCCCTGGGGGCTCTGGGGGGTTTGTCAAAATCAAATACATAATTTCCAGAACTTTAAACTACGTTAAACAAAATGGCTATCTCTAAACTTTGATTGAATGTGTTTGAGGAAGCGGGGAATCTCTTAGATAGTGATTTGTATGGTTGAGGGATGTGGTTGTGTTGAGGAGTAAAGCGAGAGTCGTAAAGCGTGATTAGGAGGAATCGTTATTTTTTTAAGGGACTCAACGTGCATTTTTTTGCATAGAGAAGTTTATTTATTTTTATTTATTTCTATTTGTTTTAATTAAACCCGATTGAATCTTAAATCTAATCTAATCTTAACTTAAATTCTGCTGTTATTCCATATATCAAAATTAAAAACTCCATTTTCTAATCTTCTTCCTAGATCCTTACCACAAAATGAAAAAAACAAAAAACATACAAATGTAAAACCTTAAACCCTTAAACCCTATAATTTTTTTCTCAAACTCTCCTTTTATTTTTATTATATTTTTTCTTTTTTTTAACAACACATCCTTGCCCAACAAGACACAAATACTATTCCCTTCCACTTTATACCAAATACGTTCTAAATTTCTTACCCTTCATAATCCTTATCCTTTTCCATTCTGTTTCCACACGATTTATCACATCATAATCTTCCTTCTGCTTTTATTTTCGCTTCCTTTTAAAAGGCTTCTTTTAAAAGTCTTTCTCGATGATCTAAACCTCTAATTTTAGAAATGTCTAAAATTGTTGCAAATCTTTGAATTTCTCCCCGTGTATAGCAAAGAGCTTGATTAATCATAGCAATATCATTTTCTAAACTCCTTTGTAGTTGTTTAAGGATCTTAATCCGTAAGTGGATCTCATTTGCGTGTGTTAGTAACGAGATGGAAGGCGCCTGTTCTACAAATAGATTTTGAAGCCTATTTGTGATAGGACTGTCTCTATATTACCCTTCTAGAGCGTTTATTCTAGACTGCGCAATCTTCTCTGATCTTATTTTCTCTTCTTGAGCTTTTCGTAGTGCAATTTCTAACTCTTTGATTTTGTTGTCATTTGAACTCATAATGGTTCTATCTTTATAAACTCTTAATTTGGAAAACGTTTTGAACCTTTAAGTTGGTTTAAACTACTAAATTAGTTAGTTTACAAATTGCGTAAGAATTAGCTCATATATCCCGACTTTAAATTAACCCTCAAGGATAGTAGTATGATCACAATTTTAAAGATGATTAACCTATGGTACTAGTATTAAAAAGATTTAAACAAGCTGCAGACGATACGCACACTGGAACCTGTAACAAAGAGAAGAAAAAGAGAAGAAAGAAAGAGTTCTAGGAAGGTAAAAGCTGTCTAGACTTCCTTTCTAGTCCAGTTATTTAAATTTGTTACTCAAATGAACACTTTTTCAAACTTTTTCGTCCTGCTAGACTTTACGACAACCTTCGAACAAACCGAACACACACCTTCTTGAGAGGAACAGAGGACTAATTTTACCGAACAAATAATTTTCATTAATCCTCCCCCCTCCTTAAACAAAAGTTGCACCGAACTTGAGTACCACTGACACCAAGTGTAAGATTGCCCCTACTAATTAGGACTAAAAGTGGTAGCGTGATAAAAACTGCGGCGTTTTGGTAAGAATCGGTACTCAAAACCCCGTGACAACTAAATTTATTATTAAATTAAATAATAAAAAGGAGAAAAGTTGTAATTTTATAAACCCTTCCAATTAGCTCTCTTCAGGGTCAGCTAATCTTGTTAAGTGGGTGTTGGTTCTTCTGGTCCACAGGTAATCCACCGAAAAGAGGGAATTATTTTAGTTTAGGGCTATCGAATGCTTCTAATTGAAAGAGTTACATTTGAATAGCTCGTCAAGGCTTGAGTTCTGGGGTATTAAATCCTTTAGTTCAAATTATTGCTTCTCGGGTGATCCAAACTAGGAATAACTGTACTTGATTAGTACCAATTTATTACATCAACCCAAACCAAGATTTTCTATATTTATATTTTGTAAAAGGGGTTAGTGTTCCTTGGACGTTTTTGATAAGCTTTAACTTCAGCAGGGAAAACTATTAACTGACTCTATCTAGACAAAAAGACCTTGAAATTCTTAGTTTGACAGTATTGTATAAACGGTCGGTACGGGGTTAACGAAGTGAAAGAATGGCTAAAAGGGGAATAGGGTCCTCATCCGTATACACGCCAGAAGAATCCACAAGGAGGTAATTAATATTATTTTCTGATAGTTCCAATTTTCTGGGTGTAAGATTTTATAAATGCCAGGGTTACTAGTATGGAAAAGAGAAGCCCAAAGGCTCCCCTAACGTTGACTTCTTGGTTAGGGTTTCCCCCCTCTTTAGAGCTTCAGTTATTCGAAGTTTCTTCTACAAGTTTTAAGTTTTTGGGTAGAAATTAATTTTAGCTTATTTTAACCTTTAAAATGCTGTCTTTTGTCTAAATGGCGCAATTCTTTGCTAAGTGAAATATATTAACTAAAAAAACAATCACCAAGTGAATAAAACCTAATAAGAGTCTTAAGGTATTTCCGCCTCTAATCAATTTTAATTAGATTACGCATCCTTTTATGAATCACAAAGGACCTCAGGACTACATCACTATTAGTAAGATACAAAACCTCCATAAATCTATTGGCAACCTTCAAAGGGGAATTTTCACCCTAATTAAAGTTTATGTGGCTTAAATGTAAGTATTAAATTAATACAAATATGATCTTGATTTACCATAAGTGAAAGAAGTCTCTCAGACGTTTATTACTTTATTTCAGTCTTATTTTCAAAGGAAATTTATATAGGCTAGTGGTAGATTTTTATCCCAGTTAAAAAGAACTTCACTTACTCAGTTCCTAGGTTCTGAGGCAAAACTACCCTCATTTGTCTCTGATCCGTACATTTTATTCAGTTTAGTGCTTGGTTTGCTTAGCGACCTTTCCCCGTCTTTTTAGCCAATCACCAACCTTTTTGTTAAAAAGTTTTTTTTACAGTATTTCGAGGCGTTGATTATAAAACTTGAAATGTCGCAACACTTAGGATATTCCTCTCAGTCTTCTACAAACCTGGTCTAGATGGGGTCTTCAAATATTTATTACGGGTTCAAATGTCGTTCGATGCTTAAACAAAGAAATGTCTTTTCAAGATTTACGATTGCATACAGAGAGAAGGTATTTTCACAATTAAGCTAATTTGAAACATTCGGATATCTCCTATATAATACTTTAACAAACTGAATAAACGTTACGTCTTTTGATTTACTTCAAAACCCATCTCAATATCCTCCAATAGTTTTAACTGAACAGTGGTAGCTGATCGTTGGATATGGCAGATACGCCTTTTTGTAAGTTCAAATACGCATTATGCCTTTTAATACAGTTCCAAACCTCTCAACTTTCCGTGAATATTTGGACTTAATACCATTAGCTATTCCTGAGATACTTTCGATGCTTCTTTTTGACAACTTGGATACACTTAATTTATTTTAATGTTGTCCAAATCCTCTTAATCTATATCTGAAAGTTTGAACTAAATACCATTAGCCTTTCGTTAGATATTGTAGATTCACGCTTTTCACAACCCTGATGCACATTGTGTTTTTTGATGAAATTCAAATCTCTTGAACCTTCCCGGAAAATTTCAACTTAATACACTTGGCTGTTCCTAAGATACTGTATGTAAAACTTTTAGCAACTGGAATAAACATATTGTCTTTCATTGAAAGTTTAAAGTTTCAACTTCAAGTTGATAGCTTCAATTTAATGCCCTCATTTATTCCTGAGCCGGTCCTATTGTGTCCACATTTTAACTGACGTATTAAATGTTTTAAACTAGGTTTACTAGGAGTCTCAGAAACTCATATTCCAGGGGAATATGAGAAACTCATATTCCATATAGCCTTTCGTTAGATATTGTAGATTCACGCTTTTCACAACCCTGATGCACATTGTGTTTTTTTGATGAAATTCAAATCTCTTGAACCTTCCCGGAAAATTTCAACTTAATACACTTGGCTGTTCCTAAGATACTGTATGTAAAACTTTTAGCAACTGGAATAAACATATTGTCTTTCATTGAAAGTTTAAAGTTTCAACTTCAAGTTGATAGCTTCAATTTAATGCCCTCATTTATTCCTGAGCCGGTCCTATTGTGTCCACATTTTAACTGACGTATTAAAATGTTTTAAACTAGGTTTACTAGGAGTCTCATAAACTCATATTCCAGGGGAAGGAAACATAAAATTAGGTGATATAGAATATATTTACTCAAGTAGGAAGAATGGAGTGAATAGACAGGTGTAAGTAGGCCATGTTTTGTGTAGCTTTGGTAACTCAATTTCAGTAAAAGTTGGAATCCCCTTTTGCTCCAACAGATCAGAAGTAAACCGAATGTTTCAAATTAGCTTAATTGTGAAAATACCTTCTCTCTGTATGCAATCGTAAATCTTGAAAAGACATTTCTTTGTTTAAGCATCGAACGACATTTGAACCCGTAATAAATATTTGAAGACTCCATCTAGACCAGGTTTGTAGAAGACTGAGAGGAATATCCTAAGTGTTGCGACATTTCAAGTTTTATAATCAACGCCTCGAAATACTGTAAAAAAACTACTTTTTAACAAAAAGGTTGGTGATTGGCTAAAAAGACGGGGGAACGGTCGCTAAGCAAACCCAGCACTAAACTGAATAAAATGTACGGATCAGAGACAAATGAGGGTAGTTTTGCCTCGGAACCTAGGAACTGAGCAAGTGAAGTTCTTTTTAACTGGGATAAAAATCTACCACTAGCCTATATAAATTTCGAAGAATTTCAAAACTGGTACAAGTTTCTTCTTCTTTGAGTAAAGTCGGTAGCCTGCTTTGACCTGCAATTTCGAAGAAACTTGTACCACCTTTACTCAACGCAGTATTAAAAAAATTCAAAAAAAAACAGTTAGTGAACTTTTTAAGTCAATGGACCGGTACCTTGCTTTGACCCGGAAATAATTATTTTGTTTAGTATAAAAGCAGTTTGTTTTAATTTTGATAAGTTAGTAACTCTACTGACGATGATGACCGACTGTGTCATCGAAATATTTAGAGTCTTTGTTTTTATATTTTCGTTTCACTGTCTAACAAAAAAACCTATCCCTATTTGGAATTCTTATTGTTTTCGTCATAGAAAAGGCAGTGTGGTCATGGAGAATAATTATAACCCTTGCCCTGAAGACTCTGGGGAGGGGGGGGGGGTGTGTCCTGCTCAAAGATATAATTTCTAGAACTTTCAAATACGTTAAAAAATGGCTATCTCAAAATTTTGATTGTATGTGTTTGGGGAAATGGTGAGCGTCAGAGGGGGTTAGTTACCCTCCAATTATTTTCAACCATTAAAAAGGGCACTAGCCATTTCAATTTCCAATTGAATGATCCCTTTTTAAAGTTTCTACTCCAACGCTTTCTATAAGAACCTAACATGCCCCCAGAGCATAACCTACAACCCTCGCCCTGAGGGCTCTGCGGAGGGGGGGTTGTCATCCTTAAAAAAACCCAATTTCCAAAACTTTCAACTACGTTGAACAAAAAGCTATCTAGTACATTGATTGGATGTTTTTGGGGGAAAGGTGGGCGTGAGAGGGAGGGTAAGTTACCCTCCAATCACTTCTGACTATTAAAAAGGGCATTCGCCCTTTGAATTTCCAATTGAATGAGCCCTTTTTCAAGTTTATACGACAAACCTTTCAATATAAACCTTATATGTTCCCAAGGCACAACTTATAACCCTTACCCTGAAGACTCTGGGGGGAGTGTCCTGATCAAAGATATAACTCCCAGAACTTTCAACGACGTGGGAACAAAATGGTTGTCTCAAAATTTTAATTGGATGTGTTTGGGGAAATGGTGGGCGTGGGAGGGGGGTTAGTTGCTTTACAATCACTTTCGACAATTAAAAAGGGCACTAGCCATTGCAATTTCCAATCAAATGTGCCCTTTTTAAGTTTTTTACGACAGCGCTTTCTATAAAAAAGCCTTATATGACCCCAGGGCAGAACCTACAATCCTTGCCCTGAGGGCTGTGGGGAGGAACTTTCAACTACGTTGAACAAAATTGCTATCTCAAAATTTTGATTGGATGTGTTTGGGGGAAAGGTGGGCGTGAAAGGAGGGTTAGTTGCCCTCGAATCACTTTCGACTATTAAAATGGGCACTGGCCATTTCAATTTCCAATCGAATGAGCCCTTTTTGAAGTTTCTACGACAAAGCTTTCTTTAAAAACCTTATATGCCCCCAGGGCATAACTTTACAACCCTTGTCCTGAGATCTGTGGGGGGAGTTCCCACCTCAAAAACATAATTTCTATCTGGAAATCAACTACGTTGAACAAAATGCCTATCTCAAAATTTTCTTTGGATGTGTTTGGGGAAAGGGGAGTGTGGAAGGGTTGTTAGCTGCCTTCCATTTAGTTTCGACTATTAAAAAGGGCACTAGCGATTCCGATTTCCAATCAATTTATCCCTTTTCGAAGTTTCTATGACAACTCCTTTGATACGAAGCGCCCTAGTCTAAAGAAAAAAAAAAAAAAATAATACATTGTGCCAACATCGTTCTTACTTAGGCAGCGCTATTGCACTGCCTATGATACAAGGTAAATACATTTAAGTGATTAGTGATATATAAGAGAATAACATTGCTGCTGTTAAGGTACGAAATGAGGTTTGTTCAGTGAAAAATGGTAAAAGTAGGATAGCCTCGTCCCAAATTGTTTTTTTTTTTATAGTTGAAAAAGTTTGGAATAATAAAAAGATAAGCCTGTGCATCAAGGCAAGAATATTGGAAGCTACAGTAATGACACGGAAAATATGTTCCAGGGAAAATATTGGTCAATCCCGCTTTCAATTGCTATAATAAGAGAAAGTTTGAGATTGCTAGGACACGTTATGTCGATGAAGGATGATAGATTGTCCAAGGCCGGCTTTGTCGGGCAGCCATTTAGAGCCACACGAAAAAACAGGTCACCCCCGTATGAGGTGTGTGTGGATATCCTAAGGAAAGATTTAAGGGAAGTGTGAACTTTATGGGAGGGTGTAAAGAGAGAGGTATTGAACAGATTGGGATAGAGAACGGGCTTGCGTAGCTGTGTTTGCCTCAGGTGACTTGGCTCCGCATTGAGTTGTTAATATTAGTAGCAATAGGAATCCTGAAATATTGCAGAGATCCCTTCTGACAACTTAGATACACATAGTGTCTTTTGAATTAGCTCGATATCCTCCTTATCATGTATTCTAAGGTTTAACTTCATAACTTTACCCTCTCCTCGGGTATTGCAGACACGATCTTTGTACAGCCTGGATTCTTATATTATGTTTTGATCAAGTTCAACATCCTCTTCAGCATTCCTTGGAAGTTTCAATCAAATCCTCTTAGCTGTTCCTAAGTTACTGTAAATCTCGTCAACATCAACTGAAACTTTAAACACAATGCCCTTATTCGTTCGTGAGACAACGCAGATACGCCTTTTTGACAACCTCGATGCTCTTAGTGTCTTTTCAGACATTTGTCTTTTATTGTATTTTAAGAATTGCTTCTAGAGACAACTGCTTACGACCCTTTCATCTAGGTCTTTAGCCAATAGTCGTGGGTAAATTACATAAGAGGGGCACATGTGCAATTTTCTAAGAGCATAGACTTAATTCAAGACTATTTTTGATCTCGTGTTTGTCAAAAAGCAGTTCCTCATCCCAGTTCCTGGGGAATCCTGGCTCCTCTGTAAAAAAAAAAAAACAATGGGAAAAAGAACTTCTAATCTCAATTGTTAGGTAGAACTCTTTAAGTTTGCCTCGCTATATGCTGCAAGAACAAAAAATGTGCCTCTTCCGGTAATTCATTTTCAAAATGTCGGAAAAAATTGAATTTTAGGCTTTTGGACATTACGAAATGTGTCCTCATGTGCCAACAGCCAACCGAGTTTAACAGAAGAAAAGAACTGAACAATTACATAGTCTGAAATTTTGAAATCTAGTTCTTATTTAGTTCTTGGTAGCTTGTGGCAGAGGTGAAAATTATCTTATTTTGGTGAACAAAAACTTGGGTAAAATTCTACTTTTGCCCATCTCGGAAACTGGTTAGATGATAAATTTTTACCAAATCATATTAGGCCTAGGCCTATTGACAAAGTGAACAGCCTATACCACTGGATACCTTTTTTATGCTCTTTCCAATATAATAATCCTTTTTGTCAGAAATGGATTTTACCCCCACCCTTATATATACCAATTCAGGGTATATATTTGCACATTAGGGGGGTGTGGGTAAAGTTTAAACTTACCTCCCATCATGGGTGTAGGGAGGGGGGTAGCTGCCCCCCCCCCTAGACCTTCAAATTTACATTAGGTATGGCTGAAAAAGCAGATGGTTGGAAAAGCAGTTGATAAAAGGCCCTTCATCACACTATCAACTGCCCCCCAATACAATATGCTACCTACGCCCATGCCTCCCATTTACATCAGAAATAAAATTTGCCCCCACCCCCCTAATGTGCAAATATATACCCTGAATTGGTGTTTGTAAGGGTAGGGGTAAAATTCATTTCCAACAAAAAAGAATTAGGCTATTATATTTAGAAAGAGCATAAAAAAAGGCATTGAGTAGTAGCCTATATTCACTTTATTTGTAAGTCAATAGGCCTAATATGATTTGGTAAAAATTTACCTGTTGAATTAGGAAAATAAAACTTTCAGGGATGGGCCTACAGGCTAGAGTATGTCTGGGAAGGTATTTTGGTAAATTTTTACCAAATCATATTATTGAGTTTCAAATAAAGTGAATAGGCTATACCATTTGATGCCTTTTTTGGTCAATATTTACCAAATCATATTATTGAGTTAGGAATAAAGTGAATACACCATTCAATGCCTAAATTATGCTGATTACAAATATAATAATCATTTCTATTGGAAATGAATTTCAGCCCCCCTAAACCTAGCCAAACCTTAGGTTAGGAGGGGGGGCTGAAATTAATTTCCAATAGAAATGATTATTATATTCATAATCAGCATAAAAAAAGGCATCAAATGGTATATTCACTTTAGTTGTTACTCAATAATATGATTTGGTAAATATTGACCCCTTTTTTATGCTTATTACAAATATAACAATCATTTCTATTGGAAATGAATTTTAGCCCCCCCCCTATATATGTCAATTCAGGATATATATTTGCACATATGGGGGTGAGGGTTAGGTTAGATTAGGTTAGGGGGGGCTGAAATTCATTTCTGATAGAAATGATTATTATATTTGTAATCAGCATAAAAAAAAGGCATTGAATGGTGTATTCACTTTATTCCTAACTCAATAATGTGATTTGGTAAAAATTTACATGTATTTTGAAGTACCTTCCTCCACTCCTTCTCCCTCTATGGGGTTCTGAAATTCGCCTACTTGACAGGTCTAGGTAAAAATTTAGAATTGGTACTCCTTATAAGAGATAGTTCTTACTTTTAAAATATGTATAATGATCCTAGTTAACATATTATCTAATGGGAGAACCTTTATCATCAAGTCTTTCTTCTTTTTTGCTTTTTTTTCCAACTTAAAAGAAAAGATTTACAATTTTCTCCAACCTAGAGATGCAATGTGTAAATCTTTTGAAATTGCCCCTATAAATTGTTCAATAATTGTTTTTATAGATAGTGTTCATCCTGGCCATTGTCAGTTAATGACATAGCACATGTTTAAAGAAAAAGCAGTGGTTAAAATACAAAATAGCCTTTTGCTATAAACATACATATACATACAGAGTATACACCCCCACCCCCCTAATGTGCAAATATATAAGAAAAATTACATTCTGGGTAAATTTTTACCAAATCATATTGTCAACTTATGAATAAAGCAAACATACCACTTGATGCCTTTTTTCAATGCTCTTTCCAAATATAATAATCATTTTTGTTGGAAATGAATTTTACTCCCACCCCTATATATACCAATTCAGGGTATGTATTTGCACATTAGGGAGTGGGGGTAAATTTTATTTCTGACGTAAATGGGAGGTAATTTTTAAATTTACCCCCCCACCCCCCTAAAATGCAAATATATACCCTGAATTGGTATATATAGGGGTGGGGGTAAAATTCATTTCTGACAAAAATGATTATTATATTTGGAAAGAGCATAAAAAAAGGTATCAATTGGTATATTCACTTTATTTGTAAGTCAATAATATGATTTGCTAAGAATTTACCACATTCTGAACCTAAATATAAACAAACAAACTGTACCCCAACCCTTAAATATATCCAAATCAGGGTATATATTTGTACATCAGGGGGGAGGGGGCAAAATTTATTTGTGATGTAAATGTTATATTTAGAATTAGAATGCAATTTTGGTTGTATATTTGCACATTAGGGGGGTGTACCTTGTAAATTAGGATTGAGCAAAGTTGTGAAGCTGAACACAATTTTGTTGTGCTTTATCTAAGCAGAAGATCTATTTTGCAAGGTTTCACTTGTATAAGACATAAATTTTTAAAGGTCATCAAAGGTCAGGATCCTCTAGAGAGAGAAAATACCTTCCTGGGACATACTTAGCCTGTAGACCCTCCCTGAAAGTTTCATTTTCCTAACCTAACCCCTTTCCAAGATAGCAAAAAGTACCTAAAGTGGAATTTCACCCAATAAACTAATAATTTCAAGGGTTTGATCTTTAATAATTTTTATAATATCATATTAATGCATAGCTTAGATTTTTAACTATTCATTGATATATACAATTCTTCTCAATTCCTATTTGGCAACAAGATGTGAGGGTTTAAGTTTCACATAATTTTGATCAATTGCATACAGTTTTTTTTGTTTTTTTTTTACCCTAGTTTAATAAAAGAAATATAATGGTAGCCTGGGGTAAGATACCAAGTAGGTCTAGTTGGAGTAGGCCACAGTTTATATAATTATCCAGTATGATCATTCCCTATCTCACCCATTATAAAAACCCAGACCGGGGTGCAAGTGCTCCAGAGAACGTAAAAACATAAGTGGCATCAGATCTTTTCATGGGTAGACAAGTCAGACGCGAAACAATTGGAAGCAAGTGGAAACCCGCTATTACAAATAATGCACTTTGTAACCAAGTCAGATGCAAAAACAATCGGAAACAAGTGGAAACCCGCTAACACACTGATCCATACCTGCACGAAAAAGTGGGAGGAGCTTTTTGTTTGCACCAAGAATGAAGACCAGAAATGATCTGCGATAAGCTTACTGGATAATTATATAAACTGTGGAGTAGGCCAAGTAGGCTAGTCATCATTACAATAGTTAAATCATTGTAAAATCTATATTTCAACCTTGAAAGTGGGTTGTTTCACCATTGGATTTATAAGAATATCAGATTAGCTTGTATATTTTTTTAACCATATACAACACTCACAGTTTCAAATGTACTGATAGACATCACTGGAGCCTAATCTTTGGCATATATTTAAAGCTTGAGCCTAATTTTGGAAAATGCTTTCAAATCTTGGACACAGAATCTTAAAGTTAAACATATCCAAATCCCAGACATAGTCAATCTTAGATAAGTGTTGTGAAACCAACTAGTTGTATAGGTCAGGCTGTAGGCCCAGGAGTAACTTTTGTATAGCCTAAGCTTAAATGTTAAAAAACTAGAAATTTTCTAAGATTGTAGTCAGCCAGTTTGAACTTGCTAACCATATATGTCCATGATGAGGAGCCTGTTGTTTTGTATATAAGAAAGATACTTTTAAATCAGAATATCTGCCCAAATTAAGCACTGGCCAAGTCTTATGTATTATTTTTATTTGGTTTGTAAGTTCCTGAAAAATTTACAGAGAATGTATAATTTGGGCTATGTATTTAACCATTCAGGGTGAAAGTAAAGTAAAGTGAAGTACTTTTTGGAATGATTTAGGCTAAGTAAGCATTTAGAGGCTAATTTTTAAAGAAGTCTTTAGAATTGTATTGGGCAAACCCCCCAGTATTCAGACAGGCCTAATTTTAGACAATCAGCTTGATAAAAATGTATCTCATAAACATAGGCAACAGACTCCTAGATATGAGGCATACAGATTTAGATAGTTTAGATTAGCTAATAGTTAGGATTGGCTGACAGCAATCTTAGAAAATTTATTGTTTTCCAGCATTTGAATTTAGACAAAAGTTACCCCAGCAGCATATCCTATTTTAAGAATATTCATTCCTGAAAGTTTTAATAATTTTGGATTAATTGAAGGTAAAAAAAAAAGAGAAAATATTTAATTTTTTATTCAGTAAAGTGTAAATTATGTTCTGGTCTTTAGAAGGAACAGCGGGCATCAGCCCTACTCCTCTTAGTTTTTTTTTCTTGTTTTGAGTTTGATTTGGCTATTTATTGTAATTTCTGTTCATTTATAATTGCAATGAAGCAATCACTTTCACAATAACAGATTGGGAATAGCAAGGCTATTCTCAGCTAAAAAATTTAGGCCAGCCCACTTGATGGTTGCTTGGTGGTTTTGTGGACAGTTTAGCAAAAACCAAATGTTTATTGCTCCTGTGAAGGGATTTTACACTTACTGAGGGCAAGAGGTGTTCTTGTAAAAATAGAATGATAAAATTTAGACAGCTTCTGGTTCAAAGAATTGTTCTTATCATTTGTCCTATCAATGTTAAATGGATACATAGAAAATTTGGAGGGCAAGAGAGGTTACTGTAAAAATAGAATGTCAAAATTAGACAGCTTCTGGTTCAAAGAATGATTCTTATCCTTTGTCCTTTTAATGTTAAATGGATACATAGAGAATTTGACTTTAACACTCATTTTCTTGGCTGACAAGAACATTTAGCCATAGCATTGTGAAGAATTTAACATTTAGAGAAAATTATAGATGATTGCTTTGACAATCAGCACATTTGGGGACAGCTTGGAATGCAGAATCATATGACAATTCATGCTTTCCTGCACAGCAGGCGCAATGCTTAGGGCTATCAGAAATGGCCATCAGGTGATTAGGCAATCAGCAGTTATAACAGCACCTGTGTGGACGCTGGACCTCATGACCACAGAAAATCTCATAACTGACTTTTAAGCAAGCCTCATTAGTTAGAGCAATTGCATTTTCAAAAAAAAAAGAATACACCTTAACAGCAAGAGAATTGCCAGTTTGTTTCACATCATTAATACCACCACAACCAATTACCATGTGCATGTCAAAATTCTTTGATAAATTTTTCATAATACTCAGTGGTGTTCTTGAGGGCAAGGGCAATTGCACCCCCTCCCCCCAATAATTTGGAGAAAAAAATTGTTAAGTAACTTTAAACTGTTGCTTGTTTTAAGTTCCAACTTTGTTCTTTACTTTGAAAAGATAATTTTTTCTTATTTAATCTTTCCTTTTTTTTCTTTTTTTTAAGCAAAAAACAGGGGTCCATTACAGTTCCTAATATGTTCCACACTAATGTTTTATACAAATATACTGCCTTTGAAACCTTATATTCAAGTAATTAGGTGAGCCTAGCTAATGACAAAACTACAGAAATGTACTATACTTCCTGTTTTGCCATGTCTGTCTAGGTCAAATTGTTTTCCCTGATAGGTAAGTGTCTTTTACTTATTAAAATCTATCAGTTCAGTATGAGATTTTCTTGTTTTAAAACTTTTAAAAATGGACATGAATACACCTTCTACATCTGCAAATAAGATTGAAATGGAATCACTGAAAAACAAGAAATAATTGAAAACAAGAATTTTTTTTATTGAAGAACATGAAAAAAAATCATTGAAAAAGAAAATAAGATTTAGAGCTTTCTAAAATAATATTCATACTGTTGCTAGATAGGTAAAATCAGTTTTAGTTTATTCATAGAAATGTTTCTTTACAAATTTGTATCTTTATTAAAATACAGTAGAGGTTGTAGTTGGCAGGAGTTACTTACTTTCTGTAAGTGTAAACAAATTGAAGAAGCACACCACTGCTTTCCCCTGAAGAATAGCCCATGCCCATTGACTATCCAGATATAGACCCCCTCTGCCCCCCCCCCATAAAAATGCTGGAGCTATTTCCTTGATATGTATATTTTTTGGGTTTAGTTACACATCACAATTGAGCATGACAGAGGGGATGGCATTGAAAAAATCCTTAGCAGAAGTCTGATCAATTAAAACCATTAACTTACTGACAGATGGCCTTATGTTATGAACACATTCATGACCAGGTATACAACCAATTGAATCATGGTGTTTTGCAAGATTATTCAGTTAAGAAGGAACTTTTGAAATGACAATAATGACAGTATTATCAATGAGGGGTTGGGGGGACCCAGACCACTAAGAGGAGGGAATTTCAGATCATGAGACACAATTTTCTCATGGATTTGCTCTAGTTCAGAGTCAGTGTTTAGTAGCCTTGATGCAAGGCTTGAGTATGCAATGGCTGGAATAATGGGAACCTTGGTAGGCAAAATAATCACATAAATTGGTAGAACAGAACTATCAGGTCAAACTACTGGTCAAAGTGTTTTCAGATAGGTTGAAAAGTGGCTGGATTTCTGTAAGTTTGAGAGTTTTTAAACTAGAGCTGATAAGGCCATTGTAGTGCTTAAATATTGGCACTGTGGCAATTATCAGCTCTTAAGATACTACCAGGGTAAACTGTTTCCACTTGCTTGCTGTGAATTAATATAGAGGAGGGGGGGGGGTGAGGTGTCTTGACATTATGTAACCATAACTTTAGTTTGTTTTTATTAATCAACATCCAAGACAGCTTTGTTGCTTGAGAGAAGCTGTCTGCCTGGCTTTGGAGTTGTTGGACATTTATAGCTAGCAGATCAATATCATCAACATATGCTTGATTATCAAGTGGAATACCACCTATTTTCACACTACATTCAGCAGGTATCAGGGAGAGGAAAGCATACAGGAACAGGTTGAACAGATGGGGGAGAGGATGCATCCATTTGGGGACTCAGGGAGTATTCAAGAATTTATCAAAGAGTCCACCTGTAGCAGTACTCAGCTTTTGGACTAGTTGTACATGTCCTCAGTGTTTCTGGTGATTTCATCTAGAATACTGTTGGGTTTTAAAATGTGCCACAAATCTTTTCTCCAAAGGAGGTTAAAGTCAATTAATAATTGTTTGAACTCTCTTATAAATTTGATGTATTGTTCCATCAGCTGGTGTAGAGTAAAAAAAAATTCCAGCCCAATATTCACCAATTACATATGCAATGATTGCTTGGATTCTATAGAGGAGGATCTTAGTCAGAATTCTGGGTTGGTGAATTGTCACGCTCATAGGCCAGTAGTTTTCACACTCTTTCTTTAAGCCTTTTTTGTTGATGCAGACTATTGCTGTCTTACACCATTGTCATGGGACATATCCATTGGATCAAGGGGCTGATAATAATTCTGTGATATAGATCAACAACATCTTTTGAGCTGATGTTTATTAGCTCTTCAGCAACAATATCTGGTCCTGGAGCTTTGCGTTGCTTCAGTGATTCAATAGTGGCTTTGGTTTCAGATCTTAGTGAAGGCTATGGGGTGACATGTTCTGTTATTAGAAAATAGCTTTGGACACTTTGTTATGTTGCTACTTGTGGGTTTAATTTTTCCTTAAATATTTCTTCCATTGGGCAAGATTTATTTTTACATCATTGATGTTCTTCTCTGTTTGTCTAGGATCACAGACATTGGTGGATCTCTCCTGGTGGTTAGTTCTCTGATTGTTTTGAAGAGTCTTTGGCTGTTGTGTTTCTTGAACTTTCTTTAACAAATGTTCTGCAGGCAACAAAGTGCTTGCAGAACCTTTTATGTTGCAGAAAGTTGTCTGCAGATGAAAATCTATCCTTGTCTTCTGATAATATGTTCCTGGCATAATCATCCAGGTATTCAATAAGCACTTCCAGAGTCCTACAAACAAAAGCTCCAGCCATACTGGTCACTAAAGAATGGATCAGTACAATGCACCTGTTCACTAAAGAATCCTGAATTGAATTCAAATCGTCAACTCTGGAGCTTTATAAGGAGAAATCCTTAGATTGCTCCAAGGTGCAATTTAAGGTAATACCTTAAGTCAGAGACACTGCCAAACCTTTTGGCCTTCAGATAAATGCCAACAATTAAAAAGTATAGTGAACACTGGGTATCCACTCAACCTAGAACACAATAACCAGACAATAGAACAAGTCATGGAGTTCAAGTACTTAGGAAGTACCATCCACGATTCAGGATCATGTCAGCAAAAAGTCAAGCTAAGAATTGGCTAAGCTAATGAATCTCAATACTTTGTTTTGGTTCTGAAATCTGGCACCTAGATCAACAACTTGAAAAGAAACTTCTTCCATTTGAAAACATGTGTTTAACATACATTCTAAATACTGATCCCAAAAATTAACAAATGCTGCTGTACAACAGAAGCTGTCTCAGCCACTGATAACTGAAGTGCTCAAATGTAGGAAGCAGAGATACCTGGGTCATGTGATCTGCATGCCCAAAACTCAACTACCGGAGGTCATCCTTCAGTGGTAGCCATGTGGTACCAGAAGAAGAGGATGCACCAAAAACAGCCTACAACACAGCTACCAGGCTGACTTCACAAATCTCAATGCCTTAATCCGACCTTAATGGGAAGATGTCTGGGCAGCCAGGGTAATTAGAGATGACTGGTGACTCTTCTTGGATCCCCCAAGCACCTCTGGAGGCACAGGAGAATCTAAGGTCTAAGGATTCAATATGCAATTTTTTTTTTTCCTTGTAAACCTTTACCTTATCAAGAACAGATTAATTTAGGTTAATATAACAAGTTTCTTTGTCATTTTCTAAAATTCAGACCATATTACCTTATAGATTTTAGATCATTTTGACAATTATTTTGGAGGGTTCTTGTAGATGCTTCAACTATGACATCTAATTTTGGAAAATTAAAAATTAAATGATAACATGTATTATTTTGAAATAGCACATTTTCAAAACATAGAGAACATCTCTTATTAAATAGTTTATAGTTAATGAATTCTTGAGCACTGTAAGTCAAACTGTCTCTATTTGAAGTCAAGGCCCCTTTTTATAATAGCTTATAGATGATTGATTATCTATTGAAATTATCTCTTCTTATTTTGTCAAGAGGGGTGGGGGGGGGGGGGTTAATTTAGTTTTTTTGATTTAAGTTTTTTTAATTTTATTAGTACTGATGCTTCACTTCTGTGATCATTTTATATCTTGTGAACAAACTTTTTGTCAAAATTAATAAGGATGTTAAAGTATATTATAGCCCTTTATTATGATAGTGAAATGTGATTGTTCTTTTTTAGACTTGCACAATGAAACAGATTACTCTGATATTTTTACTGGCAACTGTGCTTGTGCAGTTAAGTGCAGCACTATCACTGACAAATTTGCTTGCTGATGAATGGCACCTATTCAAGGTAAATCATTATACTATTTTTTATTGATGTCTATTCAAAATATGAATTACTAATATTTTCACCCTTGGATTTCAGCTTTAGAAGAAACCCGTGAGTTTTGAGTACTACACCCCCCCCCCCCCTCCAAAAAAAGCAAACAACCCCTCATGGTTACATTGTTAGTTTTTTTCCCTTTCAGAATGTCCTAATTTGTGGAAAAAGTCTTGCTTCAGATCCTGAATGTTGGCATAGAAAGAGGGGCAGATCACCCAAGGTGCCATCCATGTAGAAATGATAAAATCAATTGCTGTAACACTGGTGTTATCATAATATTATTAGGATTACAATGCTTAAAAATATTGCATTTTGTTTACACTTTATTACATATTAAACATAAAAATGTTTGCAGACAAATTCTTTAAAATGCACAATTTACTTTTCCTTTTACTTCTTTGCTTCCATAATGTAAACACTTTAGATGAGTTTTGTCATTGTATGTTTAACAGTTAGGAAAAGAAAATCCAAAAAAGGGGGGAGGTGACAAGTTGAAATCTTGCCCCCAGTGCCACAAGACCTTCCTATCCCACTGATCCTGAAAAGTTGTTTTCAAAGAGCTACTTAAGCTTAATTTTCTATTAATGTTGCTTTTGTTTTTATGCATAAATTTGCACCATGGTGTCTAATTGAACTTTGCAAAATAGTTGAATAAAATTAACTAGGCAAATCAGTAAATTCCAGAAATTATAATGGATAAATGAAGGAGGACACTGAAGAGGTAATGAAGTTCCTAAAACTGAGACAACTTGAGGGCAAAGTTTGTTAAACCTGCTAACCCCTTCTAGCTCCTGTTCATCAAGTAGGCAGACAAAATGATACACTTTAGGGTTATACATCAAGCAATCTTTACCCCTGACATGCAATGGAAGATAGATCTTTTAGCAATCTTCATCTAGTTGTTGACACTCAAGTGTCAACCAAGTCACTTCAGCAACTGAGCTTTTACTGCATATTGTCTTGAAGTATCTGGTCAACTGAAGAAAATCATAAAAATTTAGCCCACCCCTGGGTTTTTACAATATGAAGCCTCTGTTTTAATTTGAACCATGCATATAGTGATCTATTTGAAACAGTAGTTGACAGTTTAATACATATATGGTAATAAATGGGATGATTTGACTGTAATGAAGTGTTTGCAATGAATTACCAGTTAAAGAAATTTTTGCCTGAGCTTTATAATTATTATCCTGGTTTGGGTTGTATTTTGTTTTGTTTTTGCCATAAAAAAAAAATCCTGGTCAGAAATACAGACTTCTTAAGCCAGGTTTTCAGGTTCTATTTTCGCACTGCGATTTTGGCAAACTGTCGAAATTACTCTGCCACTAGAAAGCTTCTTTAAAAAGATTATATCCCAAAATACCAGTTTTTTTTGGATGCTAAATATTCCCAACTTCGCAAAAAAAAACATACTTCAGCTCTGGGGATTCAATCAGTCTATGGCGTAGACTGATACACTTGAGCGTAGACTCTATGCTCAAGTCTCCGGCTTAAATTCTTAGAGTTTCAATTATCTGATTTCCAGAATCCAGGGTGTTGGCTTCTGTAGCTCCAAGTGTGCTCACTTGGAGCCATAAAATTCGCGACCTGTTGCCATACCTTGTCGTAATGAAGGACTTAAGTGAAAGACCCCATTTTCTTATGGTTTAGAACCATGTAAAGTTAGCCAGCAGCCCAAAATGTGCTGCTAGAAAACATTTCCAGAAGGCTACAGCACAAGAAATTAAGCACACGTTCCAATATGGTGGATATAATTTTTTTTTTCACTAAATTTTTGTCCAATAAAAAAGGGGTACCAAATAATGTGTATTATGCAAGAGACAAGCTGTTGATTTTTTTTTTTTTTTTTTTTTTTTTTTTTTTTGAAAAAAAATTGTGCATGAAAAAAAAAAACGCCTAAGAACCCATCCTACTTACTTATGTCCCGAACATCTTCATGGATCGCGTTGGGGCGATTTCTTTCACACATTCATGGATCAGTTTAGAACCCGCCTTCGGGGACTGGTATCCTGGTCTAGGAATTTATTTGATTTAACAAGCATACATGGACATCCAATTGTTCCTGAATCTCAGCATATGCTAAATTCAGCCAAATTTGATACTATTAACAATCAACAATAGAGATTTTGACTCTTTATATTAATGAGTGCGTAAATTCCATGAGGGAAAATGAGTCTTGGGCCTTAATTTTGTTGTATGAACCAAAGTAAGGCTTTTACTTGTCTCATATGAGAGTAGTGATATTGTGCGAATTTAATAGCAATTATAAGTGATAATTTTTTTTATTTTAATAGGCTACACACAAGAAAGAATATCCAAGCCAACTTGAGGAAAAATTTAGAATGAAGATTTATTTGGAAAATAAACACAAAGTTGCCAAACATAACATCCTTTATGAGAAAGGCGAGAAGTCTTATCAAGTTGCAATGAATAAGTTTGGAGATCTTCTTCATCATGAATTTAGGTCTATCATGAATGGGTACCAACATAAGAAACAAAATTCCTCAAGAGCTGGGAGCACTTTTACTTTTATGGAGCCTGCTAATGTTGAAATTCCAGAATCTGTTGACTGGAGGGAAAAGGGAGCCATCACTCCTGTAAAAGACCAAGGACAGTGTGGATCATGCTGGGCTTTCTCATCTGTAAGTAGATTTACTTTTGTAAGCAGGAAACTATTTACTCTCATAAATAAAATTCTAGTTTAGGATCTTTAAAGTAGTGTAGGGGTTTTCAGTTCATTGAAATGCTTATGCTTATGTGTAATAAAAAGTCGAGTGAATAGGATTGAATTGAAAAATGTTTTCAACCTGAATTTTGTAAGACGACTTTTCAATTCAAGTGAAACTGAGAGCAATTAATTAACGTCAAGTGGATGAAATTCATTGTTGTCATCAAAGGAATCATAGGTTAATCATAATCATAGGGTAAGTGCAAATCAGTAAATGAACTAAAAAAAAAAATGATAATTATAAGGTAAATATCCTTTGTCCTAAAAATAATGTACCACTTTGTACCTAGGACATAAGTGCTGCCTTTCTCAAGACTGAATTGGTTCCTCCTAAAGCCTTCATTGTGTGTCTAGGCAATACTCTGTTCACAAATGTTTCTTTATAAAAATAAGAAAAATCTGCCAAGACTAGGGCAAAGGTTTTCCAGCACCATAGCACAAAGACTGTCGACATTTTTTTTTTTTTTTTATACCATGTAATAAAAACAAGCCATTTTATTTGACTACACCTAAAGACAGACTTTCTGTCATGTTTTTTTCCTTTTTCAGCCTTATCTAGCACGGAAGTCCTGTTTTCAAGGTTTTCTTCTTTGCTTTTATTTAGAAGAGATGATTGTAGAAATTGGAGAGAGTGCTCATTCAACTGTAAACTGCAAGTTCTAGTGTCATTTTTAAGGTTTTAACCAATCTGAAGGCAGCCACCCTCCTTTAGTGTCCCTGTATAGTCCCGCTTGTCATCAGCTAAGGTTTTTATGACCTGTAATTAACACTACAAGCACTAAGGTTGGTGGTGCAGACTAGGAAGTGTTGCTTGGACTGGTTGTGTTTTTCGTGCGTTTTTGGTACCACTCGGACACCAGTCAATATATTGATACTGTTAGTACGCCAAAAAATAACAAGGAAAAAAGAAGAAATTTCAGTTTTGTAGCTGAATTGTCATTAAGACCACACACAAATTAGTTAGTGGCAACTAACTAATTGGTGTAGCCAGCTTTATTACGAATAAATGTTAATAATAATAAATTTTTAATTCTGGAAATGTATTTCAGTATTGTTTGAATTCTTGGCTCTCAAGAATTAATAAACCATATAAAGACCTTAGGAATCCTTTTATTTTTACCTACAGTACGAGTATTCTCAAGCTATGATACAGATGTCTGATGTTAGTCTATAGTTTAAATACTATCCAGAAACTTTAGCTTGAAATTGTCAACACAATGATAATCTATTATATAACTCTATTTGTTTAATAGCTTTAATGGTTAAAACGAACCACTGACTAGTAATTCTCTAGTCAGTGTGGCTGACTAATTAAAAAAACTTGGGGTTGTACAATATACAAGAAATTCAAACTTATAAACAAGCAAAAGTTGCCACAAATAAGTGTTTGTATTTTATTTATTTATTTTTTATTTTTTTTTTTGGCAACACCAGCCGTTGGCCTTACCCTTCCGATAAACTTTCTTCTTTGACCCAGTGACAAACTATCAGCCCTCGTATCAATTAATAACTTTATTTCCTTTTTATTCAAACCCACCTTTAAAAAATGAACTTCACTCCCAAATCTCCTTCGACCGACAATAAAGACCCAGTGAATTTGAAAGCGAGCGCTGGGCCTGATCACTTATAATCTCTATACAACCTCTTATGCTGAAATTCTTGGCGGCGCGCCCACCGAAAACTGATCGGCTTTTGTTTCATTTTTAGAATTTTTCTGGCTTGTTTTATTTAAAAATGAAAACTAAATTGGTATCAGTTCTTTTAGGAATTCCTTCGAAGCAAGAGTTCTTGGGGTCCACAATTCCTTTTCAGCTTCATTACCATGGCCAAACTTAAGAACAAAATAAGGACGAGGCTTTTTAACTTAACTTGATAATTGAAGCTTAACTTCTCCCAAACATTCTTTTAATCCCAATAACCGACAGTGAAGCCTTTATCCTCCTGAAATTGAATTAATCCGACAAATAGGGAATCCAAAATTTTAAATTTCAATTCTACTCTGAAAGTTAAATTAAAATCAATTTATTTGTACCATGTCTGGTGCAAGAAACCTCGTGGGAATCTAATGTGTATGGCTTGCTCCATGTCTGGATTTTCTTGCCTTGCAACCTACATTCTACTTCTTTGACTATCCTTTATCTATATGGCAATTCCCTGAGGCTTTTTCCCCTTTATTACAGTATTAAAAAAAGGAATGTTTATGTCTACTTTACCATTGTTTTTCCTTCAATGGCATAGCAACGAAAACTAAAGGTAATAGTAAAGAGTGCGGCACTGAAGCTTACAGTTCCTACTGGTGGTGCTGATTTCCGTTTCATGACCCTTCAGCCAGGAAGTGCAAAGGTGGGTTGGGGGCTAACCATCTTTTGCTTTTGTACACCCTTCCTGTGTACCTTCCAGATTCCTGTTGTTACCCATTTAGAGCTGGGTCGACTCTAGTTAATCATACAGAATCACGCCACTGATCCCCGTTCCCAACCAAATAACGAGATACACCAGGATTTGAGCCCCTATCTTCGCGGACAAAGGATTTCAAGTCTAGAGTGCTAACAACTCGGCTAGGATGGCTCAAAATTGTACTAAGCCGACTTTTTGCATTTCAGAGCTCTAATTAAAAGAAATAAGAATTGCCAATATCTCGATTTCAGAGCTCTTCAAAAAAATTTCAAGACAAGTACTATTTATATTTCTTCCGACAACAAAAATTAGCTGTCACATTTTATAGTCAGACCTTATAAAAGTTAATGAAAGTTTAAAAAAGTCTATTTGTAATGAAGCAAATATAGAAATTCAAAATTAAAACGCAGAGAAATTACCTATTGTAAATAACAGGATGTAATCCCTAGAAATTGTGTACTATATTATAATAAATTGCGTACTCTACAGAAATTAGCGTCTAGGCAGTGCTTGTAATGAGTTGGTTTCAAGGAAGATCTATGGTTCATTAGTGTTCATATTCCATTGGCTAGATAGTACGGTTTGGCATTGGAAGAAATTGATATCTTTCCATGATGAAATGTAATTAAAAAATAGCGTGTTTAGTATCGTTTTTGGGAGATTTGAGAATTTTGAATCTTCGGGAAGTCAAGTGAAACGTGTTTTAGGAAGATGCAGACAGGTTAGGTCTTTGAGTTGTGGGAAAAACGAAGGGCTAGCAAGAGGGATGATGGCAAAACCGTTAGAGCAGTCTCGGGGAGTATTGCGGGAGGAAGTTTTTTTTTAAGGGCTAAGTATAGAAGAGTTGAAGTGGGTGTTATTGGGGAGAAGAAATTTCATCACTTGGAGATGGTATAAAACATATAGGGGTTGTGGGATCAAAAACAGGTCCCAATTTTGCCGTGATCTACAGAGAAGGTAATATTGCTTTAATCTTCTTATTTTTTCGGTTTTTGTTATGTTTTTCAGTGTTTTCAGTTGAAAGGGTTGAGGGTAGAAATTTTCCCCGAGTGGTTTGTTAAGGAGGATAGATGGAAATCTTTTGAAGGGATATACATTCTTTTAGTGACGGAGATTTTGCGTGTGTTTGCTAGATTGGCATGGTGTGTAGAAACAATTTACTTTAGGTTTTTCTCAATTTGTGATCAAGGGTGTTTTTTTTTTTTTTTTTTTTTTTTTTTTTTTTGTAGTTGTTTCATTATTATAACTCTTAATGCATACTTTTGTATTAATTGTGGTTCGCTAGGGCATTTAGTGCTAATAAATTTCTACCTATATACCCATAATAGTTCAGTACACTGCCCCAGTTTCTAAAGCGATTAATTTTGGCAGTTCCCGACATAAGGTCTTTTTTTAACTTTGATGTATATCTCAGAAATACAAGAAGGCGATTCTAGGCTTTATAGACGTAGAAAATATTATAAGTTTTTTCAGTTTTTTTTTTCTATCTTTGGTGTTGAGTGTTTAATTGAGCATTGTTTACTTAATTATTTTAGACTGGTGCCTTGGAAGGTCAAACCTTCAGAAAAACAGGGAAGCTCATTTCTTTGAGTGAACAGAACTTGATTGATTGTTCTGGGAAATATGGAAATGAAGGATGCAATGGTGGATTGATGGACCAAGCTTTCCAGTACATCAAGGTACTTTTTATTTCACTTTTAGTCGTACGGTTCTATCTCCCCCCCCCCCCCCAATTGACGTATGTGGGGACAAGGATGAGATAAGAAATATTTTACCTTTTATGTTCGTTTTCTTTCTCACCAAATCAAACTTCTTAGATACCCATTAGTCACCCAAAAACACCGAATCCATCGTATATACGTAATTGGGCATTAATCAACCCAGAACTGTATTAGGATAGTGTTTTTCTAAAATCCTTTCTAAGATTAAGGTACCATTTGTCCTGCTAATCAAGCGCTCACAACTGCCCGCTGAGGAAAACGCATTCTCCTTGATATTTATTGTGCCACGCTTTATAATATGCAGAATCTTGTGCTGTTCCATTGAAGCGTCGCCATTCAGGAACAGTTCCCAAGTGGCGTGAAAATCAAAGTCTCTCCCAATCTAGCGATTCAGTAAAGTTTTGGCTACATCTATGGATTGAATGCGACCGACCACGATCCGGTCCTGTTAATTCCATCCGCATCGCAACAAAGGAAAAGTTTGCCAAGGAACTTCAAAACCACCGCAAGAAAATCACAGAACTGTCAGCACAAAAAATCAAAGATAACCCTCGGTTCCTTTGGTCGACACTCCGTTCAAGGATCCCTGAAACCTCCTTTTTCGCTGCTGATGTTCCTATATCTGATTGGTATTCCTTCTATGAGGCCGAATGCTCTCCACCAAACCCCCAACTTGGAACATAAATATTCTGAAGAGCTTGACCGATTTTTGTATGCATTCTCTGACTCTGATTCTACAGTATCTGTAACGTCTGTGGCTGATGCTATTATGCGCCTTAAGCCAAAGATATATCAGGCATAGATAGAATTCACGCCCTACATATTAAAAATGATCCATATGAAAAATGGTCCTGTGCTTTTAGAACATCTCACGTTATTGCTGTAGATGATTTTTACACAAGGCATGGTTCCGTCAACGTTCTGCGTTGGAGATCTTTCTCCTATTCCAAAAAAGTGAAAAACCCCAAATCAATGCTCATCTTTCAGGCCCATACCTGTTTCAATCAGTTTATGTAAGCTTTATGAACCACTGTTTATAAGAGAGCTTCAAGAAAAATGTTACAAGCCTCCACATCAATTTGGCTTTCAATATGGCATTGGATGTGTAGACGCCCTTGCAGTTGTTGCTAATGCTCTGCTTGATGCTTCTTTTACAGGTAGTTCACTCGCCTTGGCGAGTCATGATGTTTGCCACGCCTTTGACTCCCTGGTCTACCCCCTTGTGCTTTAAATGGCTGTTAAAAGAGGAGTAAATCCGGCTATATTTAGATCTCCAAGGGATATTTATGCTAAGCTACGAGCCCGACTTAAAATCCCTCTTAGGCAAAATGAAATGGCAAGGCTGGATAGAACTATTCCAGGTAAGAGAGGAGCCAGACGAGGCGCAATTGCCTCACCTTATTATTTCAATAATAGTGTCCTCAAAGCTCAGGACCAGTGTGAGATGTCTTGAGTTCTCTCTGGTCTCAATATATCCTTAGTCACTTATGCTGATGACATTTTTAACAATACATAAGCCGAACATTTTTAACATAAGCCGAACTTGGGACAAAATTTCTGAAATTTTCCAAAAACTGTAAGCAGAATATTAAAATATGGTCTTGAATTTAACGCTGCAAAGTCCGATATCGTGCTTTTTAACTGGAAAGGCCCACTTCCTCATGAAATTGTACGGTACTGTTCTAATATCTGTACAACACGCGATAAATGAAGTTCGGTTAGTGTTCATGAAATAAAACAAAATATGATGAAAATATAATAGTTTATGAACAAAATTGGGCTATATATTTGCACATGGGGGGGGGGGGGGGGGTAAAGCATAGCATATATTAAATACGTAACCTAACCTAGCTCCTCCCCCCCCCCCCCCCCTAAACCCCAAAAACTAAAGGTTAAATATAGTTCCTGGGGTGAGAAACCCCTGAATACTTGTTTATACAGCATTAGATAGCGTCAGATATTTGCTTTTGTTGAGTGGATGCATCGCCGTCTGATCAAATCAAACGCTGTCATCAAAACGTCTGACCAAATCAAACGCCGTCTGACCAAATCAAACGTCGCATATCAGCTGCCTATGCTTCCATAGTCACTGCTAAGCTTCGTTTCAATCGCTGTTATCTTGCAACGCTGTACAACACTGTTGCTCTCCCCCACATCCTCTACATTGCACCATTCTGAAAGATTCTTGCAAATGTTGATAAATTGAAAATCCGCTCCACTTTTTTCCGTTTCGCAAAAAAACCTACTGAGATATCCAATGTGGACACGCAATTCAAAACTCATCAACAGTTCACATAGGAGATCCTACTATAGCTGTTGCTAAACTTACGGAGAAACACAACCACAAGATTTCAAGATATGCTTGGAGCCAATTTCTTGAACGATAGTTTACCTTGTCAAAAGTTGTATAGTGATATTTTGCTTTTGTTTTTCTTTTTTTTTTCTCTCTCTTTGCAGTGCTCCGCCATTTTTTCTTTGTACAGAGACGGTTTTTAGTAAATAATGATAGGTACTTGTCAAGAATCCAGTCATGGGCGCTCATATCAGGGGGGGGGGGGGCTCTTGCCCCACCTTGCTGAATGATGCTGCCTTATTTTATATTTTTGTTCTGAGATTTCTATTATATAGCATTAAAAGTAGCAATTAGACGAAGTTTCCCCCCCCCCCCCCCTGGAATTCAGCTTACGGGCGCCCATGAATCAAGTAGTCACGCGAGAAGTGAAGTTTCGTTAATGCTAATGAAAATATAAAACAAAATAGGATGAAAATGTAATAGTTTAGAAACAAATTCGGGCTATACATTTGTAAATGGGGGGGGGGGGGGGGGGGGTAAAGCCATAGCACATATTAAATACGTAACCTAACCTATGTAACTTTTTTGCCCCTTCCGCCCCAAAAAGTTTAAATATTTGTCAGGAGAGGGAAATACCTCACAATCAGCGGACACCTGTTTTTCATCAAGCATCTTGAGTTTTCGATGTTGGCTTTCTCGCGTGACCACTGATCATGGTTGCAGCGGCAGCTGCAACCTAGTCTACTGTAAAAGAGCGAACCACGGCCCATAGTAACCAAAAGTCAAAAAAAACGCGTTTAGAAAAAATCTGCATAGTGAAAAAAAAATTCTTGGTTTATTTGTTTCTGACACTGATTCAGGAATGGTAACTATCGTTTCAGTTCGTATTAAAAATAAAAGTTTATTGATTGAGGAATGAAAAAGAAAAATATGGTGATTTCGAAAAGAAGCCTCACAAAATCTCTCAAAACCCCTCGAGAATTGCGTCAGATCAAAAGAAAAGTGTAACATTGGAATCAGCGTAATCGAAAACCTTATTTAGGGAAATTACAGTCCCCAAGCTTGAAAAACAAGAAAAAATCACTTTTTTGTATGGGTAGCACTGATCTGTCTCTTTTTTTTCTCCTTTTTTTCAGGGCTAGCGGTTTACCAGAACATCATAGAGAGATGCTAATGGTTCATTAGAAAGCTGTTTCTCACATCTACGTGCTTTTTTAAAATTCCACTATCTGCAAGTATCATATGGCACAAAAAATGGCACATTATATGCCATTTCTCAAGGAGTGGGGCTAGTGGGCTACAAAAACATCGTAGACAGATGTTAATAGCTCACATTAAAGCTATTTCTCATATCTACGTTTTATTTATAAATTCCACACCTGTAACTGCCAAATGGCACTATTGATGCCATGTCCTAAGTGGAAAAGCTATGGGCTAGTGGACTACCAGAGCTTCTTAGAGAGATGTTTAATGGCTGATTCGAAAGCATTTTTTTTATTGCTCATGTCTACGTGATTTAAATCAGCTTTGCATTCGTTACTTCTAAATAGCACAAAAAACGGCACCCTTTGTGCCACTTCTTAAGTTGAAAAGCTTTGAAGTATAAAACGGTAGGCTATCATTGTAATAATTATGTTCTAAAACCCTTAATTGGAGATTTACAAGGACCCTTCCCGTATACTCCCCCTCCCAGCCCCCTAAGCCTAGATGTCATCTAGTCAGTAAGTCTCAAGCTAGTCTGTTGGGAGAATTTACTATAAACTCTTTAACACGGTCAGAATCAAAAGTGAAAATCATGTTTAGGAAAAAAACTGCCTAGTGGAAACAAATTGCCATCTGACACTGATTGAGGAATGGTGACTATTATTTTGGTTCGTCTTAAAAGTAAAAGTTTATTTCGAGAAGAAATTTATGATGATTTCGAAAAAAGCCTGAAACCCTTTGAAAATGGCGTCAGATCAAAATGAAAAGAGTACCATTGGAATCACAATGGTCGAAAAACCTTATACAGAGAAATTACAGTCCCCCTCCTTGAACAACAAAGAAAATTACTTTTTCCTTGTTTTAGCACTGATGCGTCTCCCGTTTTTTTTTTTTTCCTTTTTTTCTTTTTTTATAGCAGGGCTTAGGGGTTACCAGAACATCACAGAGAGATGTATAATAGCTCATTCGAACGGAAATTAAATTTGCTAGTGTCATTTTCAAGTGACCAAAAATATTGAGGGCAACTAGCCCCCCCCCCCCCCCCCTCCCTGAAGGTCCCCTCCCCCCAAAGTCATCCAGTCACAATTTTGAGATAGTCATTTTGTTCAACATAATTCAAAGGTCAAATATCCTTGGTTTTGGTGATGATATGACCCTCCATACTCCTTGGAGAAAGGGCTGCACACTGTATTGGTATCGGGCGTATTTATATCAAGCGTATCGGCGTGAGCGTATTGTTATTGGGCGTATTGGTATCGCAAGTGTCTTGACAGATGTTCAACAGCTCATATAAAAGATATTGCTCATATCTACGTGAGTGGCGTAATTTCGTCAAAACCCTGAGGGGGGGGGGGCAAAGTTGGATCCAATTTTTCCAAATCAAGTGAAAAAATTATAGTGAAAATGGAAAAATGAGCCATATATTACCATAGAGGCAAAGATATACTAAAGAAAACTGACCTGTTTTCTCTGGATGCTTGAATTATGAAGGCTTATATCTTAGTTTTTGACAAGATTTTTTTGCAGAAACGAAATTTCAGCCGGGGGGCAAAATGAGGTCGGGGGGGGGGGGGGGGCAGTTGCCTCCCCCCCTGCCCCATATCGAATTACGCCCTTCCAATAAATTCCACCATCAGCGATTTACTGAAAAACACACAGAAAATAGGTAGCATTAGTCTGTGCCCTCTTGAAAGAAAAATTGCTGGTACTTCTGTATTATACAAACACACTCAAGAAGGGCTGTTAGGTTAATCATAATGAAAGATGCTATAACACGATGAAAATATAATACTTTAGTTTATATAATAATATAATTTGGGGTAAATATATGCACATTAAGGGGGGAGGGAATAAATCTCAGAAAGGGGCTAAAAACCTAATTCAACCTAACCTTACCCCCACCCCCCTTAATGTGCAAATATATAGCCTAAAGTCCAATGCATTCTGTCGCTCGTCATTTATCCTTGTGGCTATGAAATCGGTTTGCTCAGATCGTACATTCAGCAAACTTCTCGACTGTTTGGTATCAGGGTTGCAGCGGTAGCTGCAACCTAGTAAAGAGCGAACCACAGTCCATAGTGACTAAAAGCTAAAAACTTTAAAACGGTCTTTTTTTTTCTTCTTCTTTTTTTCCAGGCCTAGCGGGTTAACTAGAACATCATAGAGAGACGCTTAAGGGCTCATTTAAAAGCTATTTCTCATATATACGTGGTTTATATAAATTCCGTGATCCGCAAGTGCCATATGGCACAAAAAGGGCACTATGCCATTTCTCAAGGGGTGGGGCTAGCCGGCAACCAGAACATCGTAGATATATTTTTTGATAGCTCATATAAAAAATATTGCTCATATTTTACGTTTCTTCCTATAAATTCCACCATTTGCAAGTTTTAAATGGTACTAAAACGGCACTTTTTGTGCCATGTCTGAAGTGGAAAAGCTTGGGCTAGTAGCTACCAGAACTTCTTAGAGTGATGTTTAATGGCGCATTTGAAAGCTTTTGCTCATATCTACGGGCTTTTATCAATTCTACAATTCGTAAGTGAGATATAGCACTGAAAACAACACTTTTGGTGCCACTTCTTAAGTGGAAAATCTTGAAAGTATAAAACGGTATAATTGTAATAATTATGATCCAAAACCCTTAACTCGAGGTTTGCAAGAACACCTCCCGCAGGTTCCTCTTCCAGGCCCCCTTAATAAGCTACGCAACTAAAGTAGTACAAAGACCAATATATTAATTAGATTATTAGAGGCGTGGTTCTCTGAGTATAGCGCTGGGCTTCAAATTAGATTATCATGCGTTTGATTCCTCCTTGGATTTTTTATTTTCAATCATGGTTTGTCCCTTCTTATCATTACTTTTTAGATAATCTACTATTTTTTGCAAATATGATGCACTCATTTTCCCAAGCATATACCGGGGAGACTCATTTTAAAGCTATTGCTCATATCTACGTGCTTTTTGTCAATTTTACCATCTATAGGTGCCATATAGCTCTAAAAACGGCACTTTTGGTGCCACTTCTCTTTTGGTGCATCAATTATGGTCCAAAGCCCTTAATTGGAGGTTTATAAGAACCCTCACATCTACTCCCCGCTCCAAACCCCCTGTGTAAGTTTCATAAATCTTCTACTCATCTTAAAAGTAAAAAATTATTGCGAAAACAAATTAACTAAAACTAAAAACTTTTCAACTAAAAATCTACCAAAAATTAAGCTTGAATGATCAACACTTTTGAATTAAACCTTCAAACTTCACTCTGCGATGAAGCCTGTGGGCTAGTTCTAATGGCGGTAATTGAGTGGAAGGGACGTCCTTGTCCCCTTATTTTTTGCTCTTGCTAAGGTTTTGAAAACACCTTTTTTTGTTATTTCATTGAAATAGGCACTTTTTTCATTTGAAAAAAAATGGGTGGAAAAACGGGAAGTGTACTTTATGGGAATGTGCTATCAAGTCAAATTTATAAAATGTGACTAGGCAGAAATATAAACTTCTAAATGCGCCCTTAAACAGCTTCATAAGTTTTCATCGGAAACTAAGGAATGACATTAAAACTTAAAACGAACAGAAATTATTCCCTATAAATAAAAAAGATCATGGCAGGGTTTTTTCTACATTAAATTTGAATCAAAAACGAGCAAAGATTAATCTAAAAACAAAGTTTTTCCAAGGGAAGTAAAGAGCGAAGTTGAAACTTAAAACGGACAAAAATTACTGCTTCACAGCCTATCTAATATATATATCAATCAAACTAGTACAAATAAACCACTTAATTGTGTTTCCCTGTGTTTCTAGGATTATAGAAAACTAGCGCTTTACTAAAAACACAAAATAATATAGGAGTTTTGGTACAGTAAAAGCAAATTAGTTAAGGACACTTTTTACAGAATAAAACTATTATCAATCCCTTTCAGGATCAATCCCTTTTAAAATAAATAACAATTCAGTTCAGGATTGTTGCTTTATTTTTTTTATTTTTTTTCTCGTTTAATTTGGTTCACTTATTAGATAGGCTGTGAAGCAATAATTTTTGTTGTCCGTTTTAAGCACAGTTTATATAATTATCCAGTAAGATCTTTCCCTACCTCACCCATTATAAAAACCCAGACCAAGGTGCGAGTGCTCCAGAGAACGTTTTTGCAGATAGAAACATGGGCGGCATCAGATCTTTTCACGGGTAGACAAGTCAGACTGTGGTCTAATCGGAAACAAGTGGAAACCCGCTATTACGAATAATGCACTTTGTTGGAAACAATCGGAAACAGACTAACCCGCTAATGCAGAAAGAAGTGGGAGGAACTTTTTGTTCGTACCGAGAATGAAGACCAGAAATGATCTGCGATAAACTTACTGGATAATTCTATAAACTGTGGTTTTAAGTTTCAACTTCGCTCTTTACATCCCTTGAAAAAAATTTGTTTTTTAGATTAATTCTAGACGAGTACCTAATAATTATAATAATGTATGAATAATGAGACAAACCTTAACTGTTCTTTGTTGTTGTTGTTTTTTTTTTTTTTTTTTTTTTTTTTTTTTTTTTTTTTTTTTTTTTTTTTTTTTTTTTTTTTTTTTTTTTTTTTCCTACACGTGTTGAATCATTCAGTATATGTGAAAAGAAAACAGTTATCATATTTTTATTACTTCTGGAATCAACTTGTATATTATGCTTCTGCTCCATGTCATTGTGAAAGCTTTCTAAGCCTTTCCCCTCCTCTTTTTAGTCCCTATCGGATAGTAAAAATATCCTATTGCTGTTGTTTTGGCGACAAACAATTCGCTTACTATGAGAGAAACTGGTTTTAATCTAAAACGCAATAAACAGAAATGTATGCGTCAGCTGAGAAAGATCAATCTAGATTTACCTCACGTGTCAAAATAGAAATTAGTGCTATGCAGAAATATAAACCTCTATTTTCTCTGTCTGCTTTTATACCACGGAAAAAAATGCGCATATAATAAAAAATTATTTTTATTCCTCACCAAATGCGCCATTTCAATCATTCTTTTGACAAATGTTATCTACGAGTGCGGAAAACTCTTGTTTGTACATTATTTTCTCGGATTGTCAATATTTTTTATACATCTTTTGTAAATTTCCAAATATTGTGAACTCTAACCCCCTGTAATCCCCAAGGGGTGCCTTCAAAGGAAAAACATTAAAAACTATTGAAATATGAAAATAGAGCAATTTTTGGTTATGCAATTGCCATCGAAGGACTTTTTCATAGATATTTTTTGTATTTATCTTCTTATTTTATAATTTGCATAGGAACATTTAATTACGTTTTTTATTTGACCTAATTATTATGTAATGATATAAATAAAATATAAAAAAAATGTATAAATGTTTTTCCTTTGAACCAACCAGTATCCAATGACGGCAGTTTTTTACGGTTCAAAACTTCTAAAATTGACGCCCTGTAATCGACCTCGCCTTCTCCCCGTTACTCTGTCAAAATCCTTAGCACAGTTACAGCCCGAAGAAGATGACCCAAAGGAATGATTTTGTTTGCGATTATTACAGCTATAGCCATGAATGGAATTTGGCCGCGATGGGAGGGAAAAAGTGTCAGTGTTATATTTCTGTCTCCAACAGCGGTGGTTCTGGCCTCTCTTGCGCCCGGGGCAAAATCTTGATTAGCGCCCTCCCCTGTCTCCCATAAAATTCTCTGGACAAAGTTCAACAAAATTTTCATTTTTCAAAAAAATTATTTTCAATTTATTATTTAAATATTTAAAATTTGTTATCACTATTAATCCATTAATAAAATTTTACTATTTATTTTCATGTATTTTCTGTGCCCTATACTTTATTTTAGTAAAAGCAGAATTTAAGAAATTACGAAATGATTATAATCGTTAGGTTATTTATTTAAAATTTTGTGCCCCTAAAATTACCGCGCCCGGGGCAAGGGTCCCCTCTGTCCCTCTCCTAAAACCGCCCCTGGTCTCCAAAGCACGGTAGTTTTTAGAATGTTATTTACATAGGAGTATATAGTCAAGGAACTGAATGAAAATAAAGAAAATAACCTCAATATTTTACTCTTTTAAATATTTTCGCGTCCTTTGGCTGCCCTAGCTATATAACAGATTGTCCTATCTTCTTGCTTTTGAAGTATGAAAATTAAATTTAAAAAACACAAGTTTTTTGCTGAAAGTAAGGAGCGACATTAAAGCTTAAACGAACAGAAATTATTCCGTATATGAAAGGGGCTCTCCCCTCCTCAACGCCTCGCTCTTTACGCTAAAGTTTTTTATTGTTTAAAAAAATAAAGTTGTGAGACAGTGTGAAACTTTAGCGTAAAAAGCGAGGCGTTGAGGAGGGTACAGCCCATTTCATATACGGAATAATTTCTGTTCGTTTTAAGTTTTAATGTAACTCTTTACTTTCAGCTAAAAAAAAACTGGTTTTTTGTTTAATTTCTGAACATTTTTGAATTAATGCAGTTTTGATTATGGCTAACCGTACATGAATAATTAAACGAAATTTGCATATTAATTTTACTTTTTTTGGCTAAATGGCTTTCTCGAAATTTTGTTCTGACGTAACTTACAAATTAACTTACGTAACGAACCTCTATATTCGCATGTTTTTATTACGTATATTAGGGGGTTCACCCCCTAGTCAATACCTCGCTCTTTACGCTAAAGTTGAAATTTTGTTCCGATTCTTTAAGAATTACCCCTTAATCACAAAGGCCGGTAATTAGAATAAATAGCTCTGATGAAAGTACAAATAAACTTTAGCGTAAAGATCGAAATAATGGCTAGGGGGCGAACCCAATCATATACCTAATACTTTCTTTTCGTTTTAAATTTTGATGTTGCTCCTTACTTTCCGTTGAAAAAATTGTTTTTTGTATTATTTAATTTCTTATCGTTTTTTTTTTTAATAATGCTGGGAAATCTGCCCCCCCCCCCCCTTCATAGCAATGTCCCTTTCCCCCATGAAAACTTTCTCCATGGAAAGATCCTCCCACGTAAACCCCGACCCCCCCCCCCCCCCCCAACTACCAGAAAAAAATTCCCCCCTGAAAACGTCTGTATACTTCCCAATAACCAATACTATATGTAAACATTGGGCAAAGTTCATAACTTGCAGACCTTCCCCTGGGGACTGTGGAGGATTAAGTCATCCTCAAAGACTTGGTTATTGTATTTTTCGACCACGCTGAACAAAATGGCATCTCAAAATTTCGATCGGGTGACTTTGGGAAAAAATGAGCGTGGCAGGGGGGCCTAGTTGCCCTCCATTTTTTGGTCACTTAAAAAGGGCACTAGAACTTTTAATTTCCGTTCGAATGAGCCCTCCCGCGAAATTCTAGGACCGCAATTTCGATACGATCTCCCCTGGGCACAGTTTATAGAATTATCCAGTAAGTTTATCGCAGATCATTTCTGGTCTTCATACTCGGGGCGAACAAAAAAGCTCCTCCCACTTATTTCTGCATTAGCGGGTTAGTCTGTTTCCGTCAATCAATGAGAAATGGTTACAGTGTATTATTCGTAATAGCGGGTTTCCACTTATTTCCGATTATTTCTATTATAACTGTAAGTTTCGCGTCCAAGAGGGTTACAAAGTGCATTATTCGTAATAGCGGGTTTCCACTTATTTCCGATTATTTCTATTATAACTGTAAGTTTCGCGTCCAAGAGAAATCTGACTTGTCTACCCGTGAAAAGATCTAATGCCGCTTATGTTTATATCTGCAAAAACGTTCTCTGGAGCACTCGCACCTCGGTCCGGGTTTTTATAATGGGTGAGATAGGGAATGATCATACTGCTAATTCTATAAACTGTGCCCCTGGGAAAAAGACTTCTGGCAAAAAAATACAAAATTCCAAGCTTTTGCAGATAGGAGCTTGAAACTTCTATAGTAGGGTTCTCTGATACGCTGAATCTGATAATGTGATTTTCAGTAAAATTCTATGACGTTTAGGGGGTGTTTTCCCCTTTTTTTCGAAAATAAGGCAAATTATCTCAGACGCGTAACTTTTGATGGGTAAGACTAAACTTGATGAAACTTAAATATTTGAAATCAACATTAAAACATGATTCTTTTGATGTATCTAGTGGTATCAAAAACTCCGTTTTTTAGAGTATCGGTTACTATTGAGCCGGGTCGCTCCTTACTTACAGTTCGTTACCACGAACTGTTTGATATTTGAAAGGAAATATGGGCGTTTCTGTCGTCCAAGTGTATTTTGATACTTGTTTTTTTACATGCGTCTGGTCGACTAGACTACAAAGCAGTTTTTTTGTTGATACAAATTGGATTTGGAATCTTCCTTTTTTTAAAGTATAGCTGAGCGGATTAGGCGTATGTGGGTACAATATAAAGTTTCAGCATCAAGAAAAATGGTGCTGTCAGAACTGCACACAGCAGTCCCTGTAATCTGTTCTCGCAACTGTTCAAATGTTAAGATTTTTATAATTTGCTCGTATAATCAGAAAACTTGCCATTTATTTTTGGTGTTTCAGAAATTCAGGGTTCCATTGTTCAGAATTCAAAGTGTCTGACCATAAGGCAAAATATTTTGTGGAATGCGTTGTTGAGATTGGATATGCTGAAACCAGCAATGGCTGCCGAAATTGTGCCCGGGAGGTCAATACCCCTGTACAAATGGAGTCCCGAACTTTATATAAAAGGATATTTCTTGAGAAGCAATCTGAGCTGGGAGAAGTTTCTTTTTCTAATGCTGGTTCTGAGGATCAAGTGCTACTTGTCGCTGATGGCTTGCGAGTGTTGGGCAACCCTTCCCTTTCTTTTGAAGGACGAGTGTTGCTTACCCAAGCCGTATTAAGCTCGTAGGTGGAGTTCTCAGGATGGGGAAAAAACAAGGCAGACACCACAACGCTATCAAAAAAGGCTCTTTTACAGACAGAAAAACGAGATAGGTAATCGCTATCTAAAAAATATCACGCTCCGGTGGGGGCACCAATAGCACAGCGACTATTTTTTTTTTTGGGGGGGGGGGGGGGGGGGGGGTAAGTGTAGGCAATAGGCTGTTTTGGCTAGAATCTCGAAACGGTTGTGCGAGTCCTCCCATAATAGTTGTAAAAAAAAGACTATATTCGGTCCATTACCACTTCTTAACACGGTCCATTACCACTTCTTAACAATGAAATAGGCATGGGCGTCGTTTGGGAGGGGCAAGGGGGGCAGCTGCCCCTCCAATAAAGTGGAGAAAAAATTATTATACAGCCCATGCTCCTTGAATATTAGGATATGGACCCCTCTTGCCCCCCCCCCCTCCCACTGAAAATACTGTAGATTTGCCCCTGGAAATAGGTTTTCACGAGTTATATCTCAACGCTTCTTTAGTTTCATTTTGCTTGGTTTGCCGATCTGTATGAATAATTTTAATATTAAAAAAATGGCAAAGGTCTAAGCCTATTAACAGTTTACTTTGTTTGTTTCTGGAATAGCCAGTTTATGCTGCTTAATTACATAACACAAAATTTGTTAAATAACAATAAACACGAATAGTTTATCTTTGTTGATTCATGACGCAAATTTAAACGTAATATGCAAATCTTGATGCCTGCATCCAATAGATAAAAATGTTTTCAAGATCAGATCTGGGTCATGAATCATAAGATGGGAAGCCCGTTTTTATTTGACTTGTCAACATTTTATGACGCTCATGAAGGTTATTCCATGCTTTTGTATTTATAATCTAGAGACTCTTTTTGAATCGGGAGGGGAGGGGGTATGTCATCTTGTTCGTTAAATTACAGCCTTAATTTTCTAAAATTGTGCTTTTATGTTAAGATCATAAATAACTTTAAGATCATAAATGAAAATGTCGTTAAGCAAATAATTAAGTCAGCGCGTTATGCTTTGTATATACTTGAAGTTAAAACTGAACGCACTGACAGAAATTGATACAATACAGACATGCGCACCGGAGTTATTTCAGGGAGGGGGCTCAAATAAAAAACGGAAGAATTAGGGAACTATATGAAAAATATTGGAAATTTATATGGATAAATCTTGGAGATTGAGGTAAATCTTAGATAAACAGAGATAAATCTTAAGGTGTTTTGGTGCTTGGGTCAAAAGGGTCCATCTCTCCCTAACCTACTTGACGCAAGAAGGTCAGACAGACCCTTAAAAAATAGCCTTTAATCCAGTGAAAAGATTATACATATTTGCCACCTTCCGAAATACTGTTTGCATGTGCCAAGGACGTACCCAAGGGGCCTGAGTTTCGCCTCAACCCCTGAAATGTGAAAACACCTACGCTTTGGTTAGCCTATGCTTAATTTTTTTTGCCAGATTGGATGAAGTTCAAGGGATCCGATATTTTGGGTTCAGTTTTCTAGCTTGATTTTTTCCCACTATTTAAGGAACAGGAAGGAAGATTTGAATTGTAGCCCCTTTCTTACTCAGTCATGGAAAATACATTGTTTATCGCCTTTCTGCGACCACTGGAACTCCAGTGAACATTGCCACCCGTCATTTTTTTTAATAAGGCTGTCGTGTCGCCTTGGCTTAATTATGCTTTTTTTACCACTTGGATCTGGTTGAAGCATTTAGTTCAAATAAATTCAATTAAACTTGATCTTGTTAGAGTATTTAATTTCACTCCTGTCATTAAATGTATTGTATATATATATATTTTTTTATTATTTTTTTTTAGGACAACAAGGGAATTGACACTGAAAATACATATCCCTATGAAGCTGAGGACGATGTCTGTCGATATAATCCAAGGAACCGAGGTGCAGTTGACCGTGGCTTTGTCGATATCCCATCTGGAGAGGAAGATAAACTTAAGGCAGCTGTTGCCACGGTTGGACCTGTATCTGTTGCCATTGATGCCTCTCATGAAAGTTTCCAATTCTATTCTAAAGGTACTAGTTGCCCAGTCTCAACGTTTCAGTTAGAATGTATAGACTCTCAATCGTTATTGTATGTTTTTTTTCCATTAGCTCGTTTTTTTCCTTTAATTGTTTTTTTTTTTTTTTTTTTTTTTTTTTTTTTTTTTTTTTTTTTTTTTTTTTTTTTTTTTTTTTACATAGCAGATAACGACAGGAAGTCAAACATAAAGATATAAGAAAAGAAGGTTGAGTAAAATTACCGAGTTTTGTAACTCGAAGAGCTTCAACGCTCTGATAACGAAACTTCCGTTAAGGAATATTTAGCAACTCCTTTCTTCTCTACTCCTCTCCAGTTTTCTACTTCAACTCCATTATTTCTATATTTGCATTGCGCATTGCTTGGGAAAATATATATAAAAACTTTGGCTCAATTCCTTGTAATCGTCACCCCCAAGACATACAGTTCACGAGAAGCTGACTAAGCCATGTTTGAAAAAAAGAAAATCGAATTTAAGACGGGTTTAGGTGAAGACAAGTGTCTATTTTTCGCAGAATCTTTCCATCTTTACAAGTTAAGAAATAAGCTTATAATCACCTTCCTATGCCCTAGTATGAGCTGTGTATCCACTCTTGTATGTTTCATTGCCTTACTCTAGCATCTTTCCGACCTAGCCAAAAGCCACTTCTTTTCACTCTTTCAATTTGTTTCATGCGTTAGATTAACGGGATAGTGTAAAAAAAGAGATTGTGTAGGCGACGGGATGTTTTTTCTTCCTTTCTCTCTTTCTTCCCTGTATCTCTTTTCTCTCCTTCTCTCTCTCCCTCTCTCTCTCTCTCTCTCCCTCTCTCTCTCTCTCCCTCTTCCCCCCCCCTCTCTCTCCTCTCTCTCCTCTCTCTCTCTCTCTCTCTCCCTCTTTCCCCCCTCTCTCTCTCTCCTTCTCCCTCTCCTTCTCCCTCTCCCTCCCCCCCTCTGTCTCTCTCTCTCTCTCCTCCCTCTCTCTCTCTCTCTCTCCTCTCTCTCTCTCTCTCTCTCTCTCTCTCTCTCTCTCTCTCTCTCTCTCTCTCTCTATTTCTCTCTCCTCTCTGTAAAAAAAAAAAAAATAAAACTAGCGGAATTATTGTTGTAAATCTATTTCCCTAAAAATTGCATTTCAAAACCCTCTCACTCCCTGCTTCTTCAAATCTTTTCGCAGCGATTCACTACTATTTCCCTTTTTCTTTTTGTTTTTGCAGGTTTTGTTTTGTTTCGTTTTGTTTTCAGAGTTGCTCTTTTTTTGTTTTTCAGGGAAACTGGTATAGTCCCTGGTTCTTTTTTTGGCCTTTATCGTCAAATTTATTTGACTTGCTCTTGCAATTACCTTTTCGTGAGCAGTTGTATTTATATCGGGAAAAATCCTAAAATTTATTCGTCATCAAGCCTGGCAGTCATCAACATTTTCATTGAAATCCCAAATGTCTTTCATTTTTAATCTTTGTTTGTTTCTTTATAGGTGTTTACTATGAGCCATCATGTGACTCTGATGACCTAGATCACGGAGTTCTTGTGGTTGGCTATGGTTCTGATAATGGCAAAGACTACTGGCTTGTTAAAAACTCATGGTCTGAGCACTGGGGAGACGAAGGGTATATCAAGATTGCTCGCAATCGCAAGAACCATTGTGGTGTTGCTACTGCAGCTAGCTATCCACTTGTATAGATTGGGTTGTGGTACTTTTGTGATGTGTGTTTAACCTCGTTAAATTTTTATTCTCTTGATAGGTTTAGAGAGTTTTCTAGTTTTCAGTTTGATTCCATAGATGACAGATTTTGTGACGATATTCGAGAATAAAGTGTTTTTTACCTGTTTTTTTTGTTTGCGGTTACTTGCAACAGGATGCAACCATTTGCTCTAGGAAGTTGTTATGTTGTTATCATTCTATTACAACAAAATTTGAAATAGTTCATTTTCTCAGGAGTTGAACAGTCGTAGCATTATTAGACATTTTTTTTTTTCTAAACGGGCGTGTCCTTCCGCCAACTCTCCACTCAAGTTAGGTCAACGTTCATTTTGTCTTTGTCCATCTTTCTAATTTAAATCATCTTCCAAGAAAATAGTACCTTTTCTGTGAAAAATTAAGCTAATCCCTCCCAGTCGCAAGCTCGGAACGGAAAGATAACTACTAGATCTGCAAGTTAAACAGGAAGTGGTAATCTAATAAAGGCACTAATATTGTGAATTTAAAATCCGATTCAAAACTATTGCATGTCTAAATCATGGTTCAATAGTTTCTAGTGAAATTCCCTATGATAAAATCCATTTTGTGCAGCTATTGCTAGACCTCTGCATTTTTTAAAATGGATGTTAATGCCCTAAAAGACCTCTGCATTTTTTAAAATGGATGTTAATGTCCTTTTCGGGGGTATATGTTAGTAGAAGATAAAATGAGTAAGAAAATCTGGAAACATTCATTTTTATATTTTACGAGATCAAAGAAAAAAGTGAAATTTCAAGGACCAGAACCTAACATATTCAAATAGTGGAGTATCAGAACAATCGATCTTTAAGCCAGCAACCTTATATTTTCTCTTCGCCTGAACTTGAATATTTTATTTTAATTTTTATCCTTATCATAATTTTTAAGCTGAAGTGTTCTGTAACATTAAAATTATGCTCCGGCTGTCCTTATTCAATAAATAACGTCTGAAAAATGTATCTGAAATTGAACCACATGGAAGCGTTATCACTGGCTACCAATTATATGAAATTCAGAATCGCTTCCTTAAAGATTACAAGAATAATATAAACTATCAAACATACAATAATTATAAGTAGCGGAAGGGGAAGGAGCTTCTGTACCGAAACCTCCTGTTTTCCAAGACTTTTGTACAGGTCTCTGCCGTGGAGGCTGTCATTCCCTGAGCCTTTGACTATGGCTCTCTTCAACAGTTGTTTTTGTTATATTTTCTGGATACTGTCTTTGTGCTTACATTCCTAATTATTGATTATTCGAATCATTACTCAGGTAGATTCCTTATTACTTCTAACAACTCACTGGAGTACCAAGGTGCCTGAGGTCAACACAGCTGCACACGCTCCTCCCCCATCCCAGTGTTCAGAGCCTCCCTCCCAAGCAGTTCCCATTTCCCTTAAATCTTTCCTTAAGACATCTTCCCTCCCCCATTCTTTGGCGACCTGCTTGCCATTTGGCCTTAGACGGATGTCCAACAAGGATGATCTTGGACAGTCTATCATCCGCAGAATGTGTCCTAACCATCTCAACGTTTTCTCGTTATTGCCCTTGAAAGCGGGACTGACCCATGAAATTCCTGGAATGTAATAGAGCAAGTAAACAAATACCTATGCTTGGAGTTGATGCTGCTGAAGGAGAGACATTTAATTGTCAGGGTTTTGGTTGCTTGGATAGGAAGCATCTGTCGTTACCCGCTAGCCAAATTTGATGTCAAAAAGTTATTAATTGTTTTACTAAGCGAAATTATTTGACCATTTTTACCACAGTTTATAGAATTAGCAGTATGATCATTCTCTATCTCTCCCATTATAAAAACCCGGACAGGGGTGCGAGTGCTCCGGAGAACGTTTTTGCAGATAGAAACATAGGCATTATCAGATCTTTTCGCGGGTAGACAAGTCAGATTTCTCTTGGACGCGAAACTTGGCTTCAACGTTGGAACACTAATTTTGAAGAAACTAATTTTAAATTAGTTTATTCCAATACATACATGAAAATCGGTAGTTAGTAGTGTAATGTTATTATTAGATGTTTTTAGGAATTAAAAATAGGTTTCGAAGTCTCAAGTTGGTTTCAAAGGCATTTTGAGAAAGTTTCTGCCAAAATACGTGTTCCAGGGTAATTGGACCGCTAATGGCAGATCAAATGAGAGGAGTTGTTTGTACGCGCCGATATAAATATAAATATATATATATATATATATATATATATATATATATATATATATATATATATATATATATATATATATATATATATATATATATATATATATATATATATATATATATATATATATATATATATATATTATATATATATATATATATATATATATATATATAAATATAAATATATATATATATATATATATATATATATATATATATATATATATATATATATATAATATATAATATATATATATATATATAATATATATATATATATTTATATATATATAATATATATATATATATATGTATATAATATATGTATATATATATATATATATATATATATATATATATATATATATCTATATATATATATATATATATATATATATATATACTACGAAAACTTTACGAAAAAGAAAGTTTTTTTTTAAAGAATAGTAAAGGCCATATTAAACTTAAGATCAGTAGAAATAGAAGCCTACAATAATTCAAACTCAAAACGACCAGAAATTATTATTAAAGAATAAAAAAGGAAAGGAGAATAATTGGTATGGCGGTAAACACTGCATATAAATTTATATGAATGTATATATAGTGGGCTGTAATAATGCAAAAGGTAAATATAACATTGGTTTTAGAATGGAAAGAAAGACAAGGAATAAATTTACGACGATAATCAAGTAAAAAATAAGTTTTATTTGAACAATGCCATAAAGCAATGACATTTGATTATGATGTTTGGTGCTTCGCATTGATATTTCAGTTTTAAAAGTTTTATTTTAAATAAATTTTAAAAAAATTTACCCCTTTGTTCAAAAAAAAAGAGATAATCAAATATTTAAACTACTAAAACTAAAATAATTACTTGCTAGTTTATTTTCCTTGATAGGTACGTCTCTTGATTTCTCGATTCTTAAATTTTACTTCGTAATATGCACGTGTGCGCAAAAAAAATCTTATAAACTGTTCAAAGGGGAAGTCCTCGCAGCCTCCTTTTATCTAGGCTCTCCGCCAAAACAGGTAACTAGATTTTTCAAATATCATAGGAACTATCTATATATTATATATATATATATAATATATATATATATATATATGAAATAATATATATATATATATATATATATATATATATATATATATATATATATATATATATATATATATATATATATATATATATATATATACGTATATATATATAAAAACTATCCAGTTGCGGATCCAGAGGGGGGCGAGGGTTACCTCCGTAAAGTAGTCTAAAGTAGTGTAATTTACCTAATTAACGCAAGTTTGCATTAATTAAACTTGCTCCTAACGTAAGTTTGTCGGATCAACCTATTTTGCGACCCCCCCCCCCCCAAAAAAAAAAATCCTGGATCCGCCCCTGAAACCATCACACCTACCCCACCAGTTATTAGAAGAAGAAAAAATTCCTTATTTTCACAAATTTCATCAACCCCCCCCCCCCGCCCCCTTTTTTATAAAATCCTACATAGGCCGATCAGTTGAGTCCACGTAAATAATAGATTGAGTCATAAATTTGTATATAAATTAATTCATACCTGTGAGATGGGACGCTTGCAAACCACTTGGCTGGCTCACCAAGTTTTTTTTTTTTTTTTCTGCTTTCGCAATTACGAATAATGCACTTGGTAACCATTTCTCAGTGATTGACGATAACAGACTAATCCGCTAAGGCAGAAACAAGTGGAGGAGCTTTTTGTTCGCACCGAGACCGAAGACCAGAATTATCTGCGATAAGCTTACTGTCTATAAACTGTGATTTTACTTACTTAGATTAGGTTGCTAAGTTCAGGAATCACCAGGAACGGTTAGGAATAAACGAAGAAATAATGCCTAACGAACGCTTTACAAAGTCAAGAGCTCATAATATAGAAGTAAAAACCATAACCGTTTTTTTTAAAACCATATATGTGTACAATGAGCAACTAGCAGAACATACAGCCCTTGCACTGGGGGGGGGGGGTGTCAAACCTGGAAGTATAGTTTATTTAACTTTCGTGCCATTTTGGACAGAGTGGCTATATCGAAATTTTGATGGGAAGCATTTGCGGAAAAAGGACGTGGGGGAGGGATTGGTGCCTTTTGATTACTTTTGAATCTTAAAAAGGGAACTAGAGCTTTCGGTTTCAAATTGAATGAGCTTCCTCAGAAGTTTATACGACCCACCCCTTCCATAAAAACCTTATATGTTAACAATGGGCAACTTTTTGCCCCTGGGCTGTTTTTTTTTTTTTTTCAAAACCCGGATGCATAGTTATTTGACCTATGGACTATTCCAAAAAAATGACTACCAAAATTTTGTTCTGATGCATTTGGGGAAAAGAGGGCATGGGAGGGGCTAGTTTCCCTCTGGTCACTTTTGACTTTTAAAAAGGGCAATAGAACTTCCGATTTGCAATCGAATGAGCCCCCTCCGACAAGGCCGTATCCAGGGGGGTTACCCGGTTTGAACCCCCCCCCCCGAATTTTTTTTGACCGACTCGAAAATAAGTCGAAAATTAGTAAAAACCTAGGTAAAAATCAGTAAAATTCGTCGAAAACTGAGTCAAAAATTGGTAAACCCCCCCCCCCCCAAAAAAAAAAAGTCAAAAATTAGTAAAACCCCCCCTGCAACAAAAATCCTGGATACGGCCCTGCCCTCCGAAGTTTTTACTGTTTTACAATTTGGTGTTCGGTGACCATTACAAAATAACTTCCTAAAATAAGTTTTCAGACAGCTTAAAAAATACACTTCGGCTTGTATTTATCACAAATTTTGCAATGCTAAAATTTGATGATTTGGTCAAAGAGCTAAAATAACTGCATTCATCCAATGCCAAGTACCTCAAAATAGTGGTCCCCTGTTATGTCCCCTACCCTAGACTTTGGAAATACCTACATTTCCTTTGAATAAAGCTGCTTAAAGCTTCAAAATAAAGGACTGACAGAGCAGGTGGCTAGATAGCCCTCCCTCTTGGTTCTGGCTCTTATAACTGTAACCGCTTCTTATAACTGTAACCTGCCCTCCGAAGTTTTTACTGTTTTACAATTTGGTGTTCGGTGACCATTACAAAATAACTTCCTAAAATAAGTTTTCAGACAGCTTAAAAAATACACTTCGGCTTGTATTTATCACAATTTTGCAATGCTAAAATTTGATTTGGTCAAAGAGCTAAAATAACTGCATTCATCCAATGCAAGTACCTCAAATAGTGGTCAGGGGGTAATTGCCTGTTATGTCCCCTGCCCTAGACTTTGGAAATACCTACATTTCCTTTGAATAAAGCTGCTTAAAGCTTCAAAATAAAGGACTGACAGAGCAGGTGGCTAGATAGCCCTCCCTCTTGGTTCTGGCTCTTATAACTGTATTGCGAAAAATAATATATCTTTAAGCCATATAAGGTGTTAAATAAAGAAAAATAGAACTGTTTGTGTAAAGGTCCATTCACGATGAAATTTTAGTAGTGTCGGGAAGCAGCTAGCGCTACATTGAGTCAATCAGATTTTTCATGGAATTTTCTGATTCACAGAGATTTTTACTAATACTGGCATTTAGATGGTGCTAAACTGAGACAATCCAATTTTTTTTTTCTGACTAGCTAAAAAATTCCATAAAAGATTCTGATTGACTTACAGTAGCACTAGCTAAATCGCTCTATTAATAAAATCTCATTGTGAATTGGGCATGACGTATTTCAGCTAGTTGACGCCCTGGCTCTTTACATTTATTAAAGAGGTGTTTTTTAAACATTTGTTTTCATCTTGATTTTTGATGCAAAGGACCTTCATCGGAACTTCAAACAACTTGAAATGAACTCCCAAAGCTTTCAGTACCTTATTTAGGTGTTTATAAGAAGTTATTAAAGCAAGATTGCTAAATTGTTAAACCAAGAAGCATGATTATAAACAAATTTTCTTTCAGACTGAAGTGAATCCTAAATATGGTACTCTGAGACGAAGAAAAAACATAGAAAATTGCCAACAGCTGGCAAAACTTTCATCAGAAAAGGCTAAAAAAAAAAACAAATCAAGGAGGCACACTTGTGCCTCTATAAAGAGGCGACCCACCACAATGTTAAGCGATTTCGGGTCCTAGAGGTCGCAGAGAGACGGCGGTAATCGCATTTTGCAGCCCAAGCTCAAACTAGAAGAAACTTGCAAAATTTCATCCTCCTCCGACTTTATCTTCATGGGGTAAACTGGGCCGGAAGTTTCGACCCTCCCACCACAGCCCCCCTTTAACGTTGTCCGATTGGGCTGAAATTTAGAGGTCAAGCTTTCCTAGGGCCCGGGAGCTTATCCTCGAAATTTCAGCTCAATCCGATCACTCCTTCCCTGTTTTCAAAAAAACCAAATATAGCCACTTAAAATTCATTTCTTTTTTTTTTCTTATCCACGCCTACAGGCCACAGTTGGCAACTGATATCCGGGTGAATGAGGACTCATTCGAAGCAGAATTCGACCTGTTAGGGCCTTTTGATATTTTCAGACCGGGGAAAAAAAATTATCCCCCGAATTTACATTTACGAAAAACCTCGTTTTCCTATAATAGCCCATGTTAATTTTTCCCACCACAACCCCCCTTTAACGTTGTCTGATCGGGGGTGAAATTTAGAGGCAAAGCTTTCCTGGGGCCTGGGAGCTTAACCTCGAAATTTCAGCTCAATCTGATCACTCCTTCCCTGTTTTCCAAAAACCAATTATCAAGTTTTGTGGGGAATTTGCTTGCGTCAAAAATAGATTCCATTTACTAAAAAAACAATTACAATTGTGTCTCTTTAGTCAAGCGGTTGATACTCCAGCCTGTCAGGCGGAAAGCCCAGGTTCGATTCACCGTCAGAGCAAATTTTTTATATATTGAATTTAAACTTTAAAAAAGAAACTCAGTTCTTTTTTAAATTATTTGAAAAAAATTACGTTTTCTAAAGAGTTAAAGAGGCTGAGTTACAAGATCAACTCTTAAAACGTACAGGGATTAGGAGGCACAGTTGGGGGGCTGTTAAAGGGGCTGAGTCACAAGTTCGAACCTTAAAACGTACAGGGATTAGGAGGCACCCTGTACGACGCGATTTGAGTATTCAGGAATTAAAAGCCTTAAAACAAGAATGTTCAAGAGCGGGGGGTTTGGGGGGCGGCAGCCCCCTAACTTTAACTCCTGACACGATCAGCTAACAGTTAGTCAAGCAATAATAAGTAATAAACTGTACAAAAACGTGCAGAAATTATTTGAAAAAAACTACGTTTTTCTAAAGAGTTAAAGAGGCTGAGTTACAAGGTCGAACCTTAAAACGTACAGGGATTAGGAGGCACAGTTGGGGGGCTGCCGCCCCCCAAACCCCCGCTTTCGCAGCCTTTAAATAAAAAAAAAGTTCTTGAAACTGAAAGTAAGGAGCGACATTAAATCTTAAAACGAACAGAAATTATTCCGTATATGAAAGGGGCTGTGCCCTCCTCAACGCCTCGCTCTTTACGCTAAAGTTTTTATTGTTTAAAAAAAGAGTTGTGAGAAAGTCAAACTTTAGCGTAAAGAGCGAGGCGTTGAGGAGGGCACAGCCCCTTTCATATACGGAATAATTTCTGTTCGTTTTAAGATTTAATGTCACTCCTTACTTTCAGTTTAAAGAACTTTTTTTTTTATTTAAAGGCTGCGAAAGCGGGGGGTTTGGGGGGCAGCAGCCCCCCAACTGTGCCTCCTAATCCCTGTACGTTTTAAGGTTCGACCTTGTAACTCAGCCTCTTTAACTCTTTAGAAAAACGTAGTTTTTTTCAAATAATATAAATAGAGATGGAAAATCGTTTTCAAATTGGAAAAAGAATTTTAAGAGTTTATTAATGGCTGATGTCTGACTGTTTTATTATGATGAAACTTCTTAAACTACATGTTGAATTAAAAATAATAATTTATTGCTTTTCTTGAACAGTACATAAAGGAACATAATTATTAATAAGTTTTTAAGTCCCTAAATGTGACGTGAACATTCTTTCTGCGAAAATTAAAAATGCTGAATTATCAGTTTTCCTCTAGCATACTTCGAATTTGCGAACTCTGTTCTACAAAAAAAAAAAAAAAGTTTTGAAGCCCTTATCGTGCTTCGGCCGTCCTCTAAATGTGTAGGACCCAGCTCTAAATGTGTGCCTGGAGAAATCTACGGTAGGTAAACAGGGAAGATGTGCCAAAGTACAGGATGGCTGGTGCCTAGCCCCAATTGCACTTCCAGACTGAAGGGTCATGAAACGGAGATCAGCACCGCTGGTAGGAACTGTGAAGTCCAGTGTCATATTATTTATTATTATTTTGTGTAATATTTTATCCCTTCAGAATATTAAATTATGCAGCTTTTCTCGGAAGTATTGAATCTTTTTAATTGAAATTCTGCAAAAAAGGAATAAAACTTGGAAAAAAAGCGCTATTAACTGGAGCGCCAAACAATTCAACTACAAGCATTTAACCCCGTATTAAGGCATTCTTTGGGGTTGGAGTTGCCAGAGTAGTTCAAATTTAACGGTGATTAGTATATAAATTATTAAAATATATTTAAAATATATTTTACAAATAAAAGCAAGGGATGACTATCGAAGCCGTGCATACCTGAAAATTATATCTACCGACATTCATTAACATTCAGATTTATTACTCTGGTACAGTGGTTTCCAACAGTAGTGGAAACAAGTCTGGGATAAGGAAAAGATTTCGAGGGTTTCAGACAAGGCCGTACCCAGGATTTTTTTTTCGGAGGGGTTACTAAAAAAAAATTGGGGGAGGGGGTCTACACAAAAAATAACTCAAAAAACGTATACAAAATCTGTTTATGTCCAATTTTGTTACGTTTTTACGAGTCAGACAAACATTTTTTTTTTTTTGGGGGGGGGGGGTCAAAACCCCCTGCCCCCCCCCCCTGGATACAACCTTGATTCGAGAGAGGAATTCAAGAATTGGTTTCAGAAAGGATGTTTACTTATAATTTTAAATATTTCAAGGAAGATTTCAGCAACAATCTTGTACCTGGTTCTAAATGGACTGCGATTCGGGGCTTTAAGATTCAAGGGGATGCGAACCTGGAAAATAACTGGAAAAGCCTGTGCTCTAGGACGGGCATAGCCATTTTCAATCAGCTTCCAGTCTTATTGATCATTTTATATTTTTGGCAAGATATCAGAGAGATATCCAAACTAATGTTTTACCTTCCTTCTCTCTTTTTTAGCTAATAGTGTTCAATTTTTGCTGATGCAAAAAGAGTGAAAATGACGGTTTGGATCTTTTGGGACATTATTTTCAAAAGAAAACCAAACGAGATTAGGCTACAGTCTATTTCTGGAAAGGAAATCCTTGCTATTTTTTTTGGAAATCAGAATTTTGCGTTGTATCTTCTTTGAAAATCTATTCAGTAAAAAAAAAAAATAGTTGAGATCAGGTAATTTCAAAAACCTCATTGTTTCAACACTATCTTAACCTCATGTTAATCATTTTTCTTTGAATGCTATAGTGATTCAAGACGCTGACACAGCACCCCCAATGACTTTGTCTCGGTTGTGGGCTACTGGAAGTTTTGCCTGGCAATGAGCCACATTATTAATGTCAAAGGACCAAAAACTGAAGGGCTATTTCAGAATCAAATGAATAAATGCAATAAAATTGATTAGTGACCAAAAGTAATATATACTATAACTATAAAATGCAATTTAGACTAATGTTAAGTGTGTTTTAAACGCAAGGTACACTGCTTATGGAACTTCACTATAGTGTCTTCACCGTCATTGACTGTGTTGTGTGGGCTATTGGTATATTTTTCTTGGCAACCAGTTGAATCGCAAGGGCCAAAGAATGATAAATTGAAAGACCATTTTAGAATGTAATGGGTAAAACATAATAAATTAATTATATAATAAAATAAATAAAAAAAATGAACTTAAAAAAACTGTTTTATTTACGGTTAACTATGCTTACTTGAAGGCTAAATTGTTTGTGAGACCTCTGTATAGTGTTTGACTGTCTTTGTGCTACAGGCTATTCAAATCTTCGTTTGGCAATGAGTCGACTTATAAATGCAAAGGGTCCAAACTTAACGCAGTATTTTAAGATCTGGTGAATACAATTTAGTAAAATTAACTAATGAAATAAAATAAAAAGCTTAAAATGCTACTTAAAGTTATTGTAAATTGTGTTAACTTGAAGTCTATACTGTTTGTGACAGCTCTCTATAGTGCCTTTGATTGGGTAAGGGTCTGTTGGAATTTTGTTTTGGAACGAGGGGAATTATAAATGCCAAAGGGCCAAAACACGTAAAATATTTTTAAATATGGTGAAAAATTTAATCATAAAACAACAATAATATATTGAAGTTAAAACACATTTTAATGCTCATTTTAAATATGTTTACTTGAAGGCTATGGTTTTTATGTTACTTCTTCGTAACATCTCCGATGTCATTGATTGGGTTGGGGGCTATTGGATTTTTAGGTTGTATCACATTCTAAAAAAAAAAAAGTTTTGCACTCTTCTAGAATAAGCATTCTGTCACAAAACAGAAATTCTTCATTTTAGAAGTGTTTCATGGAATTCCTCACATTCCTTGAAATTAGTGACTATTTCTGTTGAGATAATAAAGCACACTTGCAAACAAATTCTGAGAATTGAAAATAAAAACATAAATTGAGATTAAATACAAATATAATCAGGAATTGGTAATAAATTGAATATAAATTTATAGAAAGGGAAAAGAAAACAATGATGGGTGACCATCAAGATATTGCCAAGTTCAAAAATGAAAGATCACGGGAGTAGGGCCGCTTAAAATTTACGAAATTAATTCAGTGGCGATATCATCTTTAGGATATTTGCATTAAACCAAACATCAAAATTCCAAATTCGCAAGCTATGATCTATTGTGAACGTTACATCGGTGTTATTTTTTTTTACCATTTATATGTCAAAATGTCAAATCTCTCGTAAAATTTTAGCCTAACAAACTGGTTTTTATTCCTCATTTAGCCCATTACCAAAAACAACTATCATATTAAGTGAAAGTTCTTTTTAAGTTAACATCTTGCAATTTTGACATAGCATTTATCATTTAAATCGTTATAAAAAAATCAATTAAATTAAAACTCTAATTCTAAGGCATAATTCACACTATTATCCAAATATCATTACAAATAATAGAGACAAGCATAAGTAAAACTGATGAATATGAAAAATATTGAAAGTGAACGTTTCTATAAAATAGCTTGTGAAAAAAGAAAGAGATAGTACATTCATCTATAATTGGCAGTTCCCAGAACCATAGAGTAATTTAAAAAAAAAGAGTTTATTTTCAAGCAATTTGAAGTTTTAAAAAAGTACTTTATGAGCAAGAACGACAGTGGATGCTTATTATTTGATATTATATTAAATTATTCTTTGAAACTTTACTTTAAATCAAAATTTTAGCAGAAACTTTAGTTTAATCAAAATTTTATGATCAGGAGGATTTTTTCAAAACTCAACAATGCATGGAGCAAAAAATTAGGCTTTAGGCTTTTTAGCCCCCCGCCCTTCTTCTTATTCTGTTAGGTAAGAATCTAGTTGTGTAAGTTCATCTCAATCTTATTTAATTTCCTGTTTGGTGGCTTGGTCGAACAATTATTTTTCCTTTTAGTAATCATTGTTTTACAAATTTAAAAGAATTTGCCAAGAGAACGCTCCCTTCCATGAAAAAAGTAAGCTTAAGGCCTGTTTAATAAAAAAAAAACATTTTTGTTCATTCCTCACTTTCTATTCTTTATCAAGGAATTATGTTTAGTCAACTAAAGGGGAATATCCAAACTTTGCTTGTTTAATTGAGGAATGATTCCTCCCCAGTCCAACCAAGTTAAAGAACAATAAAAACTTGCTACAGAAGAATGTTCTTACCATCCTCAACTTAGTTGGACAGGGAATGAATTATTCTTTTTTAATTAACTAAGGTTAATGTTATTTTCTAATAAAGCGTAGACAGTGAGGAATGAAGTGGAATGGAGCCTTCTTAATACAACAAGCTTTTATCGTTCACATGCTTATGCTCTTAGCGCTGTAAGAAAGCATTGATTCTCTCCAACCCTTTAAATGAGCAGATTGTTACTGCAAGATCAGCTCAACTCAATAATATAAGATCTATTGGACAAATATTTCCGTCATAAAAATTTAAGCTCAGCTGAAAAGATTTATTAGCCTTGGCTAGTCAACAAGAATAAACTTTTAGTTTGAATAGCTTTCATGATTCTTCACTTGCATGTATGGTTTTATGTCTATTGTTTGCTTCTTTTACTACTTTTAAGACAAGTGGAATCGAATATATTATAAAAGTGATGAAGCTTTAAAGTTCTAAAGCCTCATAAAGGTTCGCTTAATTCACAAAGATGAATAATATACCAAAGCAGGGTTATGATATAAAAGCTCGACAGTACATAAACACCGGTATCTTGAATCAGCTACAATTTGTTTAGCACGTTTTTGAAAAAAAACCGCTGCATTGCATATATTTTAATTAGTTCACTTGAACGAACTTCAAAGAATATGATATTCTAAAAAGATATTCTCTGAGTAAGAACTGCAATGGATGATTATTACTGGATGTTCCGTCAAGTGACCTATAGGTAGGTCTATTGTTTACAAACAACGGTGCTGGCTTGAAGCAGCACTTTGGTGAACAAATAAACTTTTGAGCAGCACATCTGCATTCTAAACAAAAGTCACTTGCAACTCCAACAGTTTCACCAAACTTTTATACATGATGCCTGCAATTTTACAGCTGTTTTTTGGATGGTTTTTGGCACGGCGAAATCTACGCCTCCTATCCACTGGAGGGAATAGGAGTTTCAAGTCTATTGGAAATGGCTCTTGAATTTGGATTCCTTGACTGATACTCCCTTTTCCGCTTTACTGCTTGAGATACTTGCTCGTACGATTTTGGAGGAGACCGTAAGATTTCTGGTATAGCTGAAAAATAAATACTTTTAACAAAAACTGTTGCTTGTTGTTGTCTTGCTTTTGTGGCTGTAATCAATTTTTTGTTTTTTTTACCATAAGCAACAAAAATGTTTTTTCTTTATTGATATTTATACGAAAACTTATAGAGACTGGAAACTGGAGACTGGATATAGGTAACTTATAGAAACTGGTAATGGGTACCTATAAGACTGGAAACTAGCGCTACTGTCGAAAACAATAACCAATGCCATTTAATATTGGTGTTTCTTTCAGGTGTTTTGTTCTTGGTGTTTCTTGTGCTTTTTTTTCAGAAACCAAGATCCTACATATATTATTACACTAATTTTGTCTCATCACAACAGTAAAAAAAAAATGCCAAGTAACGTCAAAACGCTAGACGGCGTCGGTAATTTTTTTTTGTCAACATTTACAACAGTTTCCCCTTTTACAAATTGTCCACATTGTTTTATTTATTCTTCAACTAATTAGAACCTCTTTTTCTCCTTTCAAGCTAAAATAAACTAACCCTGGGAAAACAGTTTTAACGGACAGAGATAATTAGTTTACAAGACTGAAATTATAATTGCTAACTACCAATATACCGTGTAATAAAAAATTAAACGACTATAATTTTAAAATATCCTGTGGTACCGTAGTGGATTCGTCTCTGTTTGGCAGCAGGATTGCCAACGTGGTACACTTGTACCATTTTGGTACAATTAAAAGTCCTCATTCAATATGGTAAACTTAGAATTTTTTTTAGTTGAATACAGATTCTCTGATACATTTAGTTATATCATTCCTTTTTTAATAGATATAAATAGTATCCAACACATGTTAATTTCACACTATTTTTTTCTTTTTTTTGTAGAGTAAGTTTTTTTTTTTCCTTTACAGAGCTTAGAGGTGGCAATTCACAAAAATATAGGGGTTACGAGCAAGGATTTCTTTGATTTATTTTTTATGAAGATAGAGCAAAAAGGCGTTTTCTCAAAATCTATGGAGGATGTGATTATGTTTTTTAAATACCAAACAAAGTTATTTTTCATCGAAAAATTTTTTTTTTCAAATTCTAGGGGGGAATTATCCCACATCATCCCATTGGCCCCTTCGTTTACATAATTGAATAGATTTTAATCAATTGCTGGGTTGATTTCTCATGAAATACCTTAATCAAGCTTTTAACTTGTTTTAGTATAAATGAAAAATTTCTGTAATCACCACAGTGCACGTGCTCAAGGTTTTAGCATAGAGGGGGCATGCATTTAGGAGTGAGACACAACTTTATAAAATGTGGGTAATTATGCGGAAAAAAGTAGTTGCTGGAGAGGCAATTACAAAAATCTCAATATTTTGGGAGAAAGTGGGGGAAGCCGAACTTTTTCTTCATTTGTGCCCTATTATGCCCAAATGAGCCAATCTATTTTTTTTTTTACAAATCTGCCAAAAGAAGTGAGTGAGCAATTATTACGAAAGTCCTGAAGCTATTCTATGATAAATCTTGGGAGTCACTGCTGCCTTGAGTTTATTTTTCCTACTTTTGCCGTAAGACTCTTTCTTTGTTCTAAGTAAATCAATAAATAATTGCTGGCTAGCGTTGCAAAGCGACGCGAGCGGCAAATTCTAACCTGAGTCCAGGCGCAAAAAACTAATTAATTTATTAATCTCTAATTATACAAATTAATCTCTTGTGATACAATTTTAGTTGGAAAACTTGCATAGTTTATCTCGAAATAATGGCAACGCTGATTGGCTATACGGGGCCTTAGGTTGGACGACAGGACAACTGAGACTTGGTCAATTGTCTGTGCCCTGTGAGTCAGAAAGGGCTGTAAGGAATATTTATCTGTTTTTAATAGTTTTAACATAATTTATAATACATGAGAAGACCTATTATTTATTTTGCAAAGACAGAATCATAGTAGGCTACTATTCAAAGGGTCTGCAAATGTTATTAACAATCACAACAATTTGTTATAAATGCCTAATCCTCGTTACTTCACACGGATAACTAAATGCTCTCAGTCTCAGATAGCAGAGAGAGAGCTAAAGAAGAGAGAGAGAGAGAGAAAGAGAGAAGAGAGAGAGAGAGAGAGATGAGAGAGAGAGAGAGAGAGAGAGAGAGAGAGAGAGCGAGAGAGAGAGAGAGAGAGAGAGAGAGAGAGGAGAGAAGGAGAGTGAGGGAGAGAGAGATAGCAAAAGGAGAAGGAGAGAAAAATAGAGATCAGCGGAAAGAGAGATAGGGATAGGGAGAGCCTCAGCTTCTTTAAAGTATAAAATTTTTTTAGAATGAGCATGGCTCATCGCTACGATACAAAGTAAGTACATTTTTAACAGTTCAAGCATGTTTTCAATTTTTGTTTTCATATTGAGCAGGACGATTCCAGGATTCAACAAATCAATTTCTGAGTTGGCCTACCAAATAAATGCAAAATCATATATAGGAAATTGATTCTTGCCATGCAACGGGAAATGCACAATGTCCAAGAGGAAACGTTTTAAAGCCTTTTCGGGTCATTGATTTTTGAGAATTTGGTTTCTAATGCGTCACACGCAGATCGTATGCAAACACCCACGTTTAAGTTTTTCCATATTTGGCCTGGCCAAACTAAGAACATTGACCGAACGATGTAGATGAAAAAACTGGCAGAAAAACAAATGCAATTTATTATTTTCTCTAACGACGATTCTGGAACGGGGAAAAAACTTGGTGGAAAAACAGGGCCTGAATTAAACCACGAAACATATGTGCGAATGATTGCAAATTTTGACAAAAGAAATGGAAACAATTCCAATATAGTTATCAAAATTTTGATATATTGATAATTGAAATATTGAAAATCAAAAAAAGCATTATGCTCATATTTTTTCTTTTTTGCGCTGATTTTCTACTTTTTAATTTCAACATCTGTCGTAAATTAAGTAAGAAGATTAATAGAAAGGTTGAAAATGATATTAGAAATAAATAGGCAAAATTAGGTAACATATTAAATCTATTCGGTTTATTAGTTAATTCTCGTTTGCAGTAAATAAAATTATATAAACAGGACTTCACAAAACCTTCCGTTAAGGACAGTTATTTGTAGAAGCAAAAGCAAGTGTACACGTGGAAGCAGAAAAATTAATTTTCTTTTTTTTCCAAAAGCATTATTTTTATATACAAACAAATTTACAAAAATAAGTGTCAATGAACCTTCCGGTTCGTTAGGCTAACTCCAGCTTCCAACATATATTTCTATACAAATAATCAAAAACAAAACAATATACCCCGCCGACGGGCTAACAAACACAACATCAATACCAATTTATATATCATAAATGGCACTACTAAAAAAAAAATAAATAGATTAAAACAGATAAAAAAAAATAGATAAAAAATACTTCGGTCATGCTCAAGCACGACCACTATTGGCAAATGACTCCAAGATTTTGGTAAGACGTGTCGAGCAGAAAACTGTGCCCGGCTTGTCTTACACTGTGGCCGACAAAATACATCTCTTTAAAGAATAAATATACTTTTTTTTAAAGAATATTCCTTCATTTATAAATTAATAATGGTTATTTATTAACAATTTTTATTTTAGCTGTGTGTAGACACAGCTTTTGGCTCGATTAAGTTTCATTGTCCTTCTGATGTAACTTTAGCATGAAAATTTGAAAAAAAAGAAAAATATACACAACCATCTAGTTTTTGTGGTTTATATTTACTGGCTGAAAGCTACTGTATCCTCAATTTTATTTTGTCTTAATATTTTTTTTTCGTTCCTCGTTTTTTGTCCTGCGTCCATGTATAGCCAGGCATTCTCAGAAGGTATTTACATCAGAGAAAATAACATTGTTGATAGCTAATTTTTTTTTAGGATTCATTCATTTATGTGTAATACTACAGAGTTTGCACAACAGCTACTGAGGGGGGGGGGTATTGATATGGTTGTGACGGGAAGGGGATAGAAGTCTCATAATATGATTTCTAGGCCCAGGTTTTCAAAATCTTAATGAGCAATACGCGGACGTCCAAAAACGTTCGCACAATTTTATTTTTGACAATAGGTATGAAGTTTCGGGGAGGTGATAGAACTGACAAAATGTTAAAAGAAGACCAATTATATTAAAAATATAAGAAAAACGTTGGAAAAAATCTTAAGAATTCTTTGATTTGATATGAAGGCACTTGATAGTAGGCTTCATTCTTCGCACATGTCTACTCCCACCCATTGAAAAAAAAAATTTTACTATCTCACCTTACCTTTCCAGTGGCGTCAATTGAAAAGAAAGGGCGACGCATTTGCCCCACCCCTCAGATTTTGAAAAAATAACTTGTTTGGTAATACCATTTCCATTGAAAACATTCAAAAAAAAAACAGCAAAAGTGCCCCCATCCACTGTATTTTGAAATAAAGTTTTACTCCACCCCCTATATTTTCGGTGACAGTAGCGTATCTTTCTATTGTTACGTTTAAAAAAAACTGGTTTTTATCCACTGATCCGATACCGACGAGCATTAATTTTTCTGGTATCGGATGAGGTATCGGACAAAACGATTTAACCTGGATTAGTCGATCAATTATTTATTAGATATCATCAAATTAGAAGTCATTTAAATCGTTTGAAGTGCTGAAGATGGAGACTTTACCATTATAGCGGTTGTTAGACGCTATAGTGCAGAGGAATATTTTAATTTCTTTTCCTATTCATTTTATTTGGCTTCTTATATGAGTTTTATCCAATTTTAAGACAACAACATCCAAGAAGCGACCACTTACTTTGTTTTAATTTTTAGGCCGCTTTACAAGACTTATATATTTAAGCATGAGCACTATTAAACTTGTTCTTCAAGAGCATTGCTTTCTAAGAGTGTTTTATATGAAAATATATAAAAGAGCTAGTAAGGTAATGAAGCTTTCTTCTTTTTTTTTTACCGTTGTGGTCCTAAAAATCCTTGCTCTCTCTTGGAAGAAAAACCTACAAGACATACTTTAATTATTCGAGCTGTTAAGGTAAACCCTTATCAAAAGACTATGTTCATACCAAATGATAAAACTCACTTACAGCAAATATAGAGGGAGGGATTACATACATCTTTTACATCAAAGCTGGCACAACCATCTGGCGGTGGAGGACATTGCTTCCAAAAGCAGTCTACTTTTCCTTCAACACAGACACAGTAATGACATGGATCAGGTTTCGGTATACTTGTTTCTGACTGATATAAATCTTGGCCCAGAAGACATGCGCCATTCGTGTTGTTTACTAAAATTTATTAAAAAAAGTTAAAGACACAAATTGATTTTCCTGAATTCGAATTTTAACTTAATTATTCAAAACTAAACTAAATGAATTTAAACTAAACACATGCGTAAATAACCGACAAAAGTGAATAAATTCAAACATAAAGAATAACTGTGAAAAAGGAAATATATTGTACAAGAAAAAGCAAAGATGTTCATTTTTTAAAATTACTAAGGTCTTAATCTTACAAAATAGCGAAAAAATTATACAAAAAGAGTAAAAAATATTTTGAAAAGCAAGGCAGTTCAATCTGAACTTTCCAGTTTGCATTTATTGTTTTTTTTTTTCAAGATTTTTTCTTAAATATTGAAATTTATTGTTTTCTTAGTTCACGAGAAGAGAAAAAAAATTCTTCTCAAAAATTAATTTCAGATCTTGGTGGAAGTAGTAATTATAAAGCTAGAAAAAAACAAAAGATCTAATCTTAAATAAAAAAAACACCCTTTTGTATATCAATCACTTCCAAATTTTCTTCAATTTTATTCTAATTTACTACTAGGCTCGGTATACACTCTTCTTAACCATGCTGAGGAGTCCCCTCAGTCCTCAGTGGTTTGATTTTAAAAAATCTATGCCTTAGGGCCCATTTGCGACGGTATACTACTAATACCCAGATTTAGCTAGTTCTAACGCGAGCTAATCAGACTTTTTGTAGGGTTTTTAGACTGGCTGACAAATTTTATGGAAAATTCTCATCGGTTCATTTTAGCGCTAGCTTATTAACAGTATTAGCAAAATCTCATTGTGAGGCTTTAGTAGCTTTTGTCTGCAAAATTTCCAGTGGCAACAATGGTTATATGCCACACATTGCTGAACCTATATGATTCAACTAAGATTAACTTAATGAAATGGCTTTTTTGTCTAAAGAAGAAAAAAAAGCAATGTTCCACAGTCTTACCAGTTGATAAAAACAACCAACACCTATAGATCACATCTATTTTTCCTCAATTTTAAGCTCACATTTCTATTACAGAAACAGAAAATTGAAATGGCATGAAAAAGGTGGGAATAGCATATATCAATACTGATTAGTTCCGAAATAATATCTACTATTATTGTGTCTTTGTATGTTTTATCCGATTGGTAATGCAGGTAGGAAAACCATTCTTCATAGCCAGGGGCAAATCTCCAGCATTTTTATTGGGGGGACTGGGGACAAGAAGGGTCCATATCCGGATAGTAAAGGGGCATGGGATATATAATAATTTTTCTCCACATTATTGGGGGGCTACTGCCCCCCTCCAACGACACCCCTGTTTATAGCTTCCATCTTTTCTAATGGCATGCCTTAAATCTTCACTCTGATTGGTCAAAAATTAAGCTTATGCTCGGAAGTAGAACTATGTTTTATTCAATAAAATGTGAATGGAATACATTACTAAGGCTCTAGTCGCGCCTAATTCCGATTTTATCCACAATTTGACAATAATATGGGCCGGCCTGAACTTTCTCTCTGTCCGTAGAAGCATGGCGCTGGCTGTGTTCAAGGGCGTTCAAGAGTTTTGACTTGATCCATGATATTAAAAGACTTAGATCTTCAATCCAGTAGAGTTCAGACGCAAAAATGTACACATGTTTTTCAAACATGCACTATCTTTATATCTTTCCTTTTAGAACTTCTACTAGTTAAATCTTCGATGGGGATTCAAAAATACATGTATATGGTAGAAAAATAACGGCAATTAAAACACTGTCTTGTAAAAAAGATCATGTTCGCCATTTCACAAAAATATGGGCAGGGCTAGAATTTTCCCCCTTTTTCAAAGATACACCAGAAACTGTGTTCGATCATCTTGGGGGGAGGGGGGATTTTGTTATTTTAATGAAAATACTTATAAAAGGTTTATTTCAAAATCTAGAGCGCATTTGCCCCTTCCTCCCCCCAAGAGGCACCCCTGAAGATGATATGCTAAAAAAACCCTAAACCTGCTTTCAACCCTAACGAAATACTTTCCTACATATCTTTAAATTGTTATTGTGCCAAAATTCAAGGCATGTAATTTATTAATACAAGGTAAACAGAGAAAGAATTTTGAAAACGGTATGCAAATGAAGCCATATTTGTGGTAACGTAGAACTAAGAAAAATCACTTTTGAGTTAACGACAGAGTAAGCGGATATAATTGCAAGTACCTGTTTTTTTTAGTTTCTAGGAATTTCTTGTCTAGTTTTACAGCATACAACTTGAGAGCAGGTGTTATTATTTTAAGTTTCCTATAGTTAGTCTCGGCTATTACAACTCCCACCCGCCTTCTGTCTTTTTTTTTACTAGAAAAAGAAAAAGGGTAGGTATAAAACTAATAAATAAACCAATATAACTAATAAAAGACACTATAGAAAATTCACAGTCAAAATGTCTTCACACTCGATAAACTTGAGATTTGACAACTTTTTTTTGACATTTCGGTTCTACTTTTAGGAATCCGAGGAATTTCTAAGAAGACCTTTCTATTGAGGGCAGTTTAACCATAGCCTGGTATCGAATTTGACAACGGTTTCGATGATGGCAAGTTCTATTTTTTCACTACTTAGTCTTTCATTGTTATATTTTCAGTTTTATGTTTGTAATATATTATGTTGTTAATTTAAAACAAAACATTTCCATAAAAAAAACAATTTTTCAAAGAAAGTAAACAAGAATAATAAAATCTAAAACGAACAGAAATAAAGTAATCTAATTAATAAGACTTCAAACGAAGAGAAATGGATAAGCAAATTGAAATGGATATGAAATGGGCAAGGAAGTCAAACTATTTCTAACAAATGAAAGTAGGGCTACGGCCCTCTCTCAAACCTTGCTTTACACAGTAAGTCATTAAATGCAAACTTTGCTGACAGTCAAATACTATCTAAGAAATATGTGTAACGCGGTAAAATATGTTCTAATTAGAACAGTCACATTGAAATTTTAATGGTTACCAGAACAGCCACAATTCAGAAGAGCTACCCCTATTCTATACTTTCTATATACTTTACAATTTATTAATTTAGAACAGTCATACTGCCATATTAAGGAGCTTTGATCCTTAGAATTCAGCTATTAAGGATTACTTCTGATAATTTATGAATCACCAGGAGTCAAGAGGTACCCCACATCTTCGTATGCAAATTTGGAGGGATTTGGAGAAGGTGTTGTCTCCTAAGAAATGGACTTGGCTTGTCTTGATTTTAAACGTTTATATCTCAATACTACCCTCAAATATACAATTGACGACTCAAAATGGATACAACATTTCAGAGGGAAGGGGGGCATTAAAAGGGTGTGCCAAAAGGACCCTAATTCTCTAATAATATAGATTAAAATTCCTTGCATAAATTTTATTTCAACAAGTTTTGAAATATCCATCCTTTGTCAAATATTCGCTTAACGTTTTCTGAGTCCGGGCGGCTACGATGTGCAATTAGCCCCCGATTTGTAATCAGGAAGCTTAGAAATTCTAATAATGTTGGTAAAAAACAAAACAAAAAAACAATAAATCTATGTGACTGATTTCAACAAGTTGCAACATGTTCACATTCAAAAGACGGAGAGGGAAAGAGCCAAGGGAGTTCATGGATCCAAGTTAAGTCCTTGCCCAAATCTGGTTGAAGATCCTTGTAAGGGCTTCACCCAAACAGGTGTGAAATGTCTTCCCCTCAAGTAGAAAACGGGGGTGGGGATAGAAGGGTAAGGTCCTAAGAGCCTTACTTTTGACCCTCGATCATAAAGACTTAAAATCCTTTAAATAAATGGGTGTCGGAAGGAAGCGGAACAGTCCAAAGACGGCCTTCCAAGGGGCCTTTCAATCATACAATTGGAAATCCTTGCATTATTCTTTGGTTTTAACAAGATGCAGCATGACCACCTTTTTCCTATTAAAACTTTTAATTAAGAATATGTTTTATATGGGCTAATTACATAATTTGGGGCCCTTGCTCCTGGGATTACACTAATCATGTCACACTCGACGTCGTATTTCTTGGACATGTTGAAAGAACTAGCGGCATATTAGACACTCTGATGTGTCCAGCACCGTGAACCTGGCTATAAGTAGAAAGGTATCAGACTACCCTCTCATCGTCTATGGTCTTAGAAGGATATTAAAACCTTAAGGCTGAGGTCGATTGAGCCCTTCACCCACATTCTAGGCCCATCCATTCTATGTGAAGACTCCTTAAACAAATCTTTTGAGGCGAAACTTTTCTACAGGGGCGAAAGAGCCTTTGGGTTCTTCCCATTCCCAAATTCTACCAACGTTTTCTATAATTCCTGATTTTTTCTTATAATTCCCCAATCTACATGGGGGAGGGGGAGGGGTAGTTGTACTTTCTGTGAACAATTTCTGTGTACTTATTTTTCAAGAACGTTTATTTGACACCTAATAAATACATAGAAAAGCTTGGTAACGGATAAATTTACGCTAATTACTTACAATCAAGGACTTTTCCTGTTATCAAACTGGTTCTTCCATCTCCGATTGTAGCTGCAAAAAAGACTTAATTACTATATCTGTTGAAGGAACACAATGAACTAATTAAATCACTATAATGCATCACACTCAATGTCTCTGCCCAAAGTTATTAAAGATTACCATTTTTGGATTAATTATTGGAAATGAAGGTTGAGTTTCCATAGGTTATTACTACTAGGATAATTTTTGGACATTGCTTGTACCTTTATTTCAAGATTAGTGCATTAACAGTAAAATTGTTAATTTATTAGTGCAGTATAGCAAAGTTAACCTAGTTTGATAGGAGGGTTAGGCCGAAACAAGGAGCATTTCTGAGTCTAAAGATATGCAATTTTGCGATGTGACGGGAAAATACTTTCGATAGTTGAACCTTCGTAAGTGATATGACCATTAGATGGGGGTCCACCACTTCTATATAATATATTAGTAGGAAAGTCTCTTACAAATCAAGGTTTTAATCATGAAATACTCTCTACGAAAATTAAAAGGAAAAGAACACTGAAAACATCTCTAAACTAAACTTTTTAATATAGTTTGAAAGAAACAGAACATTTTACATTGCTATCATAGGCAGCGCAATAGCGCTGCCTAAGTAAGAACGATGTTGGCACAATGTATTATCTTTTTTTTGGTTTTGGCCAGAGCGCTTCGTATCGAAGGAGTTGTCGTAGAAACTTCAAAAAAGGCTCATTCGATTGGAAATTGGAATGACTAGAGCCCTTTTTAATAGTCGAAAGTGATTGTAAGGCAACTAACACCCCTTCCACGCCTGCCATTTCCCCAAACACATCCAATCAAAATTTTGAGATAGCCATTTTGTTCAACGTAGTTGATTTCCAGGTAGAAATTATGTTTTGGAGGAGGACACTCCCCCACAGCCCTCAGGGCAAGGATTATGTGCCCCTTGTGCCATTTTTAACAGTCGAAAGTGATTGGAGGACAACTAACCCCCTCTCATGCCCACCATTTCCCCAAACACATCCAATCAAAATTTTGAGATGCACATTTTGTTCAACGTAGTTGAAGGATCTGGAATTTATATTTTTGAGGAGGACCCCACACAGCCCTCAGGGCAAGGGTTACAAGATATGCTCTGGGAGCATATAAGGTTTTTACAGAAGATGTTCTCGTAGAAACTTCAAAAAAGCTCATTCGATTGGAAATTAAAAGGCCTAGTGCCCTTTTTAATAGTCGAAAGTGATTGGAGAGCAACTAACCCCCCTCTCACGCCCACCATTTCCCCAAAAACACATCCAATCAAAATTTTGTGATAGCAATTTTGTTCAACGTAGTTGATTTCCAGGTAGAAATTATGTTTTTGAGAAGGACACTCCCCTACAGCCCTCAGGGCAAAGGTTAAGTGCCCCACGTGCCATTTTTAATAGTTGAAAGTGATTGGAGGACAACTAACCCCCTCTCATGCCCACCATTTCCCCAAACACATCCAATAAAAATTTTGAGATGCACATTTTGTTCAACGTAGTTGAAAGATCTGGATTTATATTTATATTTACCATTTCCCCAAAAACGTCCAATCAAAATTTTGAGATAGGCATTTTGTTCAACATAGTTGAAAATTCTGTAAATTAAGTCTTCGAGGATGACAAACCCCTCAAAGCTCTCAGAGAAAGGGTTTATTTTGACTTTACTGAAAAAATTCTTTTAAGTGTTTTCACTTTTGTAACTTTAAGAAATCGAAAATTAATTAAGATTTTAAGCAATAAAAAATCAGCATATGTATATTAAACTTACAATGCACATTTCTTCAGTAAATTCATCCAATTTTTTTTCAGTAAAGTACAAATTATATTCTGGCTTTTAGAAATTATTATTTGAAAAAAAACTACTTTTTCTAAAGAGTTAAAGAGGCTGAGTTACAAGGTCGAACCTTAAAACGTACTGGGATTAGGAGGCACAGTTGGGGGACTGCCGCCCCCCAAACCCCCCGCTTTCGCAGCCTTAAAAAAAAAAAAATTCTTTAAACTGAAAGTAAGGAGCGACATTAAATCTTAAAACGAACAGAAATTATTCCGTATATGAAAGGGGCTGTGCCCTCCTCAACGCCTCGCTCTTTACGCTAAAGTTTGACTTTCTCACAACTCTTTTTTTTAAACAATAATAACTTTAGCGTAAAGAGCGAGGCGTTGAGGAGGGCACAGCCCCTTTCATATACGGAATAATTTCTGTTCGTTTTAAGATTTAATGTCGCTCCTTACTTTCAGTTTAAAGAATTTTTTTTATTTAAAGGCTGCGAAAGCGGGGGGTTTGGGGGCAGCAGTCCCCAAACTGTGCCTCCTAATCCCTGTACGTTTTAAGGTTCGACCTTGTAACTCAGCCTCTTTAACTCTTTAGAAAACGTAGTTTTTTCAAATAATTTCTGCACGTTTTTGTACAGTTTATTACTTATTATTGCTTGACTAACTGTTAGCTGATCGTGTCAGGAGTTAAACTTGGGGGGCTGCCGCCCCCCAAACCCCCCGCTCTTGAACATTCTTGTGTTAAGGCTTTTAGTTCCTGAATACTCAAATCACGTCGTACAGGGTGCCTCCTAATCCCTGTACGTTTTAAGGTTCGAACTTGTGACTCAGCCTCTTTAACAGCCCCCCAACTGTGCCTCCTAATCCCTGTACGTTTTAAGGGTCGACCTTGTAACTCAGCCTCTTTAACTCTTTAGAAAAACGTAATTTTTTTCAAATAATTTTAAAAAAAGAAACTGAGTTTCTTTTTAAAGTTTAAATTCAGTATATAAAAAATTTGTTCTGACGGTGAATCGAACCCGCGTTTTCCGCCTGACAGTCTGGAGTATCAACCGCTGGACTAAACAGACACAATTGTAATAGTTTTTTAGTAAATGGAAGCTATTTTCGACGCAAGCCAATTCCCACGAAACTTGATATTTGGTTTTTGGAAAACAGGGAAGGAGTGATCAGATTGAGCTGAAATTTGAGGATAAGCTCCCAGGCCCCAGGAAAGCTTATCCTCTAAATTTCAGCCCGATCAAACAACGTTAAAGGGGGGTTGTGGTGGGAAAAATTAACATGGGCTATTATAGGAAAACGAGGTTTTTCGTAAATGTAAATTCGGGGGATAATTTTTTCGGTCTGAAAATATCAAAAGGCCCTAACAGGTCGAATTCTGCTTCGAATGAGTCCTCATTCACCCGGATCAGTTGCCAACTGTGGCCTGTAGGCGTGGCTAAGAAAAAAAAAGAAATGATGAATTTTAAGTGGCTATATTTGGTTTTTTGAAAACAGGGAAGGAGTGATCGGATTGAGCTGAAATTTCGAGGATAAGCTCCCGGGCCCTAGGAAAGCTTAACCTCTAAATTTCAGCCCAATCGGACAACATTAAAGGGGGGCTGTGGTGGGAGGGTCGAAACTTCCGGCCCAGTTTACCCCATGAAGATAAAGTCGGAGGAGAATGAAATTTTGCAAGTTTCTTAGTTTGAGCTTGGGCTACAAAATGCAATTACCGCCGTCTCTCTGCGACCTCTAGGACCTGAAATCGCTTAACATTGTGGTGGGTCGCCTCTTTATAGAGGCACAAGTGTGCCTCCTTGATAAAGTTTAGAACCCTACTCAGATTAATTTCTGCTCGTTTTGAGTTTGACTTATTTTAATTTCTGTTTGTTTTGGGTTTCATTTATTTATTGATACTGATTTGCGGTAGTTGTATGCTTGGTAGATTATTTGATTCTATTTTTGTTCATTTTTGTTTTAATGGAGTTCTTTACATTTTTTTTGAAAAACTTATTTTGTGCAAAAATTTTTTTTGTGCTAATTTTTAAAAGAACGCTATTGCCATTTATGAAAAGAACGTAGTTAACAGATGTTACGAACGTAACTTCTGTGGCAATCCTACCATTCCACCGTTACTGACAATTTTCTTCTCGTACCCCCCAACCGGCTTCTACGTACCTCTGGGGTTACACGTACCGCAGGTTGGGAACCACTACTGCAAGAAATAAATCACGAATAAGTTACGTTGCCGTTTGTTTTTATTTTTTTCTGTAAATTCGCTCGCATAAACTTTATGTTGTAATTTCGAAGTATAGCGTAATGTCAGTTGGGATGAGATTTTAAAGCTTATTAGGGGCCCATGAGTTCCTACATGATAAAATAAACTGATAATTTCTACTTCTTGACTTTTTTTTCTTAGCGAAACAAAGATATTCCAAAGGAATTGTTTACTTTTTCAAGAAAAACGATAATTACGCTTAAAGATTACAGTGCGAAGTTTTCTAAGTCGTAAATTATTACTATAGAATTTGAACTCTTATTCCAAATTTCTTGCAATTAATGCTCATCTTTAATCTTGATGAGGTTGAATTCATACAAAACAATCAAGTATTCATTAAGATTAAAGCCTCTTCGATGAAACTGATTTGAATTGTCATATTTTATACAGACCGAACAATGAAATTACCCAATTTAACTCAAAATTAGATAAAGCCTTGTCTAAGACTTGTACATCCCATCAAACAGTTCGTGGTAACGAACTGTAAGTAAGGAGCGACCCGGCTCAATGGTAACCGAAACTCTAGAAAACGGTATTTTGATACAAATAGATACATCAAAAGAATCAGATTTTAATGCTGATTTCAAATTTATAAGTTTAATATTACCCATCAAAAGCTACACGCCTGAGAAAATTTGGCTGATTTTCGAAAAAAGGAGGAAAGACCCCCTAAAAGTTATAGAACCTTAATGAAAATCACACCATCATATTCAGCGTATCAGAGAACCCTACTGTAGAGGTTTCAAGCTCCCATCTACAAAAATGTGGAATTTTGCATTTTTTGCCAGAAGAAAGATCACGGGTGCGTGTTTATTTGTTTTTTTTTTCCCCAGGGGTGATTGTATCGACCCAGTTGTCCTAGAATATCGTGGGAGGGCTCATTGGAATGGAACTTAAAAGTTCTAGTGCCCTTTTTAAGTGACCAAAAAAAATGGAGGGCAAACTAGGCCCCCTCCCACGCTCATTTTTTTTCCCAGAGTCACCTGATCAAAATTTTGAGATAGCCATTTTGTTCAGCATGTTCGAAAATATAATAAGTATGTCTTTTTAGGATGACTTAATCACCCGAAGTTCCCGGGGGAGGGCTGAAAGTTATGAACTTTACCCAATGTTAACATATAGTATTGGTTATTTGGAAGTATACAGACGTTTTCAGGGGAGATTTTTCCTGGTAGTGGGGGGTGGGTGGGTCGGGGGTTATGTGGGAGGATATTTCCATGAAGGAAGTTTTCATGGGGGAAGGGACATTGCTATGAAGGGGACGCCGGACTTCCCAGCATTATTTAAAAAAAGATCAGAAATTTAATATAAAAAAAAACAAGTATTTCAACTGCAATAGCAGCAACATCGAAACTTTAAACGAACAGAAAATATTACATATATGATTGGGTTCACCCCGTAGTCAATACCTCGCTCTTTAAGCCGCTCTTTAGAACAAAAATTGTTTTGCAGATTACACAAGATATATTTACAAAACTATCCCAAAAAAACTGATTCGTGAAAATTTTTCCTTTACGCTAAAGTTTTTAATTGCTTTAAAAAATAGAATTGAGAGAGAGTCAAACTTTAGCGTAAATAGTGAGGCGTTGAGGAGGGGAAAACCCTTTCATATACGGAATAATTTCTGTTCGTTTTAAGTTTTAATGTCGTTCCTTAGTTTCAGTTAAACAAACTTGTTTTTTTTTTTATATTTAATTTCAGAACGTTTTTGAAGTAATGCAGCTTTGATTTTGGCTCACCGTACATGAATAATTAAAACGAAATTTCCATATTAATTATCTTTTTTTGGGCTAAATGGCTTTCTCGAAATTTTTTTCTGACGTAACTTACGATTAACTAACTTACGTAAACGAATTTCTATATTCGTATGTTTTTATTACGTATATTAGGGAGTTCGCCCTCTAGTCAATACCTCGATCTTAACGCTAAAGTTCGAATTTTGTTCGAATCACAAACCCTGAATCACAAACGCCGTTTAATTAGAATAGATAGCTCTTTTGAAAGTACTGAAAAAACTATAGCGTAAAGAGCGAGGTATTGACTAGGGGGCAAACCCCCTCATATACGTAATAATTTCTGTTCGTTTTAAGTTTTAATATTGCTCCTTACTTTCAGTTGAAAAAAACTTGTTTTTTTTTTTTATTTAATTTCTGATCCTTTTTTGATAATTATTTGAAAAAAAACTACGTTTTCTAAAGAGTTAAAGAGGCTGAGTTACAAGGTCGAACCTTAAAACGTACAGGGATTAGGAGGCACAGTTGTGGGGCTGCCGCCCCCAAACCCCCCGCTTTCGCAGCCTTTAATAAAAAAAAAAAGTTTTTTAAACTGAAAGTAAGGAGCGACATTAAATCTTAAAAACGAACAGAAATTATTCCGTATATGAAAGAGGCTGTGCCCTCCTCAACGCCTCGCTCTTTACGCTAAAGTTTGACTCTGTCTCACAACTTTATTTTTTAAAACAATAAAAAACTTTAGCGTAAAGAGCGAGGCGTTGAGGAGGGCACAGCCTCTTTCATATACGGAATAATTTCTGTTCGTTTTAAGATTTAATGTCGCTCCTTACTTTCAGTTTAAAAAACTTTTTTTTTTATTTAAAGGCTGCGAAAGCGGGGGGTTTGGGGGGCGGCAGCCCCCCAACTGTGCCTCCTAATCCCTGTACGTTTTAAGGTTCGACCTTGTAACTCAGCCTCTTTAACTCTTTAGAAAACGTAGTTTTTTTTCAAATAATTTCTGCACGTTTTTGTACAGTTTGTTACTTATTATTGCTTGACTAACTGTTAGCTGATAGTGTTAGGAGTTAAAGTTGGGGGCTGCCGCCCCCCAAACCCCCCGCTCTTGAACATTCTTGTGTTAAGGCTTTTAATTCCTGAATACTCAAATCACGTCGTACAGGGTGCCTCCTAATCCCTGTACGTTTTAAGGTTCGAACTTGTGACTCAGCCTCTTTAACAGCCCCCCAACTGTGCCTCCTAATCCCTGTACGTTTTAAGGGTCGACCTTGTAACTCAGCCTCTTTAACTCTTTAGAAAACGTAATTTTTTTCAAATAATTTAAAAAAGAAACTGAGTTTCTTTTTTTAAAGTTAAATTCAGTATATAAAAAATTTGCTCTGACGGTGAATCGAACCCGGGTTTTCCGCCTGACAGTCAGAAGTGTCAACCACTGGACTAATGAGACACAATTGTAAATGTTTTTTAGTAAATGGAATCTATTTTCGCAAAGCAAATTCCCACAAAACTTGATATTTGGTTTTTGGAAAACAGGGAAGGAGTGATCAGGGAGTTCCCTGTTTTTGGAAAACAGGGAAGGAGCTGAAATTTCGAGGATAAGCTCCCAGGCCCCAGGAAAGCTTATCCTCTAAATTTCAGCCCGATCAGACAACGTTAAAGGGGGTTGTGGTGGGAAAAATTAACATGGGCTATTATGGGAAAACGAGGTTTTTCGTAAATGTAAATTCGGGGATAATTTTTTCGGTCTGAAAATATCAAAAGGCCCTAACAGGTCGAATTCTGCTTCGAATGAGTCCTCATTCACCCGGATCAGTTGCCAACTGTGGCCTGTAGGCGTGGATAACAAAAAAAAAGAGAAATGAATTTTAAGTGGCTATATTTGGTTTTTTGAAAACAGGGAAGGAGTGATCGGATTGAGCTGAAATTTTCGAGGACTAGCTCCCGGGCCCTAGTAAAGCTTAAATTCTAAATTTCAGCCCAATCGGACAACGTCAAAGGGGGGCTGTGGTGGGAGGGTCGAAACTTCCGGCCCAGTTTACCCCATGAAGACAAAGTCGGAGGAGGATGATATTTTGCACGTTTCTAGTTTGAGCTTGGGGCACGTTTCTTAGTTTGAGCTTGGGCTACACAAATGCGATGACCGCCGTCTCTCTGCGGCCTCTAGGACCTGAAATCGCTTAACATTGTGGTGGGTCGCCTCTTTATAGAGGCACAAGTGTGCCTCCTTGATAAAGTCTGAGGGGGGTGAAATTTTGCACGTTTCTTAGTTTGAGCTTGGGCTACAAAATGCGATTACCGCTATCTCTCTGCCACCGCTAGGACCGGAAATCGCTTGCGAGCTCTTATAGGAAAACGAGCCTGCGTTTTCGCGCGGGCTAGCCCGCTTATAGCGGGTTCTTATAGGAAAACAAGGTTTTTCGTAAATGTAAATTCGGGGGATAACTTTTTCGGTCTGAAAATATCAAAAGGCCCTAACAGGTCGAATTCTGCTTCGAATGAGTCCTCATTCACCCGGATCAGTTGCCAGCTGTGGCCTGTAGGCGTGGCTAAGAAAAAAAAGAAATGATGAATTTTAAGTGGCTATATTTGGTTTTTTGAAAACAGGGAAGGAGTGATCGGATTGAGCTGAAATTTCGAGGATAAGCTCCCGGGCCCTAGGAAAGCTTAACATCTAAATTTCAGCCCAATCGGACAACGTTAAAGGGGGCTGTGGTGGGAGGGTCGAAACTTCCGGCCCAGTTTACCCCATGAAGATAAAGTCGGAGGAGGATGAAATTTTGCAAGTTTTCTTAGTTTGAGCTTGGGCTACAAAATGCGATTACCGCCGTCTCTCTGCGACCTCTAGGACCTGAAATCGCTTAACATTGTGGTGGGTCGCCTCTTTATAGAGGCACAAGTGTGCCTCCTTGATGCTGGGAAATCCGGTGCCCCCTTCATAGAAAAATCCCTTCCCCAAGGAAACATCCTCTATGGAAAGATCATCCCATGTAATCCCCTCCTCCGACCCCCCAAACAGAAAAATCCCTCCTGAAAATGTCTGTATACTTCCCAATAACCAAAACTATATGTAAACAATGGGCAAAGTTAATTACACATAACTGGCAGCCCTTCCCACGGGAACTGTCAGGGACTATGTCATCCTCAAAGACCTATCTATTAGATTGTCGACTATGCTGAACAGAATGGCTATCTCAAAAATTTGATTTGGTGATTTTGGGAAATAAAATTAGCGTGCAAGGGGGCCAAGTTGCCCTCCAATTTTTTCGGTCACTTAAAAGGGGCACTAGAACTTTTAATTCCCGTTCGAATGAGCCCTCTCACGATATTCTAGGACTACGGAGTCGATACGATGACCCCTGGGAGTAAAAAAAAACAAATAAACACGCATCCGTGATCTTTCTTCTGGCAAAAAACACAAAATTCCACATTTTTGCAGAGAGGAGCTTAAAACTTCTACAGTAGGGTTTTCTGATACGCTGAATCTAATGGTGCGATTTTCATTATAGTTCTATAACAATTAGGGGTTGTTTCCCCGTTTTTTTTTCAAAATAAGGCAAATTTTCTCAGGTGTGTAGGTTTTGATGGGTAAGACTAATCTTGATGAAACTTATAAATTTTAAATCAGCATAAAAATATGATTATTTTGATATATCTATTGGCATCAAAATTTCGCTTTTTTAGAGTTTCGTTTACTATTGAGCCGATTCGCTCCTTACTTAGTTCGTTACCACGAACTGTTTGATATACTTAAAGTTATTGATATCACGACCGGTGAAAGACTACTGAGAGCCTTATAAATTCATCTTTAATTTTTTCAGGCTGCCTATAGAATTTTCCACTCCTTAGAGAACTTCAAATTTTTTGGGGTCAGTTTGGTGTTTTCTGTGAAGCGCTAGTTTTTACAAATATTGGAAATTGTCACGAGTCACTTTATTTGAGCTAGTTTTGTACATGCATCATGCTTATTCCGCGATGCAATAATTTTTCGTTCGTATTAATTTCGAACTTTGCCCTTTTTTTTTCTGAAAGAAAAGCTTGGTTGTCTTAAGACTAATATTTTGAAAGAAGGGGAGTTATGTATTATTGCTAATGTGTTATTGCTTGCCATGTATTATTGCTAATAATGCTATGAAGTTCATCCAGAGAGATTTAATGAAAGCATTTTGAAAATCATTTATTTTATAAAAAGAAGCGGTACTTTCCCATTATATGGGCACTTCGGCTATAGACAGTCGAATGAATGCAGTGATGGAGACGCGTAAAGTGGGTAATTGTTATCTAAATTGATCGAAGGGCGTGGTTTCTCATTGAATTTACAATATTTAAACTGTTGTTTTTGAGGGTTTAGGGGGAGAAAAGGTACCTAGGTTAGGTTACGTATTTAATATATGCAATGCTTTACCCGTCACCCTCCCTAATGTGCAAATATATAGCGCAAATTTGTTTCTAAACTATTGTATATACATCCCATTTTATTTTATTTCATTAGCATTAACCAAACTTGACTTTTTAAAAGTGCCCATATAATGGGAAAGTACCAAAAAAGCTTATAGACTTGCTGTAAAGATCTGATCCAAGAATTAGAAATTTAGTTTCTGAGGAAAAAATATAGGGGGGGGGGTGGTGGTGTGATACCAAGACATAAAAAACACAAGGTAATCTTGGTGCGAGATTTCTCTAATGAATTAGCTGCAATAACAACACAAGAGTTATGACATTTTACTTCAATACTCTTTCCCAACGTAGAATTCGCTACCGCCACTGTCACGGTAACGAATTCTACGTAACAGCGTGACAGTTACGTTCCAGTCCCAATCTCTAATCTTTGAACAATAAAGATTTGCTGATTTTGTGGGTTCGAATTTTTTGCACTTATTTCTTGTAAGCAGATGGATCATAATGTCAAATAATTTCATCAAAAGAAAATAAAAATCAGTAGACTTTTGCATAAAACCTAAGGATGTACCTAGACAAAGGGGAAGGAGGGACCAGACCGTAGGCGATTATAGGAGCGGGGCAGAGGGGGTACTTGCCCCTGATGCAGATATTTTAGGGGCGCTAAATTTCTAATAAATAACTCAAAGGTTATAATCATTTTGTAATTTTTGAAATTTATTCTCATTAAAATAAATTAATAAATAATAAGTGAATGATAAACGAAAATAATAAACGGCACAATTAATAAAGAAAAGTAATTAACATAAATAAATAAAAAAATAGAAATTAATTAAATAATAATAATTAAATCAAAATTATGATGAAAAATAAATTATTATTTAGTTAATAAATTGAAAATATTTTTGTTAATAAAAGAACATTTCGTTTAAATTCGGCCTGAAAAATGTTGGAAAACAGGGGGGGGCGGGGGGCTAATCAAGATTTTGCCCCGGACATAAAAGAGGCCTAAACCACCAACGGAACAGATGCAATTGTCAAGGTAGCAAATAATATATTTAAAAAGACCGTTGAAAGGGGAATCAAATGACATTATTATTTTGTTTATATTGCAGCTGGCTTAGAAAGAAAATCTTGCACCAAGAGCACAAAACACACAAAAAAAGCAAATTATATGGAAACTAAAAGGCATTATAGGGACAACCATTCAGATATCTAGATTTCTGGGGGAGCACTAGCCCAGGAGCTCCAATTCTGAGTGCAAACCTAATCCGGTCAGTGAGTTACTGTATTTTTATTCCGATAAAACATATTACGTTCAATAAAACAATTCAAGAAAGATATTGAAATTCAAATCTGTAAAGAAATATGTTTGGATGTTCTTTGGTAAAAGTAGAGAAACATACGATTAATACTTAAAATTTCCCTTTTTTGGCTTTCACTAGTTTATACAAGACCATATGCAAATTTGCAACTCGTTATTCTTGCCATGTTTACCAAATTAGCAACAAAGATCTGGTTTGATCTCCTCTTTTTCACTTTTCACTTTGAAACTACTTAATATGACTAAGAAAGAGCCATGACACACTAAAAACAGGGTGACTAGTCCTTTCAAACACTTGAAAACTTAAAAAAAAATTAATATTTACTATCTCTTAATAATATGACAAAAAAGCACATGACAAGAAAAGTAAAAAAAGACTTTTATCAGGGAATTATTCAGAAGACTTTGTAAACCTCCTTGACAAAAATGGACATAACAAAAAGGGCCCAAGAAAATCATCATGGTATGCTTCTGTTTTTTTTTTTTTTTTTTTTTTTTTTTTTTTTTTTTTTTTTTTTTTTTTTTTTTTTTTTTTTTTTTGTTAGGGATAAATATGTGCAAAAAGGAGCAAGAGGTTTTCATATAAAAAACATTCACTGCACAAGAAAGTGACAAAAGAAGCTCATCCTGATATTCTTCTTAGTTCAATTTCATTAGTTCTTAAAAATAAAGGTTTACAAAGAGGTCCAAAAGAGCTGCACATATGGCAAAAATAGACCCGACAAAAAGTGAAAAATGAACTTCATCGTAGCATTTTTCATAGATTCATTTTTTCAATCAAAAACATACATTTTTTCACAAGAAAGTAAAGGGTAACGGGAAAATAAAGTAAAAAGAAATAACTCTGCATATGAGGAGAAATAGTCACCTCAAGCCTCCACTTTAGTAGATTAATTTAAAAAAAAAACTTTCCGAAAAATAAGTTTTTCAAAGAAGAGTAAAGGCCGTTTTAAACTTTAGCTCAGCAGCTACAAATACCTTTTAAAATTCAAACTCAAAACGACCAGATATTACTATTGAAGAATAAATGAAGCCCAAAACGAACAGAAATTAAATAAACAATCATAGCAAAAACATACAACAAGTAATAATATAAATGAATAAATAGATCTTAAAGCGAGTAATGCTCATATTGAATATGAATATCAAGCTTAAAACGAAAAAAAAAATTTCCTATTGAAGTATAAATAAAGCTTAAAACGAACAGAAATTAAATAAACAATCAATGCAAACAAACATACAATAGATATTAATGTAAATTAATAAATAAATCTTAAAACGAATGAAACTTAAATTGAATATGCAAATCAAGCTTGAAACGAACAAAAATTACCACAAACAAGAGTTTGGGTATGACCTCCTTCTCTCACTGTAAAAGTCTAAAACCTACTGCGTCATTGGCGCCTTACTGAAAAACCAATTTTATGACAAATATTTTCTTTTTTTTACTTAATATTGAAAATAAACATTAGAATTATAGTAATATTTTGAACTGATGAGCTTTCAGCAATTAATATTATTATACATCAAATATTCAGTTTAATTTATTAGCTCTTTTTAAAGTGTTAAAGACGAATATAGTTTTCCCTACAAACAAGTGTTTGGATACTGCCTCCTTTCCTGACTGTAAATAAAAACCAAAAGCCTACTGCGTCAGTGGCGCTTAACTGAAAACGGATTATGCTACAAATATTTTCTTTTCCAGTTCTTACAGTATTGAAAATAAAAATACAGTTACAGTGAAATAAATTCTCGAACTGACGGATCTTTCAACAATTAATATCATTATACATCAAATATTCAATTTGATGTTGTTTATACTTTCCAAGACTGTTCAAGACGCGTATAGTTTTCAGTCCGGCGCCTCCCTGGCCCTGGGGGGGTTGTCGGCACAAGAATTTTTCTTATCTGATCTTTGAACTATTCTTAACGAAATGACCATACGTAAAGGAGTTTTTGATATATGATCTTTGAACTATTTTTAACAAAATGGCTACCTCAGATTTTTTATCAGATGTATTTGGGGGAAAAGGGATGCTTGGCGGGGGGAGGCAGTTGCCCTCTGATCACTTTTGACTCTTAAAAAGGGCGCTAGAAGTCTCGATTTCCAATCGAATGAGCCCCCTTCGAAGTTTATGCGACGACCCCTTCTATGTGAAGTGCCTCTGGGAAAAAAAATAAATGGAGTGTGGGGGGGGGGGGGGGCTAGCTGCCCTCCAATCACTTTGATTCTTAAAAAGTGAATTACAACTATCAATTCCCAATCAAATGAGCCCTCTAGGAATTTTATACGAGCATCCCTTCCATAACAACCATATATGCCCCCAGGGCATAACTTACAACACCTACCCCCGGGCCCTGAGGGGTTTTGTCGACACCGGAGTTTTTTGTTATCAGAACTTTTAACTTTTTTTTTAACAAAATGGCTACCTCGAAATTTTTATCTGATGCATTTAGGGCGTGGAGGGTGGGGGGGCTAGCTGCCCTCCGATCTCTTTTGACTCTTAAAAAGTGAACAAGAACTTTCAATTTCCGATCAAATGAGTCCTCTCCGAAGTTTATACGAGCACCCCTTCCATAAGAACTATATATGCCCCTAGAGCATTACTCATAACGCCTGCCTCCGGGCCCTGGCGGGGTTCCGTCGACACAGGAATTTTTCTTATCTGACCTTTGAACTATTTTTAATGAAATGGCTATTATAAAAATTTTATCGGATGGGCTTGGGGAAAAAGGTGTGTGTGGGGGAGGGGGGCTAGTTGCCCTCGGATATTTTTTGACTCTTAAAAATTGAAGTAGAACTTTCAATTTCCAATCAAATGAGCCCCATCTGATGTTTATACGAGCATCCCTTTTATAAGAACTATATACGTTCCCAGGACAGCACTTACAACGCCTATCCCCTGGGCTCTGGGGGGCGTTTTTGTTATCTAATTTTTGAACAATTTCCAAAACACTGGCTATCTCAAAATTTGATCCCTCTTTGAAGCTAATACGAGTATCCCATCCATAAGACCCATATATGTCCCTCGGGCATAACTTACAACGCCTAAACCCGGGCCCTGGTGGGTTGTGTCGACACCGGAATTTTTGTTATATGATCTTTGAACTATTTTTAACAAAATGGCTATCTTAAAATTTTTATTGGATGCATTTGGGGGGGGGGGAGCTGGTTACCCTCCAATATCTTGTGACGCCTAAAAAGTGAACTAGAACTTTCAATTTCCAATCAAATGAGCCTTCTCTGAAGTTTATACGAGCATTCCTACCATAAGAACTATATATGCCCCCAGGGTACAACTTATAACCCTTACCCCTGAAGACTGTGGGGAAATGTCCTGCTCAAACATATAATTTCCAGAAATTTTAACTACGTTGAACAAAATGACTATATCCAAATTTTGATTGGATGTGTTTTGGGGAAATGGTGGGCGTGGAATTGGTGTCAGTTGCCTTAGAATCACTTTTAACCATTAAAAAGGGAACTAGCCATTTAAATTTCCAATCGAATGAGCCCTTTCTAAAGTTTCTACGACAACGTTGTCTATACAAAACCTTATATGCCCCAAGGGCATAACTTACAACCCTTGCCCTGAGGGCTGTGGGGGAGTTGTCATCCTCAAAGACCTAATTTCCAAAACTTAAAACTACGTTTAATAAAACAGCTGTCTCAAATTTTGATTGCATGTGTTTGGGGAAAAGGTGGGCATGAGAGGGGGGTTGGTTGCCCTCAAATCACTTTCGACTATCAAAAAAGGGCACAAGCTCTTTGAATTTCCTATTGAATGAGTCTTTTTGAAGTTTCTACGACAACACCTTCTTATAAAAAACCTTATATGCCCCCAGGGCATAGCTTAAAACCCTTGCCTTGAGGGTTGTGGGGGAGTTTCCTCCTCAAAAACATATTTTCTATCGGGAAATTGACTACGCTGAACAAAATGGCTATCTCAAATTTTGATTGGATGTGTTTGGGGAATGATGGGTGTGGGGGGGCTAGTTGCCCTCCAATCACTTTCGACTATTAAAAAGGGCACTAAAACTCTCAATTTCCAATCGAATGAGTCCCATTTGAAGTTTCTACGACGACCCCTTCCATATGAAGTGCCTATGGGGAAAAAAATTAAAAATAATAATATAAAACATTCGAGCCGTATGGCCTTTACTATAGGCAAACGCTATAGCGTTGCCTCTGAATCAGTATACATTAATAATCGTTTTTTTTTTGTCTACTTTGCAGGAGGGATTGAATGTGCTGAAAAGTAGTAGGGAGATAAGACGTTCTTAGCCACGGAACGACTGTTTGTATTCCATTTTAACTTCTTTTTTTTTAATTCAAGTTAAAGGTTAAAGTATTGAGCAGAGGACTGAGAGTGGGGTAGTTAAACATTAAAGAATTGAGACGAAGACTGTGAGGATGAAAGTTAAAAATTAAAGTATTGAGCAGAGGGCTGAAAGGGTGTCAGACCCCCACGCCTATGTAAAATTTAATCTATGTTTGTGCAAAATAATAATAGATCTTTACTTATGTGTAAAAACTTTTTTTCTTGTTCAATTTCTTTCTTTCCGGTTACAATTCGTGTTTATTCTATAGGTGGATAGTCGAACTACATGAAAAATAACGAGAAATATAGACAAATCGTATAAATCATGAAGTATTTGCATTGAGATGCACCCCATCAGTGTAAATACCTGGGGTAAAATTGGCCCCTGAGGATCCTTGGAAGAAAAGCAGAAAATTTTGAACCAAAAATCCACTTCTGGTTGCTTCAAATACCACTCAAAAAATTCTGAAATGTATTAAAATTTGATGGGCAATTGTCCACTTATCCATAGGTATTCCCAGGAAAAAAAAAATAATAACAAAGCTTTCAAATTATCTTACGGCGTGTATATTTTGATAATCTGTTGATTCGACCACCCTGGATAGAAAACCTTTTTTTTTTGGTTTTCGTCTGCTTTGGGAAAACATGGAATGGAAACGCCTCTTTCTTGATTATTACCTAATTATTAGGTACACCGTTGTTTCTTTTGGCAAAGTAAAAACTACAACATAAGTATATGTATGAACAGTAGCGAAAAATCCTATACTCTCCATTAAATATTTTTGAAACACATCAATGTAGACCTCTCTTCATGACTCCACCTCTTCGCGCACGTGCAATGACAAATGTTTAGCGTGTTACAGCGGTCTGTGCATGTATTTCTACCCGTATTCTATTTTCCGCGTGGGAGGATTTCAACGGAGGAGGGTCTGGGGGGGGGGGGGGGGTACATTCCGAGGAATTATTTCAAAGACAATCAGAAATTAATTAAAAACAAATTTTTTCAACTGAGAGCAATGAGCAGCACTATTGCTGTTGAGCCGTGTCGCTCCGTACTTACAGTTCGTTGCCACGAACCATTTGATTACCTAACTGTTAGGTAGACTACTGTTTCTTTTGTAAAGTAAGAATAACTAATGTGAGAAAAAACCTATGAAATAGATTTCTCTTTTGTATGGATTTCTCCTCTTATTCTGACTCTTAAAACTCTGATTGGAAAAAGATTGGTTTAAGCACGGTTTAACCTTGAAGATACAGTTTGCAAGATATAGCAGTATGAGCATAAGTACAGCATTGTACATAAACAAGCATAGCTAGGGAGAGGAGAGGTACATGATCAAAAGGTATTCGATGAGGAAGGGGGTAAATATTATGGGTGTTATAAATCTAAAAAACCCCTTTTCCAAAAATAAAGAATTGTGTTCGTTGAGAAACTGAAAACTGTGGAAGGAATTGTAAAAAATAGAAATTTGGGTGGTTACGTCCAGATCAAAAACACCTCCCCCTCTCCTTACAGATGCGTCCAAAGGAATGGTCTAGAGGATGTACTTTTAGTTCTACTAGAATGCGAAGTAACCATTTTCAGCTCAATAAATAATTTTTGAAATATTAATTTATTACTGCTCAAAGAGGCGTGAAAGGCTGAAAATACTTAAGGTTCCTGAAATGTAAGCCTGATATTTTTTTTTCATCGAACAAACATTAAATAGCAAAGAAGCATTGTTAATGCTTCCATTCTAATTGTCCTATCAAAAAGCTACCCCCCCCCCCTTTTTTTATCTCTTTAGATTCTATTTAGTAAAGAAATGTTTGGAATTCAACGACAAATGAATCATCCTAACCAAGAGACAAACTCCTAACCAAGACTCCTAACCGAACTCCTAACAATCGTCCTAACCAAGAGACAAGAAATGTTTGGAGTCCTAATCAAGACTCCTAACCAAACTCCTAACAATTGTCCTAACCAAGAGACGTTCTAACCCAGAGATAAGAAATGTTTGGAATTAAACGACAAAAGGATCGTCATAACCAAGAGACAAACTCTGTAGTCGCCTTACAAAACAATGCCAACATCCCATCCAAGAGTCAAAATGACTAGTTTTTCTAAGAAATTCGCTGTGTTTAATTCAAAAAGGCGACCAATTATCCCTACGAATTTTATATTCTTTGTTTTTTTTTGGTTACCCATATTTAACTTATCTACAACCAAGTTTATAATAAAATTCAGAATTTTGTTTTAATAAGCAGATGTTTAAAGTCTGTTGAAAACACAATTCTAAGATGCTTAAATCAATAAAATAAGAGTTGTTTTAAAAGTACAAAGGATTAGTCCAATTTTTTAATATGTATCCACGTCGGGACTTACAGCTCGAGTTATACGTTTGTAGGGAGAGGAGGCCAAATAATAGGCACTGGAAAAAATGGACAAGAGACAGAAGCAATTATGCAGAATTTTGGGCAAGAATAAGTTCCCGTTACGTCCCCTTTTTTTTCTTTTTTTGTTTCGATATTGAGCCAATGGTCAAAGAATACGACGAACCATTTGAACGAAATTTCACACTTTTCGTGCATTTAAAAAATTGACAAAAAGTGACACAAGAAAGTACCATTTCTTCAATTTTATCCCACAAAAGTTTTGAGCAAGCTAATCGATTTCTTGTTGTCAAAAACCCTTATCGTAAGATTTACACTCCCTCATCTTAAAATCACATTTTAGTACGGTTAGCAAGGCTGTTGAGTTTGCCATTTTTCAACTTTTCTTTCCCAGAGATGGTTTGGTCAAACGGGAAGTAGTAGACTATCACGGTACGGCTTTTTTAGGTGGAAATCAAGAGTCTCAGTGTTACTTCGCAACAAATTCCCCCCCCCCCCCACGAACTTTCAAGTATCGTTTGCCGTTCTTTTCCTATAGGTTATGTTTTTCTGCCGGTGTCGTCCTGACATAATTTGTTATTTAACAATTTTACTAGCAATTGCTTTTACATGAGCTAAAAAAAACGAAATTTAAACTAAAATCATCAACATCAAAAACGATAAAAATTATAATCCTGTCTAATACCTTATTGTAGATTCGGTATAGAAAGTTTGAAGTGATTCTTAGATTCTGTGGGAAAATTGAAGACTGTGCAAGCATGTAAAAAAAGTTGAAAAATGGAACGGCTAATATAACTGAAAACGGTAAGCAGAAGTTTTCGTGGATTTTTTTTTTATGTGAAAATAAGGTAAAGAAGGGGCTTAGCCAAAATCCGATTTCAAAGGATGTGCAGCTCACATTTTCTGTAAGCGGAGCAACTAAAGAAAGGGTAAACAATGAAAAATTCCTAAAAATACAGGCTATTTTTGGAGAACGATAAAATTCTCGATGATGGGCTTTTTACTATGCAGGAGGTTGCTAGATTGGATAAGGGAGATATCTACCCTGGCATCATTATGCTGCAGATCTTTTTCTGTAAATTACATTTTGGTACTTACGTGTCATAGCGACCACACTAAAGAAGTGAAGTTAGGTTAATCCTACTGAAATATTCCAAAATATGATGAAAATATGGTACTTTAATAACAAAATTATTGAAAATACAACAGAGAATTATGGAATGCAGGCCGCCCAGAACGCATTACATTATTTACCTATTCTAACTTAACCACCTCTATATATTAAATTTTTATTTAAGATATGCTTGCATAGTATATTATCTTGCCGAGGATAAGCTGATTATCTCTGAGTGGACACCGAAAACCGGCTTCATTACAGATCAAGAACAAAGTGTGGTCGCTATAACACGTAAGTACCTACACTTTTATTGGATAAAGCTTGTCTAAGTTTATTAAAAGCCAGTGCCCTTTGAAGAGAGAAGTGGGGGTGGTAGATACTTCAAAAGACCTCCTCGGGGTAGAGTTTAAACTCTGGATCTACTTCTGAAAAATTCATTCAATTGACTCAACTACTGTCAGCAAATCCATTATTTAATCTAGTATTTTACAGTATTTATAACGTCAAAAGAATCAGCTTTTTGTACTGATTATATAAAATGCACTTCAACTTAAAACAAATTTATTTATTTATATATATATATATATATATATATATATATATATATATATATATATATATATATATATATATATATATATATATATATATATATATATATATATATATATATATATATATATATATATATATATATATATATATATATATATATATATATTATGTTTAAGAGGTAATTACTTGGCAAAAAAAAAAAAAAAAAAAAAAAAAAAAAAAAAAAAAAAAAAAAAAAAAAAAAAAAAAAAAAACTGTCGTCCTAATCCAGCAATTGAGACAAATGTGCACTTGAACGAGGCTCTCACCTTACACATCCATCCAACTACCTAGGACCAAACAGTATACCCAAACCATCAACCAAATAGAAAAGTCCAAATCCATGCAAAGTTGTCATCAATAAATGTAAGTCGTTGTAAAATTGCCCGCAAAAGCACCTTAAATCTAGCAAAATATTTCCAAGTAAAACCTTCCATTTAGGGCTCATCAGAAGAATACCACCGGCCTTAACGGGTTTCGAGGCTTTACATTCTTTACCCAGCACGGTGGCGCCTCTACCATAAGATCTATATGGTAACCCTATGTCAGGTCAAACCTGTGAAATACATGCATACTAGTCAAGCTATTAAAAATTACATACAAAAAGTGTTTCAATGTTTCCATAATCAAATCCCAGAGGTCACTGAATGAGACCATTCTGGAACAAATGAATACATGTCCAGATGTATCTTTTATTGGTATCTGGAACCAATTACCAATTTAAAAATCCTCAAGCTTGTTTGAAACCCCTAGAAACTCAAACTGCGAGAAATTATATTAAAATATCATTCAGTATTTCTTTATAATTTTTTTGTATATTTACTTAAGAGTTCATGATACATGAAACTAAATTTTTTTGAATTGCCAACTAATTTTTTTGGCAGAAAAACCTCTTAAGATCAGTTTTTTCGCTCAGCTTTTTACATCTATTTTTAAAATCTGTGTAATTACTGCATATTTTTGCATACCTAAATAATTGGGAATAATAAGCCGAATAAGTAATATTTGAATGTATATTACTTTCAAGATATGGAAAATTAATTACTTCAAAATTAAAATCATCCGTTTTATTATATAATTTAAAAACTAATTTATTATTATTTGAAATATTAATATTTAAATCTAAGAAATGGTCGGAGTGTCCCATCCCATAGCTAGGCTCAAGAACTAACTCTTGTGGATAAATATTTTTTGAAATCTCAATAAACTCTGCACAAACCACGCAATCGAATTCACCATATTAGAGAACCTCATATGTATAACCTTACTTAACTACTTTCTATGACAGCAAGCTCATTATTTAGCATTTTGCAGCAAGGGGACCCGGGCTATAAAATTTCCCCTTCACTGAGGAGTACCCTCACAGAGGGACCACTGGACATATAGTGACTGGAACTCACCACAATTGAACCGCCTGAAACAGATTACAGTTCCGAAAACAAGTCTAAGAACAATACTACTCATCACAATCAATTTCTACTAACTGATGCTTAAACTGGTAAAATGCAAGTGTTCATATGGTATACCAATCAGGCACAGGAAGCTTGAAGGTTGTAAAGGGCTTCCAAATTAGGGGCGGAACAGCGAGCATGAAAGAGCAAAATATTCAAACAATGAATGGGTGGACTTAGAATATAGTAAAGTTAATTACGTACTGGTGAAAATGTTCGATGGGAAGAAAGGTGAAACAATTCGAAATTTTGTGTAGTCAATACCGAAATGCCATTTCAATGAACTGAGGGATGGCATAAATACGGAGGTAGGTAGTTTTGGGACTATGCCCTCCCGCCCCAGAAAAACTCGAATTTCAAAACCTTTTTCCTATAATTGTTTGCGTTTTCTGTATGATCTACTGACTTTTTTACACACTTTCCAAAAGTCCCCCCCCCCAAGTAAATTTACACGTACATGACAGGCTAAGGGTAGTTTTCGTCATAGGAAAAGGGAATACAACTGCGAGAGTATTAACAGAAAAGAGTAAGATAAGCAAACAAACATAATAAGATAATCCACAATACCGTAATTTTTATTGCCAATTGTAAAAAGATAGCTGTTTTGCATGAAACAAATAGAGGAACATGTCAACCTAAAACAAAAAGAAAACCCCCTAAATATGAGGGTTTTCTCGTATTAGAAAGGCTTCCACCTAGCCATTCGTTTGTCCGACTCCTAAAAACGTAACAACAATGAATATAAACAAAATTTTGAGTTTTTTAATTTTTACCCCCCCCCCCCAAAAAAAAAAAAATCCTGGATACGTTTTTTTTCTCTATGCTTAGGTTTAACATACGCTTTGATAAAATCAGAGCCCATTTTCAAAGATGAACTCTTTATCACAACACTTCAAGAATAAGTAATTGCTTCAATATAGAGGTCTAAGAAGTAAAATATTTCAGCTGAAATTTTTTCAGAGACAACAGTTAAATCAAACACTTGCAATTACCAACAAGCTTATATATTATAGAAGATTACAGTAAAGGTAACGTTGAGCTTTAGCGGAAAAAAGCAAGGATTGATATTGGGGAAGCAATTTCTATCAGATTTAGAATACTTTTAATTAATTTTAAGTAACAATATTGCTTTTAGTTTCGTGGAATTCTGTTTATTTTTTTTCAGTTTTACCTTCTTTTTTTCAGAGTCCTAAGGGATGCATAATTGGAAACTGGTACATCTTCATGAGGCTTTTGGCGCCTTAATTATGACAGCTATTTCAAAATTCTTATTATGACACTTCGGACCAAAACTGGTCTTGTGTGTTATACAGTACTAGAAAGTATACTGGAAAGTACTGGAAAGTTTACAATACTTAAAAATTATAAAAGAACTTCTAATTTTTCGCTTGAAAAAGGCTTACTTAGATATTTAAAATCTTAGGTCAATACAATAGCCCTAAAAAATGCAACAACATGTCCAGTAAAAGGGTGAGGATTTTCCATTCAAGGGTACACGGATCCACTGGGGATGTTTCACTCTTCGATTGTGCCCAAACCCCTCCCCTCTCTATGCCCATAAGCAAATAAGTGTGATCTTCCATTTTACAAGGTAAAAATCTACAGAATTGGGGAATTACCTCTGCCCCTCCTCCCAGTATCCAAATTGAATAACTACTCCTAAAATACTCCTTCCACTTGCTTCCAATAAAGGGATATTTAGAGGGTGAACTGTCCCCTTCCCCCGTATCTACCTAAATGATTTCTCGATAAAAATTATAGAATTTAGACTTAAGATGTACTCTTTGGGTTTGAGGCAACATCACCCCCTCCCCCTAGAAACACTACTTGACATTCCCCTTGATAGTTGCTGTCTGTTTATTTAATACTGCACATAAATAGGGGTAGTTTCAAATCCATTGACTTAACCAAGCGAAGCTCAAAACAATTAATTACAAAATGCATCTTTAACACGGAAATGAAGAGTGAAGTTAATACAAAAAGTGTTTGACGAAACAATAACTCACTATTCTATAACAAGTTTCCGAACTTGAATTTTCTTCTTTTTTTTTACCTTGGACAAGGGGACGAATGCACCGAAAAGGAATAGCTAAATACAAATTTCTGATTACTAACTAACTTTGTCAATGATATTTCATAAGCATTAATATGTCAAAAGCTAAACTTTTCGCGAACAGATGGAGTTATGAAGATAATTCCTGTTTATTCTAATGGTAAATCCTTATTATCGTTTTTTTTAGAATTTAATTGATATTAGGATTTATTTCCTGCTTATCAAAAAAGTGATTAGGCGAGCTATTTGAAAATTAGCAAAAAATTATAGAAAACTTTCTTGAAAGATGAAAAATACGCGCTGGATGACCCCTCCCCCTCACCCTTGCTGTGAAAGTGACTATGGCCAGCCCTGTTGGAATGCTTCCCAATAACAGTTTGGAGATCGGGGGCAAGCAAAATACCTCTGAAAAAATCTTCAAACCTAAAAATTTAGCAGACCCCCCTCCCTTGTAAGAAAACTTTCTAAGCTCCAGTGTAAAATTTGATGATCCGTTTGGTAAGTACTGCTGTGCACAAGTATTCACCATTTAAAAGGAAACCACCCAATCATCAGCTATAAAAACTCTTCATTTTGTGGAGACTACACATAGTTGGGGACAAAACGTGTTACCGTTTTACGACGTGTTCCTGAAAACTAGATATTTGTCTAGTACTTTAATACACGGTATTAAAGTTACCGATGATTCATCTCCAAAATGTTTTTACTGTTATTTTTGCAATTCAAACCAAAACCGTATTTCGTGAGCTAAAGAGGCACTTGGATGCGATACGTTCATTTTGTTACCTAAAAAGGACTTTTCAGTTCAAAATCTATATCTAAGTGAGCCCTTTTCATTTGTTATTAGGCTACTACTGGTTCACTGTAGCGTATAGGGACGGAATGTAAAAATTATGTAGCGTATAGGGACAGAATATACAATTAAGTCGGATTAGGGAAGAAACTGGGAAGATAATAGGTTTTTTAGCAATTAAAACCTGTCACCCATCTTAGAATAGTTGTTCGTTAGCATCTTGGCCCCATTTTGGATTGAAGTATCGTATTATGGCACAAAATGGCCAAGATTGCACATCGCCCGACACGATTTCGTTTGGTACTAAAAAAGAGCAGTGAGATTAAAAATTTTCATTCGAAATAGCCTCATCCCAATTCCTCGCACAGCTAGCTTGATACCAGCAGTCCTGGTGAGATAAAACCCAAACAAACAATTATTCTTTTCTTGTGGTATGCAGACGTGTTGAGTCTGACAGAGAAGTTTTCATAAGGATCCCACCCATTTTGAGGGCGTTCCCCTTTTATCCTGAAATTACTATTAATGACTAAGTTGAACGTGGAACAAACCCAAACAAAAAACTTGATTTACGTTGCTTTTAGGCAACGTGAAGTGTTGCATCAATCTTTTGTTGCCTTTGCCAACAAAAGTGGTGCAGGAGTAAAAAATCTGAAGTCAACATTTCTAAAACGGTAAATCTAACCCCTTAAGCAAAAAGATCTGACCGTGCTCTAGCAATCTATTATAACTTGCACATCCTTCTTTTTAGCGAACATACAATAGTAGTTTTTCGTACCCTCAAATACATCAGAAGTAAATAATAGTACACTGTGCAGCAAGAGATGACAACGCCTCATCGCAAAGATGACCAAGGCATAACAGTCAACTGTTCCCTACATGGCCTTCCAATGTCTTTAAAATTGAACAAGAATTTTTTGTTCTATTGCTTACCACAGCAATAATATACTAGAAAACTCCACTTCAACTCACACACTGTAGGTTCTAGCTCAATTAATAGGGGAAACAATCCTTTTTGGCCCCAGGCAAAAATTACAAACACCTTTCCCAAATTTAATGTCATATTCATCAGTCTGGTCTGAGGTCCATACTTTCAATAAAACCACAAAGGTTGGATGCTTGCCACTTTCTAGCAACAAGCTGAACTTGCCGGACTAGGAAAAAACAGGACAAAGCCAAAGTGTTACTCCTTCACAACAATGAAGAGTCAAATCGAACTTTAAAACGAAAACAAGCTACCAGAAACACCTCCTAAAGGCATGATGTTATTTTTGTGTTTTGCTCCTTACTATTTCTTTTCACTCCTACAGTTGTATTAAACAGGCAGTGAAGTAACTGTTTTGTTTTTTCTTTTGGCAAATTTCATTTTAATTAGTTCCGCTTATATCCCAATATTTTAGTTAGGTACCCACTGAACTTGAATCCCCTATCATTTTCAGGGGAGCCAGTGTTTCCCCACAGAAAATCTCCCCGCGTAAAATTCCCCTGCAGATAATTCTCTCTCAAGTAACACCCCTCCCCCATTAAAAATTCACAAAAATACGCAAAATTGAACATCCACAGAGAAAGTACAAAATAGGTAAATAATCGTGAAAATGCATTAGTGTGGCTTTTTGTTAACATAGAAAGTTTAGCTTTAAGGTTTATGTTACCTGTAATAGATGCGATTTTGCGTCAAGCCTGGAGCTGTAACTCACACCGAAACGACAAAATGCTGCGAACTGGCTCATTAGATTTAGTTCTATCTATTCAAAAAGTCAGGATAACGTTATTACTTAGACTTCTATGCAGAGAATAATCTAAAACCGCGTAAAAATAGGATTTTCCCCTTTTTCACATGATTATGGAACCTTTTCCACGTTTTTTTTCAATTAAAAAACTAATTTTAATTAAGAAAAATATTTTTCTATACCATAAGATCGGCATAATGTCGGCAGACAATAATGACTTGCACACATATATTATCGAGGCTCACGGGGCATGTGTTGTGGAAGGGGGTGGGGCGGGGGGGGGGGGGGGTTGTAAATCTAGTTTTATCTATGAAAGGCTGCAAAGTTCTTAGTTAGCGAAGGCCGTAAGCTAATCTTTACATGATTATAAGTAAATAAGATACTTGAGAAAGTTCAAATTTTTTTCCAGTCCATGTCATTATCTATCAACATGTCTTCCATGATAACCAGTTTTGTTTTATCTCCATTCCCTTGAATCATCAATAGAAGTAAAACAAAAAACTTGCCAAGCGGCTAAAATCATTTTTGTCTTGAAGCTATTAAGAAACAGAACATTAGAAATGCAATAAATATTGATTATTGCTTTTTTGTAAAGTGAATCACGAACTGATATAAAAGTAAAGTTTCTGATTCTTTGGCATATTATTTACTATCGTTTTCGATTATGACAACTTCAGGGAATGGAACCACTGAGTAAGTAGAAAAAATTCTCAATAAATAACCCAATTTTCATGTAAATCACGGCGCTTCTCTTGATCTAAAAGCAACATGAACCAATTTCCTTCACTTATTTAACCACACTTGTTATGTGTGGAAACCAATAAAAAAATACTATTTTTCAGAGCTGATACGTATACCCACCCGGAATATAGCCATATATGCTCATCCTGCCATACCAGTCTGCGCAGAGGGCCCTTCAGGCTTGCCTTCCCCGAGATAGTGAAATTTTACGACGTCCCATTATTGTCTAATATTTTCAGAGGATTTTGTTCAATTTCTTCAGATTTGGCTTTCTTGAAATATAGTCCCCCAAACTTGATTCGTGAGTAGGCTACATGCCCAGCTATAAGTACTTCTTTTTGAAGAAACTTACGAACTTGTACTCTTTTGTTAAACATTATTGTCTTATAAGGCTATATATAACCTGAAGCTACATCTTGCCACATTAGGGATAGGGGAATAGAAAAGCTGGGACGTTATTATAATGGCAGTCAATATTATGCATGGAAAGAGCATTGTAAGGAGAATCAAATTGTATATTTCTCTTTTTACTGTCGGATTTCTATCCAATAAGCAAAATAAGCCTGGGATGGCCCATTTTAACATCTATCCTTACTATGTAATTATCTGCTACAATGTTGAGTTAACCGATTCAAACTGACATAGCACCTCTAGAGCCACTTTATCTCTTAAGTCAAGAACTTCCTTCTGTCTTCTGCTTACATGTACCTATACCATCTTAATCAGAGCCTTCCCAGTTTCAACTGGCTAAACCTACAGGCGATATTATTATATCTATATAAAAGCAAATTTCAGTCTATCTGAAAGCAAGATATCATTCAAAGATACAAAAAAAAAAAAAAAAAAAAAATGTAAATAAAGGAAAATCAGACTTTCATGGGACTAGTGGTTCAACTTTGAGACTAGTGGTCCAGTTTCAGAAACAAGGGTTCCGGTGCCAGTTTTGTGGGGAAAAAATGGTCTAAAGAGCGAGACTGATGTGCTCCATTATTAAAATGCTGTGAAATGACATATTTTTCTGTTTTAAGTCATTGGTGCAAGACAAAAAAGGAAAAATGACAATATAGAGAAAGAGCTTTGATACTGCTGAGCCATCCTATTAAAGAGAGGAGAGATGTTTATTAATTGTCCGTATTCGAAATATATATATATATTTATATATATATATATATATATATATATATATATATATATATATATATATCTATATATATATATATATATATATATATATATATATATATATATATATATATATATATATATATATATATATATATATATATATATATATATATATATATATATATATATATATATATATATATATATATATATATATATATATATATATATATATATATCAAATCTATAAAAATTGGCATATATGAATTCCAACAATGCTTTATAGTGTGTAAAACGGAAAAATACCGTTAGAAGATAGCTGCTATTCAAACTGAAAGTTTTATAGGAGCTCTCCATGTTCAAAAAGTTATTCATTTTTTATTTTATAAAAATGATTACATAGCTCCGATTTTCTATAATTTAAAAATGTTACATCATTAGAAAGCAGAATGAATTTTTCTAAGCCGACGAAATCTGAAGCGCAGCGCGATAAAGCTCTAAAATAAAACATTTGATCTTCTTATATATATATATATAATATATATATATATATATATATATATCTATATATATATATATATATATATATATATATATATATATATATATATATATATATATATATATATATATATATATATATATATATATATATATATATATATATATATATATATATATATATATATATATATATATATATATATATATATATATATATATATATATATATATATATATATATATATATATATATATATATATATATATATATATATATATATATATATATATATATATATATATATATATATATCAAATTTATATATATTATATAGAGCTATATTATCGCGCTGCGCTTCAGATTTCGTATATATTAGCAAAATATATATATCATTATATGCTTTCTATTATGATGTAACATATTTAATATATATAGATAAATCGGAGCTATGTAATATCATTTTATATAAATATATAAAAATGAATAACTTTTTGAAAAAACATAGAGAGCTCCTATTATAAAACTATCAGTTTGAATAAGCAGCTATCTTCTGAATACGGTATTTTTCAGTTTACACACTATAAAGCATTGTTGGGATTCATATATGCCAATTTTTATAGATATCTGTAATTCCATAATTTCCTATTCATCTAGGCTCTCCTGCAATGAACTTGAAGCTGCGTCGCTGCGATCTCAAGTTGCCCATTGTTTGATCTCAAAAGAAAGGAAATCCCCCCCGCAGAAAATTTCCCCGCGGAAAATTACCCCTTTTAGAAGACTCCCTTTCCTTGGAAAATTCCCGCATAAGATTCCCCCAGAAAGTATTCTCTCGCGGGACCCCACCCCCCTTCTCCACGGAAAATTTCCTCGGCGTATTAATACCAATTGTGTTTTTAAATTCAAGTGTCTTTAAAAAAAAATTCCCGGGAAGTTCCTCCTGCGGACTATTTTCCTCATAAGAAATTCCCCCCACGGATTATTATCCTCCCAGAAAATCCTCCCAGAGAAAATTCTCCGGCGGAAAAACTCCTGTCCCCTGAGGAAAATTTCCTCAGACAATTCCCCTTCATTGGGGGAATTTCTTAAAGCTTCTTGACAGTAGAAAGGGGGGTACCAGCACAGAACGAACCACGTGGTTTATGGTTTTCTCACTGAGAATGAAAAAACAGGAATTTTCTCACTTGAAAAAACATGAATTTTCTCACTATGATGGATGTTTCTTGGACGATTATGGGTGTTGGTCAATTTATTTGATGTTTTTCATGGATGTCAACAGTAATTCATATCTGTTTATGGTTTTTGTCAGTGAGAATAAAAAAACAGGAACTTTCTCACATTTATGGATGTCAACAGCAATTTATGTCTGTTTTATGGTTCGTTGTCAGTGAGAATGAAAAAACATGAATTTTCTCACATTGACGGTTGTTTCTTGGATGGTTATGTGTGTTGGTCAATTTATTTGATGTTTTTCATGGATGTCAACAGCAATTCATGTCTGTTTTATGGGTTTTGTCAGTGAGAATGAAAAAACAGGAACTTTCTCACTTTGATGGATGTTTTATGGTTCATTGTCAGTGAGAATGGAAAAACAGGAATTTTCTCACTTTGATGGATGCTTCAAGGTCTATTTATTTGCTGTTGTTTGTCCAGGTGTAATGACATTGGGGTGATTTACATAATCGGTGGGGGAATTATTGGTTCACGAAGGGGGAATTAAGAAACAAAAACCTGGCTTCATTGTTGTTTGGCTAGCCTAACCTGAGAAATTGATTTACATAATCGGTGGGGGAGAATGTATTGATTTACGAAAGGGGGAATTAAGAAACAAACATGGCTTCTTTGATCTTTAGGCGAACTAACCTGAGAAATTGATTTACATAATTGCTAGGGGAATGTATTGATTCATGAAAGGGGGAATTAAGAAACATTATGGTTTCTTTAATCTTTAGGCCTGAGGGATTTATTTATTATTGTTGTTTTTGGACAAGTGCATGCTAGGGATGAATGTCAAGGTGTCCTGGAATAGGAAACCGGAAGTACATGCATCCTTCTCAGCCAATCAGCGAGTCGGATACATCCTCCTTCTCAGCCAATCAGAGAGCTGGTTACGTATGGTTTTCCCCCAGTTAAAACAATTCGCCCATTGAGATTTCGTATATAACGGACATGCATTGTGATTAAATTATCAGAAAGTATTGTGACACAATGGAAACAACAATGAATGTTTTTGATGAGCTTGAAGCCTTGGCAGCCACAATTAGCAATGTGAGTACATTTTCATTTTTTGTTTTCAAAATAAAATTATTTTCCTTGGTCACCCTCTAGTATATTTAGATAAGTACCCCCCCCCCCCCACAAACCTAACCACCGTGCAATCTTTATACTCACTAGAAAACATAAAATATGTTCATTTTATTACATAAACCTAACACCCCTCCCAGCCCCACTCTGATTTTACAGGTATAATTCTTGCTAATAGAAATATTTCTCTTTTTTTCGATAAATTATTCTTTCTGTAAGCCTATCAAAAAGTGAAATTCAACTTCTGTCTATTAGCTATTAAAAACTGTTTCCATTTAAGCCACCACCGCCGCCTACTTGACTTAAAAACATTTTTCCGCAATGATTTAAACAGCTGACACCCCACAATTGCACTTCCTGCTTGTTAATCCTTAACGTTAGCGCTAAAGCTGTCTCCGGCACCACCACCACATTGAAAAAAGCAAAAGAGTATCTAGAGAATGAACCGAGTTACACACTGCATCGGAATCACAGGCTTCGCAGCAAACAACATCGACAAACAAAGCCTTTTTCCCTCTGCATATAATGCAAACGGATCTTTTAACTTTAGACGCAGTTCAACGGTGTCACAATGCACCCTACAAATATATTCTGGTGGCAATCAGTGTCTTTAGTCGCTATGCCTATGCCATTCCACTGCGATCAAAGAGATGTGTTGAAGTTGCTCGGGCCATTGAAAGTATTCTTGAACAGGATTCATATAGAAAAATTCAATCGGATCGTGGCAGTGAATTTGTTAATCCCCATGTGCAAAAGGTTCTTTTGAAATATAATACAACACTTTATCATAGTCACAGCCCGATAAAGGCTGCATTGGCTGAACGATTAATAAGAACGATTCGTCTATTAATTTCAAGATATTGTACCCTGAAAAATACACCGGCTTTTATTCATGATTTAGATAAAATCATGCGGATATAAACCATCGACCTCATCGATCTCTGTCCAACTCAAGCCCTCTGGATGTTCACTACAGTGAAAATACATTTGATGCTTTCCTAAAGCAATATTCCAAATGGTGAAAAAGAAAAAAAAAAAAAATGTGAAGAAGAAATTCAATGTTGGTGATACTGTTCGAATTAATAGAACCACCAATATTTTTGAAAAGGGGAATTATTTATGGAGCACTGAAATTTTTAAAGTGTCCAAAATCCTGGACACCGAGCCCACGACATATCGACTGCGAGACACCAAAGATGATGAGATTCTCGGTGGTTTTTATGAATATGAACTGCAAAAGTTAGAAACACTAGTGAAATTTATCAAATTGAAAAGATATTAAAGAGTCGTACACGCCATGGCAAGAGACAGTTGCTTGTTCGCTGGCTAGGATACAACTCAGATTTTGATTCTTGGGTCAGTGCTGAAGACATTGACAATGCCCAATGATTTCTATGTGACTTTCATGTCCAATGTTTCCGATCCTCTCTACAATGACTTGAATAGAACAAGTGATTTTTGGACGAAACTCTCCCCCAACATCAAATTCGACGACAATAGAAAGTATGAAGTGGCTCTTGTCGACTGTATTCTCAAAAATACCTATGACATCCTGAGAAAAGATCGTAAATATGATATAAAAAATTAGAGCCTATGATTGGCCGCCACCACCTTCAGGTGATCAAGAACAAATTCAAAAAATCAATTGGATGAATTATCCATATATTGAATTACCTTACGAAGAACTCACCTGTATGAACGATTTATGTCGTTCTATTAATAATTTCCGCTCGTAAAAAAGGAGCTTTTCATTTCAACTATTCAAAGGAGGAGGGCAAGATCTACATTAGTTCACCTATTGCCAACGAAAAGGTTATTCTCAATGATAATCTAAAGGATGTTCTTGGCTTTAAGCTCAATATAATCAATGGTAAAAGTGCCGGAAACACTAATTTCATTTTTGCTGACTACCCGCCTGCCTTCTCCGCAGACACTTGTATATTCCTCTACGCTTCATTTGTGGAAACATCTCGGGTTGGTAATTCAAATGTTCCCCTCCTACGAGTTCTTGAACGAAAAACCAATCAAGAACAAATTCACCACTACAATATAAAGCATCTTCAGTATATTCCCGTAAACACTTCCTATTTGGAACTCTGTCAGTTAACACTAAGAACCGAATTGGGTGATCCCATAGCAATTTCAAAAGGTTTGGCTGTGATTACATGCCATTTCGTCCCATCGTTCAACAGCAAGATGTCTAATAAAAAAGTGGTATTCACTTGTCCTGATATTGACTGCTATGTTAATACTCTTGGACCAAGACAACATGGCAATGGAATGGACTATTACAAAGGTCGCTCGTCAATGTCTGGCTACGGTCTTGGCAGTTGGTTTGCTAAGCTGTTTCGCTCTTCACTACCACTGGCTAGAAAATATCTTGTACGGCTGCGACAGATTTTGCATCCTCTACACTATACGATTGGGGCCCTGGCAAGGATTTTAAAAAAAGTGCTTCGGAAAATCTTAGGTCCAGTGCACGAACCCTTGGCGAGAGATTAAAACAAAATGGTAAAGGCTTAAAAAGGTCAAGAAACAATGCATCACTTATCAGTCTCCACTCAGGTCGGAAACGAAAGACATCATCCCTCTTGTCAAAGAAAAGAAGGAAAAAGCCGACACGTAGTGTAAACAGAAGAAGAAGCCCCAGGAAGAAAATTGTTAGATCGAAACTAGATTTCTTCTCCTAAGATGTCCTACCTACCGCATAAGGATTCTCAACCTTCAATCACCGCCTCATTAAATCTATTCAATGCAGAAAATGTTGATGTGAGTGTCAAGCATTGATACAATGAACAATTTTATCCACAACAACCCCTCTCCGATAATATCCACTTTCAAATTTATTCCAATGAAGACTACTTTATGGACATGTCTTCGACATTTATAGATTTACAAATGAAAGTCCGGAAATCCGATAATACAATGCCAATTCGGGGCGATGGAATATCCTATGAAAATTGTATATTACATAATTTATTTCGTCAAATTAGTGTCTACATCAATGGCACGTTGGTGAGCACAAGCAACAATCTCTCAAATTATACAAGCTATATGCAATTCATGCTGATGACACCCAAGTCATACAAGGAATTGAGAGGCACCTCTAATGGATATGAATATATTACTAATACTGATAGTACAGATGCACTTAAAAATGCTACAACTAGTGAATTACATATAGTTGGAAAAATATATCATGAAATATTTAATATACCCCAATGGCTACCGCCCAATGTTAAAGTGGATATAAAATTGACACTTGCACCCTCCAATTTCATATTGAGAAAAGAACTTGCAGCCAATCCTGATGTAAGTTTCTCCCTCACCTCGGCAATACTTCATGTACGCAAACAACACGTCATGAGTTCAGTTGCTTTGGCAGTGGAAAAACTGAGAGCCAATGGAAATAATATTAAACTACTTGTTCCTCATACAATCACCAATCAACGTCATATTGCCATGGGCTCACGCACCTTCACCGATTCATCCTTTATCAATGGCGAAATTCCGTCAAAACTCGCTTTGGCATTTGTAAAAAGCGCCAGTGCAATAGGATCGTGGACTGAATGCCCACATAAATTCGAGATGTTTGGACTTTCATCTCTTGTGAGCAAAGTAAACGGCATCCCACTCACAATCTATCTTTTGATAAGTCCTATAGAACATTGTATGAGTTGACCATGCAAACCCTAGATCATGACTCTCAACTATTTGAAAATGGTATAACTGAAGATATGTTTGCTAAAACACATGGTATCATTGTTCTGGATTTGTCTGGCACACAGGATATGAGTATAGTACGTACGGGGAGTGTGCGTTTAGAGTGTACAATTGCCGATCCATTGGCTGAGAGTATTGCACTAATCTCACTAAATCAATATGAACCTATTGGGAAATCACTCCCGAAGGCAGTGTTCTACTAGACTTGGCGCCATGAACACCAGTCAAATAATCAATGTATTTAATATGGAACCCCTACATGTCCCAGTACAAATCCTATTGTCTACCCTCGGACTTTCTTGGAAAAATTCAAAGTGTCAACAATACCTTGATTATTGTTAATAGCAGTCCGTCGACTGTGCTGACGGGTCATTGGCTGTGCATCTTTCAAACAATGAAGACGATTGATTTTTTGATCCTCTTGGTTCACCCTTTACATTCTACACACCCCACATCAGCAACTATATTGAGAGCAGTGGGAAAACCATTATTCAAAATCGGAAGAGGGTGCAGGATCTAACGACTAAAAGCTGTGGCTTCCATGCACTACTATATTTTGTGTTCCGATGTCGCGGCTATACTTACAAGCAGTTTCTCCACATTTATGTTGACAATCAACGTCTGAACGACTTTCTAGTGGAAAATATCCTCTCAGACCTATACAGTATTGATTTCAGTGCCCTAAGAGTAAAGTGCTTAAAATGTTTGTGAATTTGTTTATTAATAAAATGCATGTATATACAACAATGTCTTTAAATCTTCACTTTAGATTTCTTCTTCGATGTATAGGCAACTGTTGTGAACCACTAATGCCGGTAAATCATTTGGATTCACTGTATATTGATCTGATTGACTGCAAAGTCAGGGTCACATTTTCTACAGTACAATGTAACTTCACTCTTGTCGTATCTCTTTGTATAGTCAATGATACTATTTGCATTCATATTATGAAATTCACGAGTTTCAATCTGTCTATTTGAAGCAATGTCACATACAGTGTTTTCAAATGGTGAATCACATTCGGTAACTGCCAAATAAAAATCACTTGGTTTATAGTCATAGTAGGCAGTGTCGTCACAACGATGACGTAGAAACCAAATTGTCTTGTTACCCCAACAGTTTAATCGTAGACCAGATTCCTCTTCCCAGAATAATTTAAATCCACGACGATACCAATCTCGTAGAAATAAACTAAAATCACGTTTAGGATTCTTTCCAATCATAGCGGGGTAAGTATTCTCCCACTGATCACATTTATCATAGTGACAATTGGAGCACAGGTGCCCTCTAGGGTGAGAGTCACACACCTCCTCAAGACATGAATTACATCCTTTAATTTGTACTGCATAGCCTCTATGTAATTTACATGGGATTACATAATTTGCACTTTTCACTATAGTCATCAATAATTGTACAATTCTCACATTGAGTCCAACTGCCAAGAGTGTACATGCACAATGGGCATATATAGAACATTTTTTTTTTTTTGGTTTCCAATGTCACTTGACTCTCTCACAGCTAAAACGAAACTGATCGTCTTCGCTCGATAAATTCAAAGTGTAGGAAAGGGGAGAGGAGTAGCTCTGTGACGTTACCTCTTTCGAATGACGGGGGAGCTATCTACATTGAATCCATTGGCAATGTTTTCAAAAGTATATCCACAATATGATTCTGCTTTGTTCCAATTAATATATCAATAAATTGACTATAAGCGCTTGAGTCACATTTTAAAAGTTTCATACAATAGTCCAATGGGGGAGAACCAATCCTCATTATATTGTCATGTGTTCCCTGACAAGAGAATATCCTGCGTTTAAGAGATAACTCGAGAAAATCGTCATCCAAAATAAAAATGTTTTTCCATAAACACTAGATTTGATCTAATTCTCTCTTTCTCAAATTTATTCATTTTTCAATCCTTTCACTCTGACTGCTGACTCTAGACTGACCCTGATTCGTTAGCCATATAACCAGAAAAGAAAGGGAACATTTTCGATTTCGAAACAATTTTATTGAAATTATAACAACAATAATACTATGCATGTACAATTAGCGATACTGTTTATTGTCTTCAATATGTTTCACCAATGCACTTAAAGCACATTGAAGTCTATTCACATGTGCTATATCAACTTTAGCGGCGAAACATAATTGATCCTCCATTTTAAATTTGCTCAAGGATATCACATATCTTGCATATACTGCATCCCATTCCAGACAAAGCCGTGATCCTTTCGTGATTTCCACCGCAATGTTTGGTGCTCTTGTATTATTATCATCAACTCCACTATCAACTTCTAATAGGGTAAACATTCCACTCATCGCCATCAACACAAATATATATCCAAATGAGTAAAGTCAAACTGTTCTTCTTCTCACTCCTTTGAATTCTATTCACAGACTAATAAAACTTTGGCAAAAATCCTTTCCTTATATTCCCCCCGCCGCTAATATGTAAGCAAGCCCTCTGATTGGCTGAGAAAGGATATGTAACCGACTCGCTGATTGGCTGAGAAGGAAACACGTGATCTAACTGTTCCTGGAAACTCATAAACATTCGCGTCGAGCATGTACATTCTCACTGACAACGAACCATAAAACAGACATAAATTGCTGTTGACATCCATAAATGTGAGAAAGTTCCTGTTTTTTCATTCTCACTGACAACGAACCATAAAACAGACATAAATTGCTGTTGAGATCCATAAATGTGAGAAAGTTCCTGTTTTTTCATTCTCACTGACAAAAACCATAAAACAGACATGAATTGCTGTTGACATCCATGAAAAACATCAAATAAATTGACCAACACACATAACCATCCAAGAAACAACCATCAATGTGAGAAAATTCATGTTTTTCCATTCTCACTGACAACGAACCATAAAACAGACATAAATTGCTGTTGACATCCATAAATGTGAGAAAGTTCCTGTTTTTTCATTCTCACTGACAAAAACCATAAAACAGACATGAATTACTGTTGACATCATGAAAAACATCAAATAAATTGACCAACACCCATAATCGTCCAAGAAACATCCATCATAGTGAGAAAATTCATGTTTTTTCAAGTGAGAAAATTCCTGTTTTTTCATTCTCAGTGAGAAAAACCATAAACCACGTGGTTCGTTCTGTGCTGGTACCCCCCTTTCTACTCTTGACGACTGGATGAACAATGTTGGAATGCATACAGGATACACAGACAGACAGAGAGATAAACATACATTCAAGTTTATATATAACATGTATATACACGTATAAATCCTCCCCTCGACAACTCCCCCCGGCGGAAATTTTTATTCATATGTAAAATAGTGATAGTATTTTTAAATTTGAAAAGTATTGTTGAATACCAAATTCAGATATTTTACTGAAAAAAAGGAAATTTTATTGTGTGTTACATGACCGGGCCCCGGTACTCGGCACGCGGCAGGCTTCTATATATATATGTGTCACCATATATGTGTCACCTTCTTCTATATATGTGTCACAAGGATCGCCATGATCAGACTGAGAGGCCACATTAGCCACATAACCATAATCGCCGTGTACGCTCCGATAAGGGACAGTAGTGACGCGGTCAAAGATGCCTTTTATTATGACCTACAAAGAATCATCGACAAGACACCAAGGCGCGACATGCTCTTTGTAGCTGGAGACTGGAACTCCCGGCTTGGCAGAGTAGACCCCGACACAGCAGCAGTTATTGGCCGCCACACCGTTGGTGACAGATGCATCAATGGAGAAAGGCTCTTACAGTTAGCCAGATACAACAACTATGCGTCACAAACACTCTCTTTGAGCACAAGAGACTTCACCTCGTTACATGGCGTTCGAACGACGGCGTAACAACAGCCCAGATCGACCACATCTTAGTCAGCAGAAGATGGAGGAGCTCCTGCACAGATGCCCGGGTATACAGAGGAGCAGACACAGGATCTTTAAATGGATCCGACCACTATCTCCTCAACTTAGTAGGCAGAAGCGACAGAAGGCAGGGAAGCGCTTCGATGTTTCGAAACTAAGATGCCCGGAAACCAAAGCCGACTTTGAGTTAAAGCTAAGCAACCGGTTCGATGCCTTGAAATCGTCTCTCACTCGTCGATGAAGAATGGGCGCAGATAAAAAATTGCGACACAGGACGTAGCTGAGGAGGTGCTTGGCCACACAAAACGAAAACAGCGAGCCTGGATCTCTGACCACACCATAGAACTAGTTGAGAAGAAGCGACCCCTCGTGGGAGGTGCAAAAGAACCCTTAAAAGTAGCCCGCAAAGCAGTTAAACAGTCACTGAAACAGGACAGAGAACAGTACTGGTCAAATCTGGCGAATGAGTTGGAACAAGCGTCCAGGAGCCACAACAGCAGGAAAATGTTCAAACTACTGAAAGAAGCGACTGGAAAAGCTCCTGTAACGGTTGACACACTGAAAGATAAGTCCGGAGAACTCATCCGAACAGAAGAAGGACGCATGGAACGCTGGCGAGAGCATTTTTCTGAGCTACTGAACCCTGTCAAACCCCCGTGCGATCTACCTGCCTTCTCGAGTGCTGCTAGAGAGCCCTAGGCAGTAAACCTCGATCCGCCAAGTATGAGGACGTACAGAAAGCGCTGAAGTGTATGAAAAACAATAAAACTCCTGGAGAGGATGGGATCCCTTCTGAAATGTTCAAGTCCTCACCAACTCTACTATGCCGCCTAACCGACCTTTTTGTCCAGGTGTGGACGACAAAGACCTTCCCAAAAGACTGGAAAGTATCAGTCCCTCGTTCCGCTATACAAAAAAGGAGATAAGGCCATTTGCGGAAACTATAGAGGTATCTCCCTGATCGACCATGCCAGAAGATCTTCTGCGTCATTCTTTTGAATCGATTCAAAGACGCACGTGACAAGTTAAACCCGTCCTGAACAAGCAGGCTTCAGACCAGGCAGAGGCTGTCCAGAACAGATATTGACGATTCGCCTCATCCTTCAGCAGTACAGCAGGTTTCATCTACCCCTTCTCATCGCCTTTATTGACTTTGCAGCTGCCTTCGACTCTCTCATCAGAGAGGAGCTATGGAGAATTATGGCTGAAGACGGTGCGCCACAGGAGATCATTGAGATACTCCGAAGTGCATATAAGGACACTGAGACTTGCGTCCGTGTTTCCGGCAATGACACCCCTAAGTTTCCAGTGGAGTTTGGGGTAAAGCAGGGATGCCCCCTTTCGCCTATATTATTCAACTACGCGATAGACTGGATCATGTATAATGCAATGAGAAAACCGCAGCGGAATAGTCTTCGGACAAATAGCTGGTTTCCTCCAGCCCCTGACAGATCTGGACTTCGCAGACGACGTTGTTGAGCTGGAAACTACCGCCGACAGCTTACAAGGCATGATCGACGATACCTATGAGGTCTCAAAGCGCATCGGACTGGCCATCAGCGGCGCAAAGACTAAAGTATTGGCTCTCAACCAACCTGCTCCTTGCCAAGTTACCCTCGACGGTGAGCCAATAGAAAGCGTTGAGGAATTCAAGTATCTTGGCTCTATCATAACACCAGATGGCGGAGCTGAAAGGGATATCTCTGCCCGCATAGCAAAAGCCTGGGGGAGTGTTTACTAGTCTGAAAAAAGCATTATGGACCAGACGGGAGATCTCAACCAAAACAAAAGTTAGAATCTATGGTGCAACTGTTCGAGCAGTACTACTGTATGCTTGCGAGACATGGCCGATCAAGACTGAAGATGCGAGAACTTTGGATGTGTTCGACCACCGCTGCCTTCGTTACATCCTCCGCATTAAGAGATGGGACAGGATTTCCAATAGTGAAGTAAGGAGTCGCTGTGGCCAATCAGAAGAGCTATCGCTTATCATTAAAAGACGTCGCCTGAAACTCCTCGGCCACACATTGCGCCGTCCCGAAGGCACGATATGTCGAGACGTCCTTGTCTGCGAACCAGCCCCCTCCTGGAAACGTAAACCAGGAGGACAAAAGAAGAACCTGTGGCAAACATTCAAGGAGGACCTGGAACCGTGGGGAGGATTCAGGAGACACGGTCGGAGATGGGACAAATACTGGCTGAAGATCGCCGGAGAAGCTGCAGCCGACAGGTCCAAGTGGTCGTCGGAAGTCATCCCAAGATCCTTTGGTGCCGGGCAGGACAGTTCATCGTCTGGTTCCGCCGAAAGTAAAGTAAAAGTAAGTATTCTCATTGTCGCTTATCTTCCAATGGGTGGCGTCAGCCATACTCACCTTAATTTCTGCTCATTTTTGGATTAATGGAGCTCTTTATTTTTCTTTGAAAAACTTATTTTGTGGGAAAACTTTTTAAAATAAATTGAAAAGTAGTCAACCTTTAAACCACGCAACATACATAAAAGATAGCGTTTTTATCATTAATAAGCTTAATTAAACGACAAACATAAAAAAAACAACACGGAGAACTCTATGCTATATCAATAAAAACTATAGTCACTCTTTCAAATATGGACTTGAATAAAAATAGCTAATTATAATTTATTGTGGAACTCTACAAAAAAAATGGGATGGGATCTAAATCTTTGTATTATTTATCGATGTGTAACAGATTTAATGAGTAAAATTAACGAATAATAATGATAGTTACCACGTGGAGCACTCTAAATCTCCATATTTAATGTTACCAATATGTGCTGGGATCTATGGAGAAACTTGGAACCTAAGAAAAGATTTAGAAAAAATCAATTCAATTATATTTTTATTGTTTCTTTAGCCAACTCGTAATCTTTTGAGAGGAACAGTGGTCACTATTGGCAGAATCATTGGAACAAGATTATAGGCTGTTTTGGAGATGATGAGCTCTATTTTTATGTTTTTGGTAATTTTGCTTATTATTTTAGGATAATTTTTACTTTACCACATTATTTTTGGAGACAAATTAGAAGGTATAAGCATCGGGTACGTACATAAGGTAGAGGTCTTCGAGTCATAAACCCTTATGAAACCAAAATTTTTAACAGTTTTCCTTATGATTTTAATTTGTTCTTCTATAATTTTGCTAATTTTTTAATTTTTTGTTTAAATTGTCCCAATCCTCCCCAGTACGTGCCTGGTCGAATACTAACCAGAATTTTGGCGATTTTCATGGTAAAATGCTAGGTGTAGTACCCACCTCGCAGAAGGTTTGAATGGTTTCACACATTGTATTTTTTATGTTTTATTTGTTTTGCTTTAGTCGTACGATATTTGTGGAAAGTCTCACGCCAATACGAGAAAAAATTAAAAAATACGACCAAAGAGCTTAGAAACGAAAGAAAATGGATTGTCTATATTTTACTGGTTTTTAATGTACAAAATTACGTTGTACAATGCGAATAGAGTATGCAACTTTTGAAAAAAAAATGTCCTTCCTACATTTATGAAAATTGCTGAAAAATATATGCTACGGACAATACCTTGAAAGACAAGCCTTGCCCCTTGAAAGTAACTGCCTTATCAACACTATGCTGTGACATTTTCTTTTTTCTCTGTATTTACTCACTTTAAAGCAGATATTACTATGACCTAAGATCTACTGACTAGGAATCAAAGTGATCTTGATATTAAGGTCCATATTTATTTCTATTATAAATCAGGTCACCGCTGTACTGTTCCTTTCGACTTCTGTGAAAAGCTAATATGTATTGCTTAGAAAATATCTACTATTCTCTTCTTCTCTCCCTCTGTATATCTTCTTTCTTGTACAGTTTTGTCCTTGTGTATCTAGCCTTATTATAGCTGTAATCAGTAGCGGAACCTGGATTTGCTTCTCATTCTGCTAAGATCGCTTTGTACCTTAGTAGTTACTAGCTCATAAGCGTTTTAGAAACTCATTATGCCCAAAGAAATCTTTCCTTCGTCCTATTTGTAGAGGATATGGCTTGTGAGTCTATGCTACCCTCTCCCTGTCCTGTAATATTGTTTTGATCCTCAACGCCTCAACTATACAGTTCTTATTTTAACTGCTCTTTGCGTTATCTTTAGAATTAAAAGAAGTACAAAACAACATTAGAAAAATTCAGTAGAAAATTAGATGGGACTAAGAAAGGGCCTGAGCTTAGACTTCCTCTGAGCCAAGAGGAGTTCTTCAGAAATTATTAGGGAGAAAATAAAAATCAAAAATAGGTCATTTCTCTAACAAAGGCCCCAATTGTTCTAAGTACTAATTAAGCGGTTTTCCATGTGTACGTTTAAGCGACGTTCAGACACTGGACTTGGCCTTGAATCAAATCTCAAACTATTGACACTAGAGGTTTTATTAAAGATCGTATGAAATCAGCTTTTGTGTTACGAGGGTAGTGAATCAACTGCCACCTTTTCTCTCTTGTGCACAAGATTGATCAAAGCTATACATCATCTCTTTTGCAATGAGAAACATAACAGCTAAATTTTGATTGAATAATTGTTTCTTTCATGCTTCTTTTATCTCACTCATCATTTTTCGTTGCAGGAACGACCGCTTTAACCTTCCTTGTATATTGGACTTTTGGTTGCATGTATATCCTGTTAGATACAACTAATATCCCACAGTTTTTGCGAAGATTTAAAACTCAGCCTGGTACCAATGAACCTGTTGACAAAGAACGCCTTATAAGGGTTGGTTAACTTTTTATTGCTATTTTTCGTAAAATTGTTTACTTAAGTTTTTTTTTAAACATAATTTAAAAAAAAAACCTGAAGCTTCCAAAGTTCCATCACCTTCCTCTTTTTGGTGGCTACGTTGTTAACCTTGCAATTCATATCTATGCAACAAATAGAAAATGAATTAAAAAAAAGAAAGAGACAACTACACCAAACCCCAATAGAAAATAAATCTTAGGCTATATTAATGTTTGATAATATCAAGTAGTTCAGGTTAGGAACACCATTTTTTATTATCGAGTGAAGATTGCTTTGTGATTTTTGGGAGTTAAAAATAAGTAATATAGAAAATTTCCCTCAATTATTTGTTTGAAAAAAAGCCCTACGTCAAGAAGGAAAGATATTCTAAATAATTGGCTCGTATGCAAAAACAAATTGTCTGAAAAACGGTAGGATACCTCCATATTGGTCCTTGTGAATTCCCTCAACGTCTATGCTAAGCAGTGAAAATTGACAAAATGAAGACTGTGTCAAGGTAATATTTACTGCACGCTGACCATTGAGAATTTACATTATGAATGAATAAAATACTTATTTACCCATCAACACACAAAGTGAAAACGATGGAATACAAAAGAGAGAAAAAAAATACTATACATCAAATTGCATAACATTGACTACAAATAATTCAAAAAAGAACACCCATCTAAGGGCGGTCCATCTTTTTACGACACAGATTAGAGACCAGGTTATCAACACTAAGAATAGGGTCGACAATTGTGTTTTTTTTTTTTTCATAAGGAAACGATTTTGAGACCAATTGATAAGGAACTTAACAAATTTGAGAAAAAAGTATTCAAATCTTTTTCTTATCCGTGGCTGTCAGAAGATCCCGAAATGATGCTAGTAACAGTAAATTAGGTAAGACCACGGCATTCAACCTCTCGATTAAGCAAATTCAAAATCGCATAAGAAGGAATTAACTACGCAAAAGCATTACTTTCGGCTAAAGTAATCAAACATATTCTTCCATCGATTATCACACTACTTTGCCATTTAATCTAGCCGTTAGGACATTTCAACTAGCCGTATTCCCCCGACATCTTGAATTGGCACGTGTGATATCTCTATTTAAAGGAGGTGATCTTGAGGACCGTGGGAACTGCAGACCGATTTCTCTTTTTGTCAGTATTCTCTAAGATATTTGAAAGGCCGATGCTCAAACGTCTAGTGAGGTTTCTAGAAGTAAAAAAAAATTTCTCATTAGCATCAGTTTGGGTTTCGTGCAAAGCCTTCTTCAGAACGTGCTTGTAATACACTTCCTCAGTTTATACGACAGTCTTTAGATTTTAATCTCATTCCTGCAGCCATTTTTCTTGATGTAAAGAAAGCTTTTGATAGCCTTACACACAAGATCCTCATTGGTAAACTTTCTCATCATGGTGTGCGTGGGGAAGCACTGTCTTGGTTCTCTTCATACCTCGCTGACAGATCTATTGCCACGGAAGATACAGACGAACAAGTTCCAATTGAATGAATACGGAGTACTCCAAGGTTCTAATCTTGGGTCAACCCTCTTCCTTATCTATATGAACAACCTCTACCGACTTTTTAACACCCAAATTACCAATGTGTGCTGTGGATTGTGTCATAAATTTTACTCTCAGACTACGTCGGCAGCCACATCTGATAATCGAGAAGAATTGGTAGCATTTTCAGACGACATTACTCCAGCGGATGAATCATCCCTTATTCTTAAGCTTCAAGCAATGACTGAGAAGATATTGGTTTTACATAAATCAACTAGCTTTAACTTTGAAGCTGCCCCACAATTACTGAGCTTCGTACACTAAGAAGATCCATAAGTTGCCCTCAGGATTGATATATGCGATTCCTGGGATTTTTGTTGGATAAAAATCTATCGTTTCAGTGGCATATTCAGGCAATAAGTGTGAAAATTTCCTGTGGACTTGGAATCATCCAAAAATTAAAGTGATTATTTCCTTTCTCTATCCTCCGTCTTTTATGTTTCTCTCTCATTTACCCTTATATATGTTACAGTTCGTCTGTGTGGATGTCTAGATTTCCTTCTATACTTGACTCTGTTCATCATCTTCATGAGAAAGTAGAGAGTCCACAAGTCGTCTACACACATTCTTATTGATCTCCTTAAGATAAAGGATATTTATGTAATATCTTTATCTTCGTCGGCATATCAATATTTCCACGGAGATCTCCCTTGTTGTTTTTCTGGACTATTTTAACTAGTAAGGGAAGTAAACTTGTACACAGTTTGTAACTGGAGAAATGTGATGATTCCTACTAGTCCCTCTGTTCGTTCAGACTTGGGACTGACCGTGACTTTGGGGCGTGCTTGGAACTTGGTTTCTGCTTAGATCCGGTAGTCACGAACGCTTGGTTCCTTTAAGACACAGATAAAAAGTTTTTTATTAAGGGTAAATATCAAACAGGTTTTAGTTGTCTTAGGATTTCTATATTATTGGGCTGCTGTTTTGTTAGCACTGCATCCACGATAAAGAAGAAAACCTTTTAATTGTTTTTGATTGTCGGGTGAAAGGAGGGTCACTGTTTCGTGGGGACTGTCGGTGAGTTCATTTCATTTTTTATTTCATTTTCATTTCAAATTCAGGCCTTGTTTAGTATGTATATGCAAAGTTTTGAACACTATTTATTTATTGTAAGTCGTTTCCTAAATAACGGGATATTTAGCCCTTTTGGGATATTGTTTTGTTATTGTTATTTTAGGGATTAAATGGAACTTGAACTATCAAAATTACTAATTGCAAAAAAAAACTCACAGGCTGTTTCATAATTTTTCTAAATCGTAGACAGCGACTAAGTGTCTGGAAACAACCCAATCCTCGACGAAATCCAAAAAGGAAAGGGGAATTTTACAAATACCAACAATAGAATCAACAATCTGTAACTCAAATTACTTTCGACATAACGCTAGAAACTTTGTTCGGACCATAAGAAGTGCAACTTGTGCTAGGCCTACTCTTCTTTAAAATAGGTGTATCACTTTCGCACAAAAGTTATCTTGCACTATACCAGCACTGAAATCATCTCATACAACAAAGGAAGATGCACATGCAAAAATTCACTACGATTCTCTAAATGCAGAGCACTTATCCCATCTATTCCGGAAGAAAACTTTTTTTCTTTAAATTTCAAATACACATTAAACAGACGGTAGTGAAATCACAATATAGCCCATTTAGGCGTCGCTCAAAGCTCAGACTCAACATTCCGTTCAAACTGTGAAGCCACTTCAGGATTAGGTGTTCACTTCTAGCGCAACATAGTCACCAATCTTCATGAAACTCACTTGAAATTAAATACATGAAGAGTGCGTCTTTAATGTTTGACAAATTATTCAAGCTATGAATAAACCACAGCAGGCTCAAAAACGAATAAGCTGCGTGTCTTTTGTTAAAAAACATCTATGGAGACAACTCTGGAAAAATTCAGTGTCTAAGAGAACCCTGTTGTCCATTTATAACGTGGTATGTGCACAGGAACACTTGCTAACTAAAGGCAACATAGCCCTCTTTCAGGCATTTCTGCATAAACCAATCAATATACTTGAGGCCAAACGCCAATTTTCCCCTGGTAGATCCAAATGTGGAAGTGCGATTATGGTAGACGATTTTTCCTTGCGAATTTCCCCATCCCATTTGGGGACAACCTACATTTCGTTAGAAAGAGGAATAGAAAGAGGATTCTTCCTTGCCAGTTGCATAATCATGTGAGTTTTATACTGCAGTTGAATTTACTGGGATGACCAACTTCTCCTTTGTTAACATCTACCTTCGATATATGTGGATGGCGATCGCTCCGTGAAGCGTTATCAGTAAGCTTGCAGTTACTTTAATCAACCGGTGTGTAGTTTGGCAGATGACTTTTCTTGATTTGTCGTGACTTCTAGTACAACCTTTCCGTATCTATCAAATTGGGGAACATTATTATTGCATCCTTACCTGATGGATTTTCCGTATATAACAAAGACCAGCAGTTCACATAACAGTGGGGCTAATAGCAATATGGATCATGGAATAACTATTTTCCATTTGTTTCATGACATCAATTTTGATTTCTATCATACTTACAGCGAGTAATTGGGTCTTGCTTTTTGTGTCACTTTCCAGAAACTTGTTACTCCTGCTAAAAAGTTGCATTTTTAGAAAAGTAACTGGAAGAAGACGGATCCTGTGGCGTATAATTGTGATGAAGGGTTAAAACAAAGTTAGAGTCTCACTTCAGTTGTTCTTCAACGGTATCGAAGATCAAGCCCCACTCAAAATTTAGAGAACTGAAATTTTTTCATGCTTTAAAGGTTGCCAGAAGGTCGCTTGTGCCTAGCTACAAGGTCCAGATTAGGGCTCAAGAAGCTGGTCACAAGAATCCTCGGATTAAAGAAGCCAAGAAATCTGCTGAATTTTGGTATAGAACTTGGAAGAAACATTGGAAAGCCTTGGCCTGGATTTGGGTTTGACTTATTTTATAGTACAAAAAAAAAAAACACTGTTTAAACTTCATTGAAAATTTGAAATATCAGGAAGTTGAATAACTATTGGACTAAGCAATTAAGAATCCCAAGATAATTTGAAGATTTCAAACAGTTCGTGGTAACAAACTGTAATTAAGGAGAGTCTTGGGCCAATTATAACCGAAACTCTAAAAAAAGGAATTTAGATAACAATTAATACATAACAAAAACCCAGCTTTCATGCTGATTCCAAATATTTAAAATTCAATACGTTTAATGTTACTCATCAAAAGTTACGAGCCACAAAAAAATTGTCTGATTTTCGAAAAGGGGAGGAAACATCGTCAAAGCAATGCAATGTCAAGCATTGTTAGTCAAGCAAGTCTGAACGTCGCTTAAACGTCCACATGGAAAACCGCTTAATTAGTACTTAGAACAATTGGGCCTTTGTTAGAGAAATGACCTATTTTGATTTTTATTTTCTCCCTAATAATTTCTGAAGAACTCCTCTTGGCTCAGAGGAAATAAAAGTCAAGCAATGTTAATGGAAATCCCAACCTTAAAATAACCAAATCAGAGAACCATAATGTACAGTTTTCAAGATCCTATGTACAAAAATGTGGAATTTTGCATTTTTCTCCGAATAAAGATCAGAAATGTTTATTTATTTGTTTTTTTTCATGGGTGGTTGCATTGAACAATGGCCCTAGAAGATCTGAAGACAGCTCATTCAAACGGAAATCAAATGTTCTTGGCAAATATATTAGTGACCGAAAAATTATGCCACGGTTAAGTGCCGTTTTCTATCATTTTGTGACACCAAACTACAATTTTTCCCCAAACAAAACCAAAATCGATTGAAAATTCTTAGATAGGCACTCGATCTAAAAGTATCAAATAACTGTATATTGAGCATCCCTATTGCATGGGGAGTAATGCCATCTTTTCCATCTTTATTTATTCAAATTTTTCGTCTTTACACCTCCACAAGAAGTTCTAATTTCCCTAAGTTTTTCCTTGCGACTTTCCCCCTCCCATTTGGGGACAACCTTCGTTTCGTTAGAAAGAGGGATAGAAAGAGGATTAGAAAGAGGGCACATTTTTCTGCCAGAAAAATGTGCAAAAAATATTGGAAAGGGTTAAAAAAATAAACTAGTTTACTGGGCAAAGGCCAATCACCGTGTCTTGACTAAGATTTTGGAGTTACTTCTTTGCTCCAAGATCTCTGAGATAAGCTTGATCGACTACCGGTAATTCGGTTTTTGTCGAAATCTTAATTTTGAATTGGTTCACAAACTACTAAAGAAAATTATTTTTTAATTCTATGATTCCATATATGTCTTCCACATTTAGATGTAGGATATATGTTTCAATTGTCTTTAACTCGATAGTGTAATTTCAGATATTGCTAAAACTAATAAAGTACGATATTAATACATGCATAGTAGCACTCTGTCTCAATCGTACTCGTCAAGATGCGTGACAATTTGGATGGCACGTGAAGGATTTAGTGGTCCCATCAGGCTTACTTGTGGTGTTTAGACATGGATCTGTCGTGAGAAATGTACTATTTAGCACGTTGACATCAGTTACACCTATGAGTTTTTTCAGGAGGATTTCGTAATGATGTTTGTGACATGAGTCTTCTCTTTTACGGAAGATGATTTTTTTGCCGTTAAGTTTAATCCTTTTCTCGTACGAGACAATATTGAATATATGTCAAAACGATATAAAAATATTCGTTTCAGTGTTAATTTTCAGAAGAATGAGTTCCAAGAATTTGGTGCCGTGGCACCTAAAGATACAAGCAAACCATCAAATATTTTTGGTCAACAAACCAAAGTCTTCCCAAGAAATTTAATGAAATACTTAGGTATAGCCTACGATCAAAATATTAGAAACACCCTTCAGCTTATCATTGTCAAAGAGGAAGTCTTGAGTTCAAATATAGTGACAGTCTGAAAAGTTCCTTTTCCAGCCGAATTCTCCCCCCCCCCCCTATTGTACACATCGCCATTATTGCTTTAGATCAAAAGTCCACCCAAGTGAGGACTTTGCGATATTAGATCAAAATGGCTATTTATTCAGTATGTGGTAAATAAATTAATTAAAATTAGATTCTGAAATTGAACTTACAATGGGTATTAACTAACTCTACAAGTTTCCTACTGGTATCGCTCATATAAGATCTAATCGGTCGAAATCTTGTTGTTTTTCTTAATGCATATAGTAGATCCAACAGAAGGTGAACTAGTTTTTAATATTAGAATAGCTACAACATGCTATAAAATTTTTTAAATGTAGTAAATACAAACTTTAGAGGTAGGGCATAGTCGAATTATTCGCTCCATAAATGTTGGTCCTTACCTCCAAGGGCCTTGGCAGCTCACGAAAGGTACTATTGATCTGAGTTAGTTGAACAGTGTTAACAAGGTTTTGTTAATGTCAAAACAATTGTTTTAGGGGCCAATACTGGTTTATGAAGTTATATTTAGTTAAACATATCTGTTTAGCTATATATAACAAGCAGTTTTAATAGTTGGAGGGGAGATGCGCACAAAAAGATAAACCATATGAATAATTACAGATATTATGGCCTAAATCCCATGAAAGTTTTATTTACCTTACCGCAAACTCATCCAACGTTTTAGGATGATGTACCTTGAAAAATCTTTTCGATTTAACAAGACACTAATAATTGTAAATACTTTAGTATAAGTCGTCCATCAGTATATATTAAACGAAGTCAATTGCTACCAAATTGCGACTGTGGCCCCATAAAAAAGTTGTCTAAATGGTGACTCATCAGCTCAAAATTCCAATTTGAAATCTGTCGACTTTAGATTTAGAACTCTAAAGTCTTATTATTTACTTTTAGGTTATATGGCAAGTACTTATTAACCAGATAGCAGTGGGCATTCCGTTTACATACATGGGATACAAATGTTTCAAGTACAGAGGCGCCCAGGACTTGCATATACTTCCAACCTTCCATCAAATACTTTTAGACCTAGTCGCATTTTTGATAGTTGAAGAGATTGCATTTTACTATTCACATAGGTATTCGATCTAAATTTATTTCTTGCTTAGTTTTTAGATTCGGTCTCCGAAGAAAAAAACGAATAGGGTTATCTTTTTTTTTTTACTGGTTTAGTTAAAATACATACTTAGCCAAAGCCGTTTCATTAGTCGAAGACTAATATACAAGTAAACGGCAATGCATATGTAGATGCATTTACAAATACTGTGGTATTTTTCATTCACTCAAAACTTCTAAGAATTAGTGCAATTACATTTTTGTATTTTCATAGCTATAACAGGAATAGATACTAAATAGTCTAAAATACAAAATAGGTTTTTGTGTAGAGGGTTAACGTTACTAAAATTCAGTGGCGTCAATTATGATAAATAAGGGGGCCAGGGACAAACCATACTCTTCAACATCTAGAGGAGGGGGAGAAAAATTTTGTTGTTTTCCGATCAATTTCAAGGAAAATAAAAAAAAAAACATTTTGCAATGGAAAAACAAAAAGTATTTTTCAAGATCTAGAGATCCTCCCTGTCTCTATGCAAATTTACGCGCCTGCCTACACTGTAGCATGTTAAAATATTTTAACTTGTTGTTGTTTGGGGCTTGAGCGCGTTCGACTGGTAGGTCATTATGCGTTTGTTTCACTTAATCTGTCTGAACTTTATATAATCATTAGGGCTGTTTTTTCACTCATCAATGTGCTAAGATCTTACATCTTTTGTCAGAAAACGCTTAAAAGTGAAATCTCTGAGCTAAGGTCTTACATCTTTGGCCGTTTTTGTGCAAACGTCTTTCATCATTCTCCTCTGATCAGTGGTCTGAAAATAATGATGAGTAGATAATCAAAGTTCTCTCGTCATTGTTCTATGTGGCAGAAAGATGGCGTCTTTCACGTATTTTGCTAACACACAGTGAGCTGTAAGATCTTAGAACAAAGATGAGGTGAAAAAACGATACTCTTTGCAGAAAGATGAAAGTTCTTAGATGTAAGACCTTAGTGCTAAAAAAAACGGCCCTATTATCTTGTTTGAATGTCACTTCAAATAATAGTCACTAAACTCATTTATTTATCACTTACATTGCACGTTTTAACTATTGATAAAAACTAGACATCTGTTGAAGCCTCAAAAATTGTTTTTAAGATGGTGTTTCAACATTATTGAAACCAGAAAAGATGTTTGTAATGAAAAACTAGATGACATTAAAGCATTAGAAATGATTAAAGTCAATTTTCAGTACTTTTTAAGTAGGCTACCATAATTGTGAAAGCGAGTTTTTTTTTTTTTTAAATCAAAGGCAACGCTAGCCGCACGGCTCCAATGTTTTTTATTATTTTTTTCCCATGGCACTTCATATGAAGTGGGTGGTTGTATAAACTTCGGAGGGGTCTCATTTGAATGGAAAATCGGAAGTTCTATTGAACTTTTTAAGAGTCAAAAGTGATAGGAGGGCAACTAGCCTCCCCCATACTTTTCCTCCAAATGTATCAGATAAAAATTTGAGATATCCATTTTGTTAAAAAAAAGTTCAAACGTAAGATAACAAAAACTCCGGTGTCGACAAAATCCCCCAGGGTCCAGGGACAGGCGTTGTAAGTTATGCCCTGAGGACATATATGGTTTTTATGGAAGGGATACTCGTACAAAATTCAGAGAGGGCTCATTTGATTGGAAATTTAAAGCTCTAGCTCACTAGAAAGAGTCAAAAGAGATTGGAGGGCAGCTACAACCCCCACACCCTCTTTCCCCAAATACATCAGATACAAATTTTGAGATAGCCATTTTGTTTAAAAATAGTTCAAAAATCAGATAACAAATATCTAGGGTCGACAAAACCCCCCAGGGCTCTGGGGCAAGTATTTCAGTGATGGCCCGGGGACATATAAGTTATAAAATTCATATAAACTTACTGTAGTGGCTCATTTGAGTGGAAATTGAAAGTTCTAGTTATCTTTTCATAGGCAGCGCAATAGCGATGTTGGCACAATATATTATTTTTTTTTCTTTAGACCAATGCACTTTGTATCGAATGAGTTTTCGTAGAAACTTCGAAAAGGGCTCATTCAATGGAAAATGGAATGGCTAGTGCCCTTTTTAATAGCCGAAAGTGATTGGAAGGTCACTAACGCCCTTCCACGCCCACCATTTCCCCAAACACATCCAATCAAAATTTGAGATAGCCATATATTTATGGCTATCTCAAGATGTTTAAAAAAACCTCTTACCATCCAAGAGATAAAGATCCGGGTACTTCTTTTTAGAGGTCTCGTCAGTTTCTTTTTCTCGTTAAGATTAGTCAAATATTAATTGTAAATTGTACAAGCAAGTCAAAACGAATAGCCAACTTGCCAGTTATCTGCTGTAGCCACTAATCCTATCCTTGAATTTTATCAATTATATTTACTCAAGTTAAATATATATATATATATATATATATATTATATATATATATATATATATATATATATATTATAATATTATATATATAATATATATATATATATTATTATTATAATATATATATATATTTTGAAAAAGTATTGAGTATCTTCCGCTAAGTTTTCCAGAGCCCAAGTTTTACCATATGAAGTAAGGACTCGTTCAATCGAGAAATGAGAGGGCTAGGGCCCTTACTAATAGTCAAAAGCGATCGGAGGGCGAATAACCGACCCCCCCCCCCCACGCCTATCATTTCCCCAAACACTTCCGATCAACATTTTGATATAGCCATTTTGTTAAACGTAGTTGAAGAGTCCGGAAATTATGTTTTTGAGTATGACAACCCCCTCACAGCCCTCAGAGCTAAGGTTGTAAGTTATGCCCTGGGGGTATATAATGTTTTATAGAAAGCGTTGCCGTAAAAACTTCTAAAAGAGCTCTTTCGATTGGAACTTGAGAGGGCTATTACCCTTTTTAATATCGAAAGTAATCGGAGGGAGAATCACCCCCCACACGTCGATCATTTCCCCAAACATTTCCGATCAAAATTTTTATACGGCCATTTTGTTCAACTTTGTTGAAAGGTCTGGAAATTATGTCTTTGAGGATGATTAAAACCCTTCCCCCTATAAGGTTTTTATAGAAATTTTTGTCGTAGAAGCTTCAAAAAGGCCTCATTCGGTTGGAAATTGAGAGGACTAGTGCCTTTTTTATTAGTCGAAAGTGATCAGAGGGCAAATATCCCCCCTCCCCCACTTATCATTTCCCCAAGCACATCCAATCAACATTTTGATATGGCCATTTTGTTCAACCTATCAGAAAGGTCTGGAAATTGTGTCTTTGAGGATAACAATTCCCCCCAGCACTATAAGGCAAGGTTGTAAGTTATGCCCTGGGGACATATAAGGTTTTTTATAGAAATTGTGGTCATATAAACTTCGGATGGGGCCCATTGGATTAGTAATCAGACGATCTAATGCTCTTTTTAAGAGTCAAAGTGATCAGATGGTAGATACCCCTCCCTCCTAAACACACGTCGTATTGTCCTGAAATGCGTCTAATAGAAATTTTGAGATAGCCATTCTATTCAAAATAGTCTAAATATCATATAACAAGGCTTTCGGGGTTGAACCGAACCCCAGAGATTAGGGAAAAGGGTTGTAAGTTATGCCCAGGGGTATTTAAGGTTTTTATGGAAGGGATGGTTGTTTAACTTCAGAAGAGGCTCAGTCTCAGTCTCAGAAGAGGCCCAGGCAACAGAAATTAATAAAAACAAACTTTTTGTACAAAATAAGTTTTTCAAAAAAAAGTAAAGAACTCCATTAAACCAAAAATGAACAAAAATAGAATCAAATAATCTACCACGCATACAACCACCACAAATAAGTATCAATAAATAAATGAAACCAAAAACAAATAGAAATTAAAATAAGCCAAACTCAAAACGAGCAGAAATTAATTTGAGTAAGGTTCTAACCCTGTGCTTTCAAAAGCCTAGCTGATGGAGAGCAACAAGTTCGGCAGTTTTATATATGTTGTGAGAGTTTGGTTGGTATTAAACTACTGTTCTATTCCATTCTATTCTATTCTATTCTATGGTTTTAGGATAGAAGAAAAAGTAAGAGAGCCAAATACTCGAACAATAAAGTATATGCGGGTGTATTAAAGAAAAATAGAGATGGCGAAGGACAGATTTAGGAAAACAATGTTGGAGTTTCTTCATTATACCTTCATATATATATATATATATATATATATATATATATATATATATATATATATATATATATATATATATATATATATATATATATATATATATAAACAAAAAAACATAAGTACATAAGTGCAATATTAAAACATAGCCTACAGCGATGAACCCAACTGGCCTGTCAAATAGAATGAGTACAATGAATAAAATGAATACACAAGTACACAAATATAAGAACATAAGTAAAATGTAAGTAAAATAAGTAAAAGTAAGTAATATATGTAAAATGAAATAAAAATGAGGGCATAGTAAAATCATAAGTGCATTATAAAAACGCAGAGTGATGAATCAAACTGGCCCAAAGCCTCATCTTCAATTTCAGGGGTAATTTAGCTGAAGCAAATAAATTAAGAAAGGAATTAAAATGTCAAATTAGAAAAGCTGCCCGAGTCTACTATAAAAACTAAAATTAAAAACTTGCGCCATGATAAACAAAGAATTGGTACTCTGAAATTAAAAATTTACCGGCAAGAGTCAAGAATAACTAAATTTTAATATAAATGAACCTCCAAAGACCACAGCTAATGACCTCAATAAGTTTCTGGCTTCTATTGTCCAGAGTCTCCCACCACTATCTTACGTATTTCCAGATGTTCTTGATCCTTGTTCATTCCCCATATTTCCCCACGTGATATTGTAAAAAAAAAAAGAAAAACTAAAAGGATCAAGCTTTTTCCCTTAGATATTCCTGTTCCTCTTATTAAAGCTTTCAGTGATTACCTTTCAAAGCCCCTATCCACCCTGCTTAATGAAATTACTGAACCTGGACAGTTCCCTCAATATTGGAAACAAGGTTTTATTACCCCAATCAAAAAGAAAAATGGGAAGGCAGGCTTGGATAGCATTCGTCCTATTACCCTCACCTCGATTTTTTCAAAATTGTATGAAAGTTTTCTCGCAGACTGACTTAAGATGAAAACCCTCCCCCTCATTGATCTTAGACAGTTTGGTAATCTCAAATCCACGTCAACCTATCATTATCTGACCCATCTTGTTGATACCATGGCCTCGATTTTTTCAAAATTGTATGAAAGTTTTCTCGCAGACTGACTTAAGATGAAAACCCTCCCCCTCATTAATCTTAGACAGTTTGGTAATCTCAAATCCACGTCAACCTATCATTATCTGACCCATCTTGTTGATACCATGGGCCTCGATTTTTTCAAAATTGTATGAAAGTTTTCTCACAGACTCACTTAAGATGAAAAACCCTCCCCCTCATTGATCTTAGACAGTTTGGTAATCTCAAATCCACGTCAACCTATCATTATCTGACCCATCTTGTTGATACCATGGGCCTCGATTTTTTCAAAATTGTATGAAAGTTTTCTCGCAGACTGACTTAAGATGAAAACCCTCCCCCTCATTGATCTTAGACAGTTTGGTAATATCAAATCCACGTCAACCTATCATTATCTGACCCATCTTGTTGATACCATGGGCCTCGATTTTTTCAAAATTGTATGAAAGTTTTCTCGCAGACTCACTTAAGATGAAAACCCTCCCCCTCATTGATCTTAGACAGTTTGGTAATCTCAAATCCACGTCAACCTATCATTATCTGACCCATCTTGTTGATACCATGGGCCTCTATTTTTTCAAAATTGTATGAAAGTTTTCTCGCAGACTCACTTAAGATGAAAACCCTCCCCCTCATTGATCTTAGACAGTTTGGTAATCTCAAATCCACGTCAACCTATCATTATCTGACCCATCTTGTTGATACCATGGGCCTCAATTTTTTCAAAATTGTATGAAAGTTTTCTCGCAGACTCACTTAAGATGAAAACCCTCCCCCTCATTGATCTTAGACAGTTTGGTAATCTCAAATCCACGTCAACCTATCATTATCTGATCCATCTTGTTGATACCATGGGCCTCGATTTTTTCAAAATTGTATGAAAGTTTTCTCGCAGACTCACTTAAGATGAAAAACCCTCCCCCTCATTGATCTTAGACAGTTTGGTAATCTCAAATCCACGTCAACCTATCATTATCTGATCCATCTTGTCGATACCATTGGCAAATTACTTGAAAAACCTAACAATTGGCTTAATCTGATTTCTATTCATCTTCAAAAAGCTTTCAATTTGATTAACCACGATTTACTCTTAGATAAACTTATAAATGAATTCCACATTGAAATTTTCCTGGTTAAGCTTGTTGCCTCTTTTCTCTGTAATAGATCTCAAGCAGTTAAATATCTATATTGTTTTTTCAGATCATCTCCCCATACTTAATGGCATTCCTCAGGGGCTATTCTAGGCCCTCTCCTTTTTTCTCTTATGATTAACACCCTTTCAACCCTTTATGACAATAGGTGGAAATTTGTCGATGACTTGACAGTTTTAGAGATATGTCATAAAAACATCCTTAGCAACCCAATGGGCATATTCCAAGATATTGCCTGTGAGGCCTCTTCCCTTGACATGACAGTTAACACTTCTAAATCCGCAATTGTCTCAGTAAGTTTCCTTAAATCCCCTCCCCTTTTTCTTATTCCTATTCCTCCAGAAACCTCTGTTCCACGCACTCAACCAAAATTATAATTAAGTATCAGTACTAAATACTCGGAGTAAAATTATACTTAAGTACTTAGTAGCCTACTTAAGTACGGAATCACAAGACTTATCTAGTACAACCAGGGCCATATCCAGGAGAGGAGTTTACCATGTTTGAATCCCCCCCCCCATCCAAAAGGCTTCTCTGACTTGCATATTTTTCTAGAAAATGCCCTAATCTTACCCGAGGTAGTTATAAAAAGTTCATGGGAGGGTATAGATATAGATAGATATTTATTTCGAGAAATTACTATCACAAGCCCCGAAGGGCCGAATTCAAATTTCGAAGTCCATGATAAAACAAATAAACAAGAAAATCATAACAAAAGCACAACAACTAAAAATTGGCAGATAATACAAATATATATATATATATATATATATATATATATATATATATATATATATATATATATATATATATATATATATATATATATATATATATATATATATATATATATATATATATATATATATATATATATATATCGGAATGAAATGATATATCATTCCTTTGTCAGTTATATTAAAACTGCAAAATGGCAACTAGTTAAAAAGATAAAAACTGTTAAACAAAAAAAAATAATATTTACATTAAAAAATGTTTAAAAAACAACATAAAAAGGGGATAGGGAACAAAAAAAAAAAAAAAAGAAAACGAGCTGTTTCTTTTATCTGTTAGAGATCAGATAAGATTTATATACGAATTAACAACTATTTATTATATCAGTAAAAAGAGGGATAAAAGATTTGTTATACCTTAAGGTAGTACAAAGAATGGGAGATAAGGTGGGGATAGGCTGGGTCACAGTTCATGGAGGACGATTTCTATCAGTTACATGGTATTCAGAGAAAAGCTTCGCAGTACGGGGGTTCAGAAGTGCCAACTTACCAAAACGGAGGGCAAAAAATTATTTCTTCTTCGCTCGAGGGTCTCTAGTTTAGAAATATTTAACAAATGCAAATATGGTACTTTGCCCTCTTTAGAAATAATTCTCAGAGCTCTCTTTTGGACATTTTCAATCTTTTGTGTTGCTTCATTTGAGAGGCCAGGGTGCCACACAGGACAAGCATACTCTAATATGGCATGCATAAAAGAAATTTATATTTGTATTAAATGTGATTGGGGGCAATTAAATTTATTTAAAGGTTTAAGGAGGGAAAGCGAGGAGTTTGCTTGTCATAGGATATTATTTATATGGGCATCCCATTTCAAATTGGAAGAAAGAAAATGTAACACCAAGGAGCTTAAGAGATGTGACAGAGGTTTCTGGAGGAATATGAATAAGAAAAAGGGGAGGGGATTTAAGGAAACTTACTGAGACAATTGCGGATTTAGAAGTGTTAACTGTCATGTCAAGGGAAGAGGCCTCACAGGCAATATCTTGGAATATGCCCATTGGGTTGCTAAGGATGTTTTTATGACACATCTCTAAAACTGTCAAGTCATCGAAAATTTCCACCTATTGTCATAAAGGGTTGAAAGGGTGTTAATCATAAGAGAAAAAAGGAGAGGGCCTAGAATAGCCCTGAGGAATGCATTAAGTATGGGGAGATGATCTGAAAAACAATATAGATATTTAACTGCTTGAGATCTATTACAGAGAAAAGAGGCAACGAGCTTAACCAGGAAAGTTTCAATGTGGAATTCATTTATAAGTTTATCTAAGAGTAAATCGTGGTTAATCAAATTGAAAGCTTTTTGAAGATGAATCGAAATCAGATTAAGCCAATTGTTAGGTTTTTCAAGTAATTTGCCCATGGTATCAACAAGATGGATCAGATAATGATAGGTTGACGTGGATTTGAGATTACCAAACTGTCTAAGATCAATGAGGGGGAGGGTTTTCATCTTAAGTGAGTCTGCGAGAAAACTTTCATACAATTTTGAAAAAATCGAGGCCCATGGTATCAACAAGATGGATCAGATAATGATAGGTTGACGTGGATTTGAGATTACCAAACTGTCTAAGATCAATGAGGGGGAGGGTTTTCATCTTAAGTGAGTCTGCGAGAAAACTTTCATACAATTTTGAAAAAATCGAGGCCCATGGTATCAACAAGATGGATCAGATAATGACAGGTTGACGTGGATTTGAGATTACCAAACTGTCTAAGATCAATGAGGGGGAGGGTTTTCATCTTAAGTCAGTCTGCGAGAAAACTTTCATACAATTTGAAAAAATCGAGGCCCATGGTATCAACAAGATGGATCAGATAATGATAGGTTGACGTGGATTTGAGATTACCAAACTGTCTAAGATCAATGAGGGGGAGGGTTTTCATCTTAAGTGAGTCTGCGAGAAAACTTTCATACAATTTTGAAAAAATCGAGGCCCATGGTATCAACAAGATGGATCAGATAATGATAGGTTGACGTGGATTTGAGATTACCAAACTGTCTAAGATCAATGAGGGGGAGGGTTTTCATCTTAAGTCAGTCTGCGAGAAAACTTTCATACAATTTTGAAAAAATCGAGGCCCATGGTATCAACAAGATGGGTCAGATAATGATAGGTTGATGTGGATTTGAGATTACCAAACTGTCTAAGATCAATGAGGGGGAGGGTTTTCATCTTAAGTCAGTCTGCGAGAAAACTTTCATACAATTTTAAAAAAAAATCGAGGTGAGGGTAATAGGACGAATGCTATCCAAGCCTGGCTTCCCATTTTTCTTTTTGATTGGGGTAATAAAACCTTGTTTCTAATATTGAGGGAACTGTCCAGGTTCAGTAATTTCATTAAGCAGGGTTTATAGGGGCTTTGAAAGGTAATCACTGAAAGCTTTAATAAGAGGAACAGGAATATCTAAGGGGAAAAAGCTTGATCCTTTTAGTTTTTCAGTTTTTTTTTTACAATATCAAGTGGGGAAATATGGGGAATGAACAAGGATCAGGAACATCTGGAAATACGTAAGATAGTGGTGGGAGACTCTGGACAATAGAAGCGAGAAACTTATTGAGGTCATTAGCTGTGGTCTTTGGAGGTTCATTTATATTAAAATTTAGTTGTTCTTGACTCTTGCCGGTAAGTTTTTAATTTCAGAGTACCAATTCTTTGTATATCATGGCACAAGTTTTTAATTTTATTTTTATAGTAGGCTCGGGCAGCTTTTCTAATTTGACATTTTAATTCCTTTCTTAATTTATTTACTTCAGCTAAATTACCCCTGTTAAATAAATTTATTTTTGTGCGGATTAGCATTTTTATGTGATTATATATGTAAGGTTTATCACTGGAGCATTTTCTGATTTTTTTTCTGGGAAACATAATGAGTAGGAATCAATTAATTTTTTGTGAAAAATCAAAATTTTAACATCAAGGTTATTAGAATTATAAAAGAAAGTCTGACCAACTTTCACTGGTCAGCCATGAGCCAAAAGAAATATATAATATATATATATATATATATATATATATATATATATATATATATATATATATATATATATATATATATATATATATATATATATATATATATATATATATATATATATATATATATATATATATATATATATATATATATATATATATATATATATATATATATATATATATATATATATATATATATATATATCTATATATATATATATATATATATATAGCTATATATATATATATATATATATATATATATATATATATATATTATATATATATATATATATATATATATACATATATATATATGATATATATATGTATGTATATATATATATACAATAGGTACAAAATACAATAATACAATAGGCACAAAATACAATAGGTACTGATATAAATGAATAAATACATTTCTAAACGAGTGGAAATTAAATTGAATATACAAATCAAGGTTCAAACGAAAAAAAAAATCATTACAAACAAGAGTTTGGGTATCGCCTCTTTCTTTCACTGTAAAAGTATAAAACCTACTGCGTCATTGGCGCTTTACTGAAAACGAATTATACGACAAATATTTTCTTTTGTACTTGATATTGAAAATAAACGTTGAAATTAAGCTACAATTTTGAACTGATGAGCATTCAGCAACTAATATCATTATACATCATATATTCACTTTAATTTTATTTGTTCTTTCCTAAAGCCCAAAAACCTAAAGCATAATGAGTCATTGGCGCATAACGGGAAACGAATTATATTGCAAATATTTTCTTTTCCAGTTATAACAGCATGAAAATTAAAATGAAAATTACAGTGAAATAAAATCTTGAACGGATGATCTTTCAACAATTAATATCATTATATATCTAATATTCAATTTGATTTTATTTGTGCTTCCCAAGACTGTTCAAGGCACATATTGTTTTCAGTAAAGCGCCAAAGGCGCAGTAGGTTTTAGACTTTTACAGTGAACGAAAGAGGCGATACCCAAACTCTTGTTTGTAGTGACTTTTGTTCGTTTCAAGCTTGATTTGCATATTCATTTTAATTTCCACTCGTTTTAAGATTTATTTATTTATTTATGTATGTTAGTATCTATTGTATGTTTGTTTGCATTGATTGTTTATTTAATTTTTGCTCGTTTTGGGCTTCATTTATACTTCAATATCAAAATATTTTTTTTATTTTTAAGCTTTATTTGCATATTCAATTTAAGCATTACTTGTTTTAAGGTATATTTATTCATTCATATAAGTACTTGTTGTATGTTTTTTTGCTATGATTGTTTATTTAATTTCTGTTCGTTTTTGATTTCATTTCTTCTTTATTAGTAATTTCTCGTCGGTTTGAGTTTGAATTTTAACAGGTATTTGTATCTGCTGATCTCAAGTTTAATATGGTCTTTACTTTTCTTTGAAAAATTTCTTTATCGGAAAGTTTTTTTTTTAATTAATGCATACAATGAGCGGGATGAAAGGTATATTTTCATGTGCTGATTCATTAAAAGATCAGCTCTTCATTTTTTCCGATCCTCGTTTTGTCCATTTTTTAATTATACTAAATATGCACATAAAACAATATGTTTCATAAGGGATGCGTCCGATTGTTACTGCCAAAAATTGTTTCTTCAAAAAATTGTTTTCCTGTTTCGCCAAAAAAATACTTTTACCAATACTGCATGGTAGAAAGTACAAACGAGAATCATAAGAGAGAGCAGCACAATCTTGATATTACTACTACTATTACTACTACTATTATTACTACTACTACTACTACTACTACTACTACTACTACTACTACTACTACTACTGCCACTACTACTACTACTACTACTGAAAACTCACCGTAGCACCAAGCTGACTGAAGCCAACAAAGCAAGTGGTGGAACTGGAAAGAACCGCGAAACAAAATTTGATCTAAAATATATTGCGCTGTCATTAAAAATGATTAAATTTAAGAATACAATTGTTGATATTATATGCAACCTTGCAATGCCTCAATTAACTTGTTGTGACGTATTAGGTTCATTTCCTATTGATATTTATCTATTTATTTACATTATTTTTGTAATGCCCAAAACGAAAGGGTTTATCCAAAAATTCTATATTTATGAAGTTCCAAATATGGGTAAAACAACACGAAAAGCCCAATGTGATTTGGAATTCCCTTGGTCGGAGTATACCTGATTGGCTGTGTGGCAGGGACGCACAAAGAGGGGGTGGGAGGGGGCCGTTCCCCGAAATCCAATTTTTCTTGAATTTATGGCACTTCTTAATCAAATAGTTAATTAAGTTCATTTTTATTATTGGACCCTCCCCCTCCCACCAAAAAAACTTGTAAGCTGTTGAGCCCTCCGAAAAAAAAATACCGCGTGCGAGTTTGCTCTCTGTATATGCCATTGTACTTCTCCCTTTTGAGATCTGTACATACAGGGTGTGTTCTGACCACAATTATGGGATTTTTTTTGTATTCTAAGGTCTTTGAATACGCCTAAAATGTTTCATAATTCTAACGCAGAGAGACAAGTTTTCAGGAAAAAGCATAATACAGCTTTATTTTATAAAAAAAACCTTCCTTGCAATTTCCGAAAAAAACTTCTCTCGTCCAATATTGAATTAATGGAACAAGCTTTCTGAGGATACAATCAATGCCAATTCAGTTGAAGTGTTTAAGAGTCACTAACAAGAAACAGTAATGCAAGCCTTTCATATACCAGTAGGACTCTCCATAGACAACATTTTAGGAAAACAACAAGTCGAAATGTTCCGTTATGGAACTAATCAGCTGTAGCGCTACTTAAGGTAGTTCGGTTTAAAAATTCTTTTCTTACAGGCTAGGAATTTATAAAAAACAACCTTCTTAGGAAACAACAAGTCAAAATAGTCCGTTTTATAGCTACTCAGCTTAAAATGTATTTAAAGGAGTTTGCTTGAAAAATTATGCTTTAAAAATTCTTTTCTTACAGGCTAGGAATTTCTAGAAACCAACCTTCTTAGGAAACAACAAGTCAAAATGGTCCGTTTTATAGCTACTCAGCTTAAAATGTACTTAAAGGAGTTTGCTTGAAAAATTATGCTTTAAAAATTCTTTTCTTACAGGCTACTGCATCACAAGTCCATATACAAATACATTCATAAGCAACACCATGAATGGACAGCGCCAATTGCTGTCACAGCATTTATTGCCATCCACTTGAACACGTGTTTTCAAATTTGCTGCCTCCTTTTCTTGGAGCTTTTATTATGGGATCACATGTTGCAACGCAGTGGCTTTGGTATTCGCTGGCTATATTGAATACGCTTAATGCTCACTCTGGATATCATTTTTCCGTTATTCACATCTCCCGAGTCACATGATTATCATCATCTAAAGTAAGTATCGTGCTAATATTTCCCTAAAAATATAAATAAATAAATGATTTTTATTGCCCATCATTTTGTAAAAAAGCACACAGCTGACAGAGTAGGAAAAAAATAACAAAATAATGTAAAAAATAAAAAATATATAATGCGGAATAGTAAATGTATATAAAAAAATGTTTGAAGTATCCGTTTTATTATGTTTTCATCAAACTAAATGAGTCTACTCTCAACTCTGTATTTCACTGGTTTTCACTCCCCTTGAAATTCATCATAGAGCAGGAATTCACTAAGAAAAACTCAAAGCCTCTATCTAAACTGAGTAGGTGTTTTCCAATCGCTCAGAGTACTTGTTTAATTAGAATGTATGTTCAAACACCCCAAAAATTTACTTTAAAAATCTTTTAGAACAAACAGTTGAGAAAAAAAAAAAAAACAGAAAAAAAAGAGGTCCCTAGAAGGCTTGGTATGCAAGTGGTTAATAATAATAAAAAAAAAAAAAAAAAATTATGGATAAGATTCTGTACGCGAAAAAAAAAATTCAAGCGTTCAAAAGCGTATCCCGAATTTTTGTTAGTGGGAGGGGTATGTTTTTTCAGTTGGGGGCTTAGAAAAAAGCATCAAAAATTTGTTTTTATTCATTTTGTTACGCTTGTATGTGTCAGACGAATTTTTTTGGGGCGGGGGTCAAACCCGGTAACACTCCTCTAGATATGGCCTTGTTAGCGCTATAAACTATACAAATATAACATTTGGGCAGGGATTCTCACAACTTTTTACGAATAATACCGTATTTTTTCTATTACACTTTGAGACATAATTTGTCACTACTAGCAGATCCTTTTCAGACCCAAACGGGCTAAACGGAAATTTACCGACCGGCTGGTCATTTTTAGCAACTTGATTTTTTTTTTTTTTTTTTACCGATTATTAAGATACAGTTTCTTGAAAAAATAAATAAAGAATTCAAGCACATTATATGTGTTATGAGTGATTTTTGCATACTGGTTGATAAATTGAGCCAAGGAGATATGGACTTTAATCCTCCTCCAATTCCTCTTAAATCAAATCCATAAGGAACAAAAGAATTTTTTTACTGGGAATAAAGTGAAGAGACCGACATAATTCTTTTATTCTCCTTTATATTTCTCCTTTATATTTGGGGTTTACTGTGGTTAAATGGCCTTTGAATGTTTATAAATTACAAATTCCAAACCTATAGGTCTTATGAAAAACCAAATTCAATAGAATAGACTCAGTTAAATATAGGTCAGAACTTTGCAGTCAGCCCTAATCTACAACAGTCTAATAACAGAAAATGGCAGATAAACACAGAAGGGGATTTTTATATATTCCACACTAAAAAGAATAAGACTCCCTCTACAAAACAATAAAAATAAATACTAAAAGGATTTGAAAAAGGAACATTTTCTGGGGTATCATTAGATAGTTATTTTTAAGACCTTTTGGTGTAGCTCGACAATAATGGCCAACATTGACTGTATGATTAAATCTTACTTTTTATTCATTGTTGAAGGGATAGCTGCAGTAATGTAAAGAAAGAACCCCAGCCCATAGTAGCCAAAAACTTAAAATATTATTTGAAAAAAAAAATGCTGGGAAGCTTTCGTAACATCCAGCCAGTTATACATCTAAAAAAACAACCACATGACCTTATACGATGGATACATGAAGAGAATATTTCTCCAGAATACTTTTAAAATCAGTTTTTCTGTTTCCTGAAATCTGAAGGCAAAGAAAGGTGTCTCATTATAGACACTGTACACATTAGTAGGCTTTACTAAAAATGTAAGAAATTTCATAAACAGTTTGGATAGTAGTACGCACTTTTTTGTGCTAGGAATGGGGGATCGAGTTGAATTTTCTAGTAGGGGAGGGGATAAGTCGATTTGGATTTTTATGTTAGGGGAAAGGGGTTGAGTATGTTTTATCCAATCCCTACAAAAAAGTATAGGCTATGTTTTTTATTCTTTTTTATGCCCGTTGGTTGTCGGACAGGCTCTGTGGCGAGTTTAGCGCATAACAAAATAATGCTTATAATTTTCTTAAATCTATTGATTTTTATCTGTGTTTGTCGTTTTGATTTTTGTTTCAAACCGCATTTTACAAATTTGTGAACTTTTGGGCCGAGATTCAAAAAATTAAACGTACATAAGAAAATCTTACAAACATCTTCATGGTTTTGATCAGGTTAGTGCGATACTTAACCATTGTTAAGATCACAATTGTATCGTTATATTATTATTTTGAACCTTGATTTTATGTTTAAACATGACTTCACCTTTTACATATTGTTTTAAACCTTTTTATACTTCAGGTTTAATTTAAATTAGGGCTCCGTTTTTAGTTTGTACCTCAAACACTGCTTTTACATAGTTCTGTATTTGTGCATCAATATTTGCATGCCCGCAACGAAAGAAGTGTGTTGCCAACACTAGTAAATAAAAAAGTATTGGCGAAAAAGCACCTTACGTTTAAAGATTTCAATAGGTATAATTGAAATTTTATTTCAACCTACCGTAAATTCTAGGTTCCACATCAAAACGACGTGTATCCTTTGATTTTAGAGCAGAAAAAATTTGCGTGAGTCGCCTTTTATACCTTAGAACAACAACAAGAATAGTTGTCAGCAATTGTTAACGAAAAATAGTCTTTTTAGTTAGCAATTATTAACAATGCAAACTAATACTTGGTTTAAATTTCTGGGATTTAGATCATTCCCAGAACACAGTTTTGCTCCTTGTTTAAAACTGAAAATTCCAGACTCGTGGCAAAATACATTTCTTCGTATCTCAAATACCCAGTTCCTCGATGAATCAAACAAATTGCGGTAATGAACTGAAAGTAAGGAGTGATCCGGCTCAATAGTAACCGAAACTCTAAAAAACGGAATTTTTATATCAATAGATACATCACAATAATTGGATTTTTATGCTGATTTTAATATACAAGCTTCATCAAATTTAGTCTTATTCATCACAAGTTACGAGCCTGAGAATATTTGCATTATTTTTGAAAAAAAGGGGAAACTTAAAAGTCATAGAATCTGAATCAAAATCAAACCATCAGATTAAGCATGGTCAGAGAATCCTACTGTAGAGGTTTCAAGCTCTTATCTGCAAAAATGTGGAATTTTGTATTTTTTTGCCAGAAGAAAGATCACGGATGCGTGTTTACTCCCCCACTTCTTTTTTTCTCAACATCGCCCGATCAAAATTTCAAGATATCCATTTAGCCAATAAAAGTAAAATTAATATGCAAGTTTTCACTGTAGTTATTCATGTACGTTGAGCCAAATTCAAAATCTGCATTAATTCAAAAACGTTCAGAAATTAAATAAAAAAAAAGTTTTTTTTAACTGAAAGTAAGGAGCGATATTAAAACTTATAGCGAACAGAAATTATTCCGTATACGAAAGGGGCTGTCCCCTCCTCAGCGCCTCGCTCTTTACGGTACAGTTTGAATCTTTCTCACAACTCTACTTTATAAAACAATAACAAAATTTAGCGTAAAGAGCGAGGCCCTAAAGAGGGCACAGCCCCTTTCATTTACGGAATAATTTTGAGAAAGCCATTTAGCCAAAAAAGATAAAATTAATCTGCAAGTTTTTTTTTAATTATTCATGCACGGTGAGCCAAATTTAAAATCTAAATTAATTTAAAAACGTTCAAAAATTGCCAAAAAAATAAGTATTTTTAACTGAAAGTAAGGAGTTACATTAAAACGAACAGTAATTATTCCGTGTATGAAAGGGGCTTGTTTCCCTTCTCGACATCCTCGCTCTTTACGCTAAAGTTTGACTCTTTCTCACAACTCTACTTTATAAAACAATAAAAAACTTTAGCGTACAGAGCGGGGCGTTGAGGAGGGGACAGTCTCTTTTATACACTGAATAATTCTCTTCGTTTTAAGTTTTAATGTCACTCCTTACTTTCAGTTAAAAAAAACTTGTTTTTTATTTTATTTTAATTTATCTTTAAGATTCAACCAGTGTTTTGGTGTACTCGGAATTCTGGACTACATCCATGGTACAGATATCCAGTTTAGGAAGTCACTCCAGTACAAGCGACATCGAACTCTGTTATCTCTGTCGCCCATTCAACAGTCGGTATTTGGACATGTTAAGAAAGAAGAATAAGTGGAACATTAATTTGAAACACGTGAGAAAAATGAATTATTAAAGATACGAGGAGCGAAATTTTTTCTGTAGATAGTGTTTGTAGTGAATATATAAACCTGATAGTAATTAAACGTATTTCTAGTAATTTTTTGATTAGGTGAACAAACACTAGAAATTGTAAACATTGTCACAGCTATGACCACGAATTCACCAAAAAGACTGTTCACTTTACAGTTCTTGATTTGTAAAATAAAGATAGCGATAGTTTTTTTTTTTTTTTTTTTTTTTTTTTTTTTTTTTTTTTTTTTTTTTTTTTTTTTTTTTTTTTTTTTTTTTTTTTTACAAATTTGAATTTGGTGCTAACAATCCCTATCCAGAAACAGTTTCAAATCGTTTAATGATTTAGATTTCCAGTCTAGCTAATCCTGACTAGCTTGTGAGTGTCAGCCAGAAACTTTTTCACTAGTCTTGAAAATTACTTGCAAGGCGAATCTGTGTTAGTTAGCCAACTTGTCAGTAAGCCAGCCGTGTTAATTAGCCAACTTGTCACTTGTAAAGCCCTGGAAAGTCTGTACTAGCGCTACATAGTATTGATTGCTCGCTTGTCTACAGTGGTTCGCTGACAACAACAAAATTATTATTTTTATAGTTAATTCACGATTTTTATTAAATAACTACAAGTAAACAAGTCCCACCACGTATCAATATTTTTTTTTTTTGTCACAATAAATGGAATCGTCTAATTTTCATGATCTTGGTGCCAAATGCCAGCACCAACCTCTGATGGCAATCCTGCAACCAGGGCCATATCCAGGATTTTTTCCGGTGGGTGTTTTACACAAAGATTTTGTTTAGGGGGGGGGGAGGGGGTTACACAAAAAAACAACTAAAAAAAAGCACAAAAAATTATTTATATCCATTTTGTTTCCTTTTTTACGAGTCAGACAAGCATTTCAGAGGAGAGGGGTTCAAACCCCCTAACCCCCCACCCATTGATACGGCCTTGCCTACAAATCAATCCTGCATCTAATTATTTTTGCCATGTCGAAAATTACAAGTTCTTACTAAACTACACCTGATATATATATATATATATATATATATTATATATATATATATATATTATATATATATATATATATATATATATATATATATATATATATATATATATATATATAATATATATATATATATATATATATATATATATATATATATATATATATATATATATATATATATATATATATATATATTTGTATTTGCGGACCATTTATTTTAAAGTCACAAGGTAGAAAATTAATAAAAGAACCGTAAAAATCTTATTTTCTGGATTTCGGGTGCAAAACTGTTGATTAAGAAAAAGTTGGGCTCCTCACCGTGCTGTGTAAGTTGTAATGTGGCTCTTGGTCAGTGGATGAAAGGTATCAGAAGCTTTACGCCAATTCCTGTCCCTATGATGTGACGGGAGTTTCCAAATCATTTGATGACTGTTACTTTTGTCTAACGAACACCGAAGTAGTAAGCTTGTATAAGATTTGAGGGGTACATGAAAGGGTACAAGAAACGGGAAAGGAAAACTTACGTCTGAGACACTACAGTTACACGTGGACATTTTAAAAAAGCGAGATATTTTATTATAAATTTGGAACAATATCAATCTTTGGAAATGGTTAACGATAACAAACATGTTTTCAACCAGATGGGATTTTTGAAGCACATTCAGCATGGCGTGTATCATTTTTTTTTCTTTTTTTTTCTTTTGGCAATTGACGCTTTTTCTGATAACAAGTACCATTCATTGCGATCATAGCTCTAAAAAAAGAAAAAGGGTTTAGCATTTGCGAATTGGATCGTATGAAGGTGGAGAAAAAAAAGGGGGTTTAGCATTTGCGAATTGGACTGTACGAATGATCTTATTTGAATAATAGGGATAAAAAACAGAGCTGGATAACATTTGCGAATTGGATCGTATGAAGGTGGAGAAAAAAAGAGTTTAACTGATTAGCAGTTAAGGTAACCCTGAAGGGCTTGTTAACTCAAGCAATTTATTATAAATTTGAGACAACATAAATCAATGAAAATGGTTAACGATGATAGAATGACATTGTGAGTTGACCTAGCTTTACCTCACCGATGTGTTCTGTATAATACACAAGTGGTGTTTAAACAGTGTTGTCAATTTAAAATAGGGTCTAACGTTATAGTATACTAAAAAGATGATACTAAGAGAGATGTAGATGGCAAGAAAAGAATTTTAATAACGGATAGCTTTACTTCTTCGATGTGTTCTGTATAATATACAAGTGGTGGGGTGATGGCAGCGGGGTGTCTTAGAGTACTTTTAGTGCTGTACTGTGGGCCGAGTTGCTAGCGAAAAACCCGTGTGGATGACTTGAAATAAAATTTTTTAGCAAGAAATCTCTGAATAAATATTTTTTGGGGGGATGGGTTGATGTCAGAAGGATCTCTTAGAGTACTTTTAGTGCTGTACTGTGGGCCGAGTTGCTAGCGAAAACCCCGTGTGGATGACTTGAAGTAAAATTTTTTTAACAAGAAATCTTTGAAAAAATATTTTTGGGGGGATGGGGGGTGATGGGAGCGGGGTGTCTTAGAGTACTTATAGTGCTGTACTGTGGGTCGAATTCCTAGCGAAAAACCCGAGTGGATGACTTCAAAATTAAATTTTTAACGAGAAATGGATGAAAAGTGTTTTGGGGGAGATGGGTTGATTGGCAGAAGGATGTCTTAGCGTAGTTATAGTGTGATAGTGGGGGTCGAGTTGCTAGTGAAAAAAAACCCGTGTGGATGACTTGAAATAAAATTTTTTAACAAGAAATCTTTGAAAAAATATTTTTTTGGGGGGATGGGGTGATGGGAGCGGGGTGTCTTAGAGTACTTATAGTGCTGTACTGTGGGCCGAAGTCCTAGCAAAAAACCCAAGTGGATGACTTGAAAAATTAAATTTTTAACGAGAAATGGATGAAAGGTGTTTTGGGGGAGATGGGTTGATTGGCAGAAGGATGTCTTAGCGTAGTAGTAATAGTGTGATAGTGGGGGGTCGAGTTGCTAGCGAAAAAACCCGTGTGGATGACTTGAAATAAAATTTTTTAACAAGAAATCTTTGAAAAAATATTTTTGGGGGGATGGGTTGATGGCAGAAGGATGTTTTAGCGTAGTTATAGTTTGAAGTGTTCTTGGGGGAGATGGCTTGATGGCAGAGGATGTCTTAGCGTAGTTATAGCGTGATAGTGGAGGGCGAATTGCTAGCGAAAATCCCAAATGAAACCCAGTTTTTGACCGTAAACTCTAGTTTTTGTAAGAAAATTATGGAAAATACAATTCTCTGGTTCATAGGTGAAACTTAAGTCCACTTATGGATCGAAAAATAAACTATTTCTATAAAATCTGAGCTAATAAGGGTTTTTGACCGTAAACTCTAGTTTTTTGTAAGAAAATTATGAAAAATACAATTCTCTGGTTCAAATGTGAAACTTAAGTCCAGTTATGGATCGAAAAAATAAACTATTTCTATAAAATCTGAGCTAATAAGGGTTTTTGACCGTAAACTCTAGTTCTTTTTTTGTAAGAAAATTATGGAAAATACAATTCTCTGGTCCAAATGTGAAACTTAGGTCCATTTTGGATACTCATAATGATGAGGACTGATGGTTCTAATTCAATATTTTTTTCATAAAAACAAACTTTTTTTTAAACTTCGAAATAATCAACTTTTTTTTTGTACGTATCTTAAAAATGACAAAATATGCTTACGGCTCTAACAATTGTAGGCTAATCTATGATTGCTCAGAGACACGATGTGGCTTTCCCCACTGGTATTCTATGTCCGGTTATCGACACTACCTGGTCTGTTGCATGTATTAAATCAGTATTTTTTACGCAGTGGAACGATAAACACATAAGTCATATCTTAAAAAAAAAGTGAAGATGGAGCATTTTAAAAAAGTGTGTTCACATATCAATGTTATTGTAGCATTAAATGCCGACAAGGAGAAGTATTTAAACTATGAAACAAGTAAAAATAATAGCACTATTGGAAATGTATGCGTGCATTGTCATGACAGTAAGGAATTTAATTTCTTTGGAGTACAAAAAAAATTCAACCCTTATGATGGTGGATATGCAAGAGTGAGATATCCAGAGATGATAGCACTCAAAGAGAATGCCAACATAAAAATAATAGTTGATGAAGAGGGACATCTTCTTGCCAGTGCTTGTGGTAACATTGCTACCTCTTGTTAAACCCCATCGTCAAACTTTCGGGTATTAGCATTCAACGGAAGATCAAAAGAAGACATGCATACTCTTCTATTAATATCATAAACCGTATCTTGTCTACGTGTCGAAACTGTTACCTTTGTAAAAATAATGTTGTAATACACAGTGAAATAACCGGAAAAATAAAAAGGGCATTGGCAGAAAATATCACTAAGGAATATAAAGATGAATCGATGAAAAACAAAGTGCCAGCAAACGTCACTACCATTAATCAAACAATTAATGAACCAAATAATAGCAAAGATGAAAATGCATATTGAACATATGGATGACCCCCCATTAGAAATGTGTTCACATGTTAGTGTTATTGTAGCATTGAATGCTGACAAGGAGAAGTATTTGAACTATGAAACAAGTACAAGAGGTAGCACTATCGGAAACTATGCGTGCGTTGTCATGACACTAAGGAATTAAATTTTCTTTGGAGTACCAAAAACAATTCAATTATACAAATGGTGGATATGCGAAAGTATCATTTCCAGATGTTAGTACTCAAAGAGAATGCCAACATAAAAATAATAGTTGATGAAGAGGGGTATCTTCATGCTAGTGCTATAGGTAACATGCTACCTATTGATAGAACCTTTCGTCATCTTTTAGGTATTAGCATTCAAATGAAAGCAAAGGGGAAAAGAAAGCCTACTCTTCTACTAATATCATAAACCATATCTTGTCTACGTGCCGAAACTGTTACCTTTTGTAAAAATAATGTTGTAATAGACAGTGAAATTGCCGGAAAAATACAAAGGGCATTGGTAGAAAATATCACTAAGGAATATAAAGATGAATCGATGAAAAACAAAGTGTCAGCAAACGTTACTACCATTGATCAAACAGTTAATGAATCAAATAATACCAAAGACGAAACGTATATTGAACCTGTCGGTGATACACCAGTAAATATTGTGTATGACTCAAAATGGAATAATGATTATTCTGCTAATTACGAACTAAAAGAAAACGATAGCTACAATATCAAGAGAGAACATGTTGAACTATTTTATGGAACAGATTCAAAATGTCCAAAGTTGCTCATTGATATTAATAATGTATCATAATATATTTCTGTATTAATACTCTACATGTCATTATTTCATTAAAAATATACTATGAATTACATTGTTATACATTCATTATTTTTAGAGTATGCTAGCATATCAAACGTTTAGAATGTCTATTGAAACATCGGAGATGTAAGAAAAGGATTTTACATACACATCTAGTGTCATACACTTGCGATAACATTTACAAAATCTAAGTATCAGAGTGAATAAATTTTTTCTATCAACATCTTTTGTCAGATACATCGGATAACATTGGCTAAGTCTAAGTATCAGATTGAATAAATTCATTATCAACATCCTTTCTCGGATACGTTGGATGACATTGTCAAAGTCTATGTATTAGAGTGGATAAATTCTTTATCAACTCCCCCTTTGTCTGATACATCAGATATAACCTTCACAAAATCTGTGTATTAGAATGAATAAATTCCTTATCATCATCCTTTTGTCGGTTACGTCGAACAAAATTGACAAAATCTAACTATCAGAGTGAATAAATTCATTATCAAAATCCTTGGTCGGATATCTCGGATAAAAATTGAGAAAATCTAAGTACCAGGGTGAATAAATTCATTATCAACATCCTTTGTCTGAAGTGTCGGATAAAATTGACAAAATCTAAGTGTCAGAGTGATTAAATTCTATACCAAAATCTCTTTCTCGGATACATGGGATAAAATTGATAAAATCTAAGTATCTAAGTATCTAAAATCTAATTGACAAAATGCATTATCAACATTCATGTTAGACCGGTTATAGATGGCAGCACACCCGCTCAGACACTTAGTCATAGAGAGAGATATGTAAAAAGTTGGGTATCTAAAATCTAAGTGACAAATGCATTATCAACATTCCTGTTAGACCGGTTATAGATGGCAGCACACCCGCTCAGACACATAGTCATAGAGAGAGAAATATGCAAAAAGTTGGGATTCATTTAGGTTCACTTGCGGCGGCCCTCGCGGCGCTCCCCGGCCCGCCGCAGCGGGCCCACGGAGGAGATTTCCACGGAGGAGTTTTTCCGTGAGCGGGAGAAGTATATTTTCATTGCTAACTGCTTTATTGTAAACAGCAAGGTATTTAGGAGGGGGAGACCCTTCATAGCCGGAATAAGTCTTCCAAAATTAATATACAAATTGTGTGTTAAATTTTTCATGCACGGTTAGCCAAAATTGAACTGTATTAGTTGAAAAACGTTCAGATTTTAAACAAAAACGAGTTTTTTTCAACTGAAAGTAAGGAGTGACGTTAAAACTTAAAACGAACAGCAATTATTTCGTATATAAAGAAGCTGTCCTCTCCGCAAAGCCTCGCTCTTTACACTAAAGTTTGAGTCTTTTTCGTCATTCTACTTTTTAAAACAATAAAAAACATTAGCATAAAGAGCGAGGCGTTGAGGAGGGGACAGCCCCTTTAATATAAGGAATAATTGCTGTTCGTTTTAAGCTTTAATGTCGCTCCTTAGTTTCAGTTAAAAAGTTTTTTTTTATTTAATTTCATAACGACGATACTTTTGTCAACATATAAAGAATCATGTATATTGCAATTGTATCTGTCTGGTTTATATGCAAATTAACACAATTGACGAAAATTAACGAACAAGAGAGTAGTGAAGAGTTATTGTATACAAAGTAATATTTGTCAGGGATATTCACTAGTGATAAATCACTAGGGGTGTCACCGTCAGTGGATGATTTTCGGGGATTCGAGAAACCAAATTTTTTTTTGGGGTGACACATAGATTTTTCGGAAATCCCCAAAAGTTTGGGGGTAGTGCAAGCCCGCCTGATTTCTCGTCAGGAAAATCGAAATACTTAACCACACGAGAAAAGAAAAGCTCAGACTTTGCGGTTGACGCAATAAAGAATTGCCGCAAAATTAAATTTAAAGTCAGCCGAACGTCGCCACCTCTGTTGGCGGTGGTGCGCGTGCGACACGCCAGCGGCATTGCGACATTTTGGTGGCGGTCAACCGGGCCTTTCGTTGGTTGTGTCGGTCGATGCGCCGGCGTGGTGCCGGGGTCTAGTTCTAGCTTCTTTTTTAAGAGTCAAACGTAATGGAGGAAAAATAGTCCCCTCCTTCCCTGACAGTTTCTTCTCATCATACGTAATCGATAGAAATTGTGAGATAGCCGTTCTGTAATCAATAGTCCAATGAGCATATAACAATGACTTCAGTAATTAAATATAAGGAATATTTAGGCAGATTTTGAACTAAATCAAAACAAACTATGAGCATATGGACTTTCAGAAAGGTGGCAAACCAATATCTGAATAACAACTTATATTATTAAGTGAGACATTTAAGAGTAAGTTTTGGGGAAATTTTGAACTAGCCAGAAGGCACCATGTGTATACTTTTAATATTACCACTACAGTTACTATAACTAATGACGCTAAGGATATTAAAGTGAAACTTTTAGGGAACGGTAAGGGGAGTTTCAATTAAACAAAAAGCTGTAGGCATGCACGTTTTCAAATGGGCATATACGCAATATCATAGGCAACGCAACTCTATAAGAGCTAGAAATATCACTGAAACATTTAAAGGCGCTAATTCGATTTCAAATTAAAAGTTCTAGTGCTCTTTTTAAGAGTAAAAAGAGATTGGAGGACAAGCAGCCCTTCTCTCAAGCCCATTCATTTCCAAACATATCCAGTCAGAATTTTTAAACAGCCATTTTGTTCAGCACAGTACAACGGTCCAGCACCTATGTCTTTAAGGATATGGGCATGTCAGCTCCCCATAATTATGCAATTGGCCCATTATGCTTTAAAACTAAACGCTGTTTTTAAAATTGAATCAAAAGGCTGTGAAATTGTGATTGCTAATAAGACACTTCAGCAGTATATCGAGAACGACTGGGGATAATACGTTGAAAATTTCGGGGCTACTACTATTACTACTTCTGCTCCTACAATTTAAACAAATAAAATGAATGTAAGTGTATCCAGGTTGTCAAATAGTATAGATAAATATTATGGGAATGATATTAAGTTTTATTTTTCAGGACAGTTTGAGGAGGTATATGTTGGGGCTCTACCCCTGTTTCTTTTCTTTTCAGATAAATGACCTGCTTTCGTTCCGTAATTACATTGGCTTAGATTTGCCTATAGTATAATTTTCAATGGCAATTTGAAGTCTCGTCGCTAAGCCGTAGTTGTTTTGCAATAAGTAAGCTTTGAACTAAATTCTATTTTGGACTTCCTGGTTTGAGTCATTGAAAGATAAAGCTGAGAAAAATTAGAATGGGTTTTGAATGGGGATTGAGAGGATTGGCTGGACCAAGCGAAGGTCCACCCCTACGAACAGTTGCTGAAATGATATTATTTTTGAGTTAGTCTGCATTTAGACCCCGTTCGGGGAAGCATATTTTTTTGTTATTATATGTGACCGTTTGGAAAATTACAAGTAAGGTATTTTCTACAAACTGTCTACTAATTTTCCCGGAACCCAGGCAGGGTAGGAATAGAGTTACGAGATACCGTCATTATTATATTGACAGGGGGGTTTGTGACCTCCAAGGAGAGAGTGAGAGATTTTTAGTTGTAACCTAGGGCGGGTAAACTTGGCTTTAGAAAGTGGCCATTGGACCACTTGATCACGTTATCATACCCTGGGACAGGGTATACTGTAAATAGGGTAGTACCAAACCCGATATTTGCAGAGCCGGTGTGGTAGACGCGGGCATCACATTATAATTTGGGGCCGGGGCTTTCCCCTCCAATAACTGGTGACACTCGTACATTACCACGCCAATACTATTGGAATTGTAGCTTACCACTATAACACTGGTGGCATCATGGCCTACCGGTATAACATTGGTGGCTATCAACACCAACATTGGTTGCAGCAAGAAAAGGTCCTATCAGTAAACCTGATAGTAAAAAAATTCCACGTTTTTGAAGAGACAAGTTAAATTAGCCTACATAGTAGCCTATTTTGATTACATATAAAGAGAAAAAAATACGGAATCAATTAATAGAATTTTGAAGATCTATTATGGGCTGTGCCTTGTTAGATCATAAAAAAATTTACAAATCAATATATCGCGCAACTAATTAGTGTGCAAAAATAACAGGCTAATTGAAACGCAGCAATTTTTTTGCGAGAGACCGGAAGTTACATGGATAAAAGAATTTTCATTTAGACTGAAGAGGTATTTTGAATTTAACGGAATTTTGAAATAATGTCGGACAGAGATGATATTAACTAAAGACCGAGAAGAGCGAGTGAAACCCATAGAAAAAGTAGGAAAATAGAAAGAAAGGCTAATATGGAAGCCTTTGAGAGAGAGCACCGAGAATATATGAATAAATTAGACCTTCAAAATTATATTACAACAGTGTGTTATTATGGAGATAAGCACCAATGCCCGTCTGCTTGGGTAAGAATAGAAATTGCAAAGAAGGACGGTACGGTCCAGAGAAAAACGATAAAATTAGGCTTAGTACCTACTCTAGCAGTGGATGTTCTAGTAGGAGGAGACTTTGGAGATATCTTTCCAGAAAATGGAAAACTTGAGGACACTTTTAATGAATATGAGACGCTAACAAGTACAGACCAAAATGAAACACTGATTGCACCAAAGAAAAATGAGACGAAATTTATTGTACGCGCTTTTCCTCGGAAAGTTCGAAATTTTAGTAGAAAATGAAAAACCAAATGTCGGAGTTCAGTTCCCATTTGATGACGAAATATTTGTTTCTGACGTAAGAATAAAGCAGACTAAAAGAGAGAAAAGAGATATTAAACGGAGCTACAAATAAGAAATGCAGTCAAAGATGGTGGACACTGGAGTCCAAATCATATTTAACGATGATTTGTTAATTTGCGGGAATGACAAAATTGAGAAACGTAGAGATAAAAAGATGTGAAAAAAAGAGACAAAAAATGGAGATTCAGCCTGCAGTGGCGAAAAAGAAAAAAAAAAATGTTGGATAGGATGTTCCTTGATAACATAAATAATAGGGAGAAAAATAAATGTTGGATGGGCTGTGCCTTGATAACATAATAATAGGGGGGAAAAGAGGTCAAAGACCCATGGAGAATAAAACAAGATGGTTACAAAATAGAGATGAATGACCTACAACGGGTTGTGGAAAAGTTGGGAGACATTGAATGTCAAGTTGGATTGGAAAAAAAATTGGAAAGGAATCTGAGATTAGTATTATCAACTCAAAAGATATGTCGATCCTTTATGAGGAGGAGGAATCCCTTGGGGAAGATCCCCTGCGGGAAGTCACGAAAGATAGCCCTTTTTCTCAATGCACAACTGGAGGACAAGTTGTGATCCCTTTACCGAGGTTTTGCCTCTCTGATCTGGAGTCTTTGGGGTATACTCTCTCCCAGTCACTTCACATTTCACCCAAACCTTTGTCCAGTAGCCCTATTCATAGTTTTTACTCTTCATAGGAACCGACAATTATTTCCGGCAAATTGTGTTCAGTGGGAGATGTATCTAAGTTTTCATCTTCAACTAGCATCAACGCATTTTCTGTATTTGATTATCCCAGGGGAGAAAACCCAGAATAAAAGCGATTCATGGTTCGCTCAAAATTTTACTTCACTCCCAGTACCCTTATCGTTTTCGCAGGCCTTTGCGTGTTCGGGCTTAGATTATTTGAAATTTATGCCAAGGGGCAATATACTTTTTTATTGAGATGTGGGGCTGTTTCCACAGATGGAAGTTAAGAGGCTAGTGCAGCCAATTTTTCATGATGGATGGCATCATCAAAAATGTGCCAGAAACTGATTCTCTACTCCTCTCAAATGTAAATTCGTGAGAGCGAGAAATTTTTTGCTTTTGATTGTGCTGCGCACAATATTTTCTACGAATCTTGGGACTTCAACTTTCAAAAAACTAATGCGGATGCTATACGATCTAGACCATGGTGGTTCTACAGTAGAGACGTATTGATGACGACCAATCCAGAGCCAAGCGGTGGAAGTAGTAGCACAGACTCTGGTGAAAGAGAGAAGGCAAATGGATTTTGTAAAGTTGAAGTTATGTGTTTATGATTCTAAGGGTGGACCAAGGTAGCGCGTGGGCGGTCATTTATCTTACGGGGGGAGGAGTTGGGGCTCTACCCCTTTTTCTTTTCTTTTCATATAAATGACCTATTTTCGCTCCGTAATTACTTTTGCTTAGATTTGCCTATAGTATAATTTTCAATGGCAATTTAAAGTCTCGTTGCTAAGCTATAGTTGTTTTGCAATAAGTAAGCTTTGAACTAAATTCTATTTTGGACTTCATGGTTTGAGTCATTGAAAGATAAAGTTGACAAAAAGTAGAATGGGTTTTGAATGAGGATTGAGAGGAATGGCTGGGCCAAGCGAAGGTCCGCCCCTATGAACGGTTGCTGTAAAGAATATTTGTTCTTGAGTTAGTCTGCATTTAGACCCCGTTCGGGGAAGCATATTTTTTTGTTATTATATGTGACCGTTTGGAAGAATATAAGTAAGGTATTTTCTACAAACTGTCTACTAAATTTTCCCGGAACCCAGGCAGGGTAGAAATAGAGTTACGAGATACCGTCATTATTATATTGACAGGGGGTTTGTGACCTCCAAGGAGAGAGTGAGAGATTTGTAGTGGTAACCCAGGGCGGGTACAATTGGCTTAGAAAGTGACCATTAGACCACTGATCACGTTATCATACCCTGGGACAGGGTATACTGTAAATAGGGTATCACCAAACCCGATATTTGAAGAACCGGTGTGGTAGACGCGGGCATCATATTATAATTTGAGGCTGGGGCTTTCCCCTCCAATAAGTGGTGAAACTCGTACATTACCACGCCAATACTGGTGGCATTTTAGCTTACCACTATAACACTGGTGGCATCACGGCCTACCGGTTTAACACTAGTGGCTATCAACACCAACATTGGTTGCAGTAAGAAAAGGTCCTATCAGTAAACCTGAGAATAAAAGAATTCCACGTTTTCGAAGAGACAAGTTAATGTAGCCTAAAGATTAGCCTATTGTGATTACATATGAGGAGAAAAAAACGGAATCAATTAATAGAATTATGAAGATCTATTATGGTCTGTGCCTTCTTAGATCATTATAAGAAAAAATTACGAATCAATATATCGCGCAACTAATTAGTGTGCAAAAATAACAGGCTAATGGACACGCAGCAATTTTTTCGCGAGAGACTGGAAGTTACAGGGATAAAAGAATTATCATTTAGACTGAAGAGGCATTTTGAAGTTCACGGAATTCTGAAATAATTTCGGACAGAGATGAGATTAACTCAAGACCGAGAAGGGCGAGTGAAGCCCATAGAAAAAGTAGAAAAATAGAAAGAAAGGCTAATATGGAGGCCTTTGAGAGAGAGAGCACCGAAATATATGAAAAAATTACAGGATGAGATAGATCAAATGAAAAAGATATCAGAAAGAGCATCGCGAATATTGAAAAAATACAGGCAGAAATAGATCAGATAGAGATGATAGAATAACCAGAGAGCGAAAGGAAGAGGATATAAAATGTAGAGAACGAAAGGAAGAGGCTGATAGAATAGTTAGAGAACGAAAGGAAGAGGCTCATAGAATAGCCAGAACAAAACGAAGAGGCTGATAGAATAGCCAGAGAACGTAATAAAGGCTGAAAGAAAAGCCAGAGAGCAAAAAGAGGAGGAAGATAGAAAAGAACAAATTGGGCTATAGCCCATATAAAGGAAACATTGACGGGTCTGTGAAATCAAATAAAATAGAAGGAAAATTAAAACGGAAAATTGACCGAAATGGTAATTGACTCAGGGAGTGAGCAAACTTTTTTGCAAATGGACCTAATTAAAAAGACGGAAATAGACCTTAAAAAATTATATTACAACAGTGTGTTATTATGGAGATAAGCACTAATGCCCGTCTGCTTGGGTAAGAATAGAAATTGCAAAGAAGGACGGTACGGTCCAGAGAAAAACGATAAAATTAGGCTTAGTAACTACTCTAGCAGTGGATGTTTCAGTAGGAGGAGACTTTGGAGATATCTTTCCAGAAAATGGAAAACTGGAGAACACTTTTAATGAATATGAGACGCTAACAAGTACAGGCCAAAATGAAGCACTGATTGTACCAAAGAAAAATGAGACGAAATTTATTGTACGCGCTTTTCCTCGGAAAGTTCGAGAAATTTCAGTAGAAAATGAAAAACCAAATGTCGGAGTTCAGTTCCCATTTGAGTACGAAATATTTGTTCATCTCTTGGATAACATAGTTTTAAGATGTTTCTAAGCACAATAGGTACAGAGGGGAATGCTTTTGGCTTCACTTGGGGGAAGAGATGAAGCATTTAGTTTGCAGTGCATATGCGATATATAATTTAAAATTCTTTAGACATACAGATAAATTCAGGAATTATTATTTCGAAGCCTTTATAACCCAGCTTGGCATAAATTATAGAATTACAACACTAGTATCAATCTGTGGAAACGGTTAACGGCGACAAGAAGATTTTGCAACTTAACTTGGCTTTACTTTACGGTTGTGTTCGGTATAATACACAAATACCAATCGAGCAGTGTTGCCAATATAAAATATTCTTTTAACAATGAAGCATGCTAAAAAAGTTGATACTAATAGAGATGTAGATGTCAAGAAAAGAATTTTAATAAAGAAATTCAGAACAGTCCTTAGAAATCCTTAGAAATGAACTAGTGAGACGATTATGGATTTGAACATCAAGGACCGCAACCATCAATGACCCTAGCCACCAAGGACCTCAACCACCAAGAGGCCCCCTTTCTCCAACGTTTTGGAGCCCCTCCCCCCCCCCCCCAACTTTTTAGGCCACTCTCCCCATTTTTTTACTTTTTTTGACGTTTTTTTTTTTCTTTTGTATTATATTCTTAACATATTATTTTTTTCAACTTTTTTTTTACATGTCTTAGAATGAGATGAAACATATTTAAAACACTAAAACTTTACATTTAATATTTTCCTAACTCAAAATGAAAATGGTATAGATATGTTAGTCATGACTTTTACTATTAGAAAAATAATGTGCGTAGTAGCACTTTTTTTACTGAATTTTTTTAGGCACTTAGAAATTATTCAACTTGTTTTTACGTATCTTGAAATTTTGTGAAATATGCTTGCAGCTTTACCAATCGTACTCTATGCTTGCTCATAGGCACGACGCGGCTTTACCACTGGTACTCTCTGACGGGTTATTGACACTACCTAGTTTATTGCATGTATTAAATCAGTATTTTTTACGCAGTGGAACGATAAAAACATAAGTCATATCTATAAAAAGTGAAGATAGAGCATTTTGAGAAAGTGTGTTCACTTGTTAATGGTATTGTAGCATTGAATGCTGACAAGGAGAAGTATTTGAACTGTGAAACAAGTTAAGTGATAGCACTATTGGAAATGTATGCGTGCATTGTCATGACAGTAAAGAATTTAATTTCTTTGGAGTACCAAAAAAATTAAACTTTTTTACGTATTTTTTTACGCAGTGGAACGATAAACACATAAGTCATATCTTTAAAAAAGTGCAGATGGAGAATTTTTAAAAAAGTGTGTTCACTTTTTAATGGTATTGTAGCATTAATGCCGACAAGGAGAAGTATTTGAACTCTGAAACAAGTACAAGTGATAGCACTATTGGAAATGTATGCGTGCATTGTCTTGACAGTAAGGAATTTAATTTCTTTGGAGTACCAAAACAATTCAACTCTTATGATGGTGGATATGCGAGTTTGAGATCTCCGGAGATGATGGCACTTAAAGAGAATGCCAACATAAAAATAATAGCTGATGAAGAGGGGCATCTTCTTGCTAGTGCTTGTGGTAACATGCTACCTATTGTTAAAACCTATCTTCAGCTGTTGGGAATTAGCATTCAAATGAAAGCAAAGGGGAAAAGAAAGGCCTACTTTTCTGCTAATATCATATACCATATCTTGTCTACGTGCCGGAACTGTTACTTTTGTAAAAATAATGTTGTAACAGACAGTGAAATTGCCGGATTAATAAAAAGGACAATGGTAGAAAATATCACTAAGGAATTGAAAATGAATCGATGAAAAACAAAGTGCCAGCAAACGTTACTACCATTGATCAAACAGTCAATGAATCAAATAATACCAAATACTAAACGTATATTGAAGCTGTCGATGACACACCAGTAAATATTGTGTATGACTCAAAATAGAATAATGATTATTCTACTGATTACGAGCTAAGAGAAGACAACAGCTACATTGTCAAGAGAGAACTTGGAGAACAATTGGATGGAACAGATTCAAAATGTCTAAAGTTGCTCATTGATATTAATAATGTATCATAATATATTTTTTTGTATTAATATTCTACAATTCTAGATGACATTATTTCATTACACTAACACTCTGATACTAACAAACATATCTGTCAAAGGACATTGATAAAGAATTTATTTATTCTGATGCTTAACTTTTCTCAATTTTATTCACTTTGGTACTTAGATTTTGTCAATGTTATCCCATGTATCTGACCGTAGATGCTGATAGCAAATTTAATCACTCTGACACTATCAAACGTATCTGTCAAATGATATTGATAAAGAATTTATTTATTCTGATGCTTAGATTTTCTTAATTTTATTCACTCTGATACTTAGATTTTGTCAATTTTATCCCATGTATCTGACAATAAATGTTGATAGAGAATTCAATCACTCTGACACTATCAAACGTATCTGTCAAATGATATTGATAAATAATTTATTTATTTCGATGCTTAGATTTTCTACAATTTCATTCACTCTGATACTTAGATTTTGTCAATGTTATCCTATGTATCCGACAAAAGGATGTTGATAAAGAGTTTATCCACTCTAATATATAGATTTTGACAATATTATCCGAAGTATCTGACAAAGGATGTTGATAAAGAATTCGTTCAATCTGATACTTAGATTTTGACAATGTTATCCAATGTATTTGACAAAGGATGTTGATAAAGAATTTATTCACTGATACTTAGATATTGTCAATGTTATCCCATGTGTCTGACAATAGATGTATGCAAATTCCTTTTCTTACATCTTCGATGTTTTAGTGGATATTCTAAACGTTTGAAGTTCCAGCACATCCTAAAAATATTGAACATATAACAATGTATTGCATAGCATATTTTTAATGAAGTAATGTCATGTAGAATATTAATACAAATAATATATATTATGATACATTACTAATATCAATGAGCAACTTTGGACATTTTGAATCTGTTCCATAAAATTGTTCACCATGTTCTCTCTTGATAATGTAGCTATTGTCTTCTCTTAGCTCGTAATCAGTAGAATAATCATTATTCAATTTTGAGTCATAAACAATATTTACTGGGTGTGTCATCGACAGCTTCAATATGAGTTTCGTCTTTGGTATTATTTGATTCATTGACTGTTTGATCAATGTTAGTAATGTTTTCTGGCACTTTGTTTTTCATCGATTCATCTTTAAATTCCTAAGTGATATTTTCTACCATTGCCCTTTTTATTTTTTCGGCAATTTCGCTGTCTATTACAACATTATTTTTACAAAGGTAACAGTTCCGGCACGTAGACAAGATATGGTTTATGATATTAGTAGAAGAGTAGGCCTTTCTTTTCTCCTTTGAACATCTTAAAACTATGTTATCCAGGAGATGAATTCGAGAATCAAGATTCATTATAAAGGCTTCGAAAGAATATTAATTCCCGAATTTATGTCTGACACTAAAGCAGGGAAGCCATATTAAAATATAATTTCCATCTCTTTAGAGTCCCGCATAATTCCTAGAAATCAAGTACCGTTAGTAGATCAGTAACATTGTCTATGTGGTTAGGTACAGTTAGACTGGTTATAGATGGCAGCAGAGGTGCCCCGTCAGATAGCAAATAGCCTTCCTACTATTAATAGGGCTGATAACCCCCATGACTTCTCAAGGCCAGAACATAATTGCGTTTCACTGAAAACAAAATACGTTTTAAATGTTTTCACTTTATTTACTTTAATGGATAAAAAAAATATTTAGACTTTAAGGAATAAATATCAGCATATGCATGTTAAACTGATAATCCACGGTTTTTTTCAGTAAAGTGCGAATTATGTTCTGGTCTTGAGAAGGCATAACGGATATCAGCCATACTAATGTTAGTGTTTGCTTGTTTGGAGTTTTACTCGGCAATTTAGTGTAATTTCTGTTCGTTTTGGGTTTCATTTATTCATTGATAGTGATTTTTGGTAGTCTTACGCTAGGAAGATTATTTGACTTTATTTCTAGTCATTTTGGCCTTAGTGGAACTCTTCACTTTTCTTTGAAAAACTTGCTTTGTGGAATTCCTTTTTTAAATTAATCAAAACAAAAAGGCAGAACTTAGTGATTCTATATTGCAAGAGTGGAATGTGTTGAGTGTTAGATATTTTCGATAAGAAATGTGCTTTACTCAGAGTTTTATAGAGCAGAAGGTTTAATTTGTGTTTGATGTGATATAAATGTGATATAATCTGTGATAAAGATTCTTTCAAGAAAAGCTTAAAAGCTATAGTCCTCAATAATGGGAACAAGAAACCACCTATACCAGTTTTACTTTCAGCTTCGATGAAATAAACTTATACAAACATGGTAGCTATTTTATATGCAACTAGACCCCGGTGCCACGCCGGCAGATTGACTGAACGCTGCCAACGAGAGGCCCAGTTGACCGCCACCGAGGTCTCGCTACGCCACCGCCGGCAGAGGTGGCGGCGTTTGGCAGACTTTGAGTTAATTTTGCGTCAATTCTTTATTGAGTCAACCGCAAAGCCGGAGCTTTTCTTTCTCGGTGTGGTTTAGGATTTCGGATTTTCCCGATTAGAAATCAAGCAGGGCTTTCACTATCCCCGAATTTTCGGGTATTTTCCCGAAAATCTATGCCTCATCCCGAAAAAAATTTGGTTCCCCGAATCCCCGAAAATCACCCAATCACGGTGCCACCCAAAGTGATTTATCACCAGTGACTTTTTCTGCTAAAGATTACTTTGCATACCATAATTATTCACTACTTATTGTTCGTTAATTTTTTTCTCTTTTGTTACTTTGCATTAAAACCAGACAAATGCAATTGCAATATACACAGTTCTTCATATATTGACAAAAAATGTATCGTCTTTATGAAATGAGATTAAATCATTTCGAATGCAGTTTCCCAATTGCTATTTCTTACATCATTGTAGTCAAATTACTTTTAAGCTGAATAGAACGCATTCACTACTATAGAGCTTTAGTTGGATTTTAAAATTGATAGTCGGCAGATTGTTTCTACAGCTGAATCGTAAGTTTGCAGAATTTTGTTTTCCCTTGCTGTTTTTAGAAAAGATTTCTTAATGCACAATTGTTGAACGCCTGATAAATCAAAGAAAATATAATCTTCTTTTTGTTGGAAAAATTTTACCCCCCCCCCCCCCAAAAAAAACAACCTTTAATGAGACAAAATTTAGCCATAGACTAAGCTATGTACAAGGTTGGGGAATTAAAGATTGTAACGGAAGTTACCCCAAAATGTGATCCATATAAAAAAATGTGAATTATTGTCTATAGGGGCGGGGATAGGGGGCTCTCATTCTTAAATGATAAAACCTCATTTTTTTTTAATTGAAAACAGGAATGCCAAAAAGATATTTTTTTTCATTTAAAGTGCACTGTCACTTAAAGTGCATTTAATGTCCGTCAAAGTTCATTTAAAGTGCACGTCTCCATGGAGATGGAAGAAAATGATATCAAATTCCCTGGGAAAGCATTGAAATATTTTGTAGACCCAGGGCCTCCCATTGGGACTTGTTCATTGTCTTGGGTATTTTGCGATTTCTCATAGGCTACTGGCCTAATTTGGCTTTTGTGTGTGCTCCCTTTTAATTAGATTCTTTGGATCTTATTGGATGCCACGGCGAATCTATGACTTAGTTTTCGATAAATAAAAGTTCAAATAGGGATAAAATCCTTTTAATAGACAGTGATGATGATGACAGTGATAGAAATTCACAAAATACCAGATATTTCGGTCACATATACAATGACCGTCATCAGTAGTAAAACTCGATAAATGTGATATATGTGACCGAAATATCTGGTATTGTTTGTGAATTTCTATCACTGTTATCATCATCACTGTCTATTAAAAGGATTTTATCCCTATTTGAACTTTTATTTATCGTCATGGAAAGGCAGTGTGGTCTTCGAATTATCTACGTCAGACTTAGTTTTCCAATAATTTGAGGTGTATCTGAATAATTTCGACATTTTTAGTGTTGTCATTGTACCACTTTACTCATACCCTCAATTTTTTTTTTCAAGGAACACTAAGCTGTTTAACGTTGAGACGGTATCCTATCAAGACGGTATCCATTTAAAGCTGAGACGGTGTCCTATCACGGTGCAGAGGGGGGGGGGGTAGGGAGGTATTATATTTAAATGATAGTATCTCGAATTTTTTTTTTATTAAAAGCACGGATGCCAAAAAGTTTGTTATTTTTTAATTTAAAGTAGAGACGGTATCCTATCATGGTGGTATCCAGAGGGGGGTAGGGAGCTATCATATTTAAATGATAATACCTCGATTTTACTTTTAGAAAGAAGGGATGCCATTTAGTTAATTATTTTTTTTTAATTTAAAGCAGAGACGGTGTCCTATCAAGATGGTATCCAGAGGATGGGGGGTATAGGGAGCTATTATATTTAAGTGATAGTACCTTGAATTTTTTTTATTGAAAGCAGGGATGCCAAAAAGTTATTTTATTAAATTTAAATTAGGGACGGTATTCTATCAAGGTGGTATCCAGAGGGGGGGGGGGGAGGTAGGGAGGTATTATATTTAAATGATAATATCTCAAATTTATTTATTTTTTACAGCAGGGATGGCAAAAAGTAATTTTTTTAATTTAAAGCAGAGACGGTATCCTATCAAGGTGGTATCCAGAGAGGGGGGTGGGCTAGGGAAGTTATATATTTAAACGATAATACCTTGAATTTTTTATTAAAAGCAGGGATGCCAAAAAGTTAATTATTATTTTTTTTTAATTTAAAGCAGAGACAGATCATATAGAACATTATATGGCTGCTTTAAAAAAAAATTCAAAAAGGAGTATGAAGAGAGGTGAGAGACTTTTACAAGAATATCACAGTTTGGTTGCTACCAGTAGCTACTAGGTGGAGTATCCTATAAAAGTGTACTTTCAATGAGTAGAGAAAATAAATTTGTAAATTTAAGCTGTGATTTGAGAAAGACTGATTAAAATATTAATGTTTTTCGGTCAACATTGATCGCGCGCCGGCGATCAACATTGGCGACCGATGAGGGAAGACCTGCCGCCGCCGGTCTTCCCTCATCGGTGCGGTGCCGGGGTATGCAACTATGAATATAGAAAATTCAGATGGGAAATTTATGGTGATTTAAAGATCATAGCCATATTAATGGGTATTCAAGGTGGGTTTAATGAATATTGTGAATTTTTTATGTTATGCGATAGCCGTGGAAAAGAAAATCATTAAAACAATGGCCAAACAGAACATCTTTTCAGCCTGGAACTAGAAATATTAAGGTCACCCCCCTTTGGACTCGTAAAGGTTCTTCCCCCACTTTACATCAAGTTAGGGCAGAACATGTGAAGGCTATGGAAAGGAGGTGAGGGATTTAAATGTATAAAAAGATCGTTTCCATAATTAAGTGAAGCTTAGCCTATAGAGGGCATTTCTATTAGACATTAAATCAGAAAGTTGGTCTATGAATCTGAAAGAAAACTAAATCAAAAGGAATTGGCACCTTTGAAAACATTTGTAAAAGGGGTAAAAGTTTTTTATTAGGAAACAAGAACTACAAAAAATTTAAATCTTAATTGAAGAGCCTTAAGTTCTACCAATCCATGAGGGGAGTTCACTTATTTCATATGCAATTGGATAATTTTCCTCCAGAATCCTGGCATGGTGAGGAATACGGAGGGAGAAAGGTTCCATCAGGACATTAAGACTCTAAACACTCGATGCCAAAGTCATTGGGAACCACCAGTGTTGGGTGACTTCTGCTACGTTCGAAAGAAAGGAGATTTTAACCACATAAAAGAAGAAACTGACAATATCTTATCGTTTCTAATTATTGATTAATATTTTATCTTCTAGAATTCTATGATAGCACTCCATGATAAATGAAAAAAATTAGGAATATCAGTGGATTCAAGATGCTTTTTCAGCTTCATTCAATAATGGTAAGATAGTCATAACAAAAAACCGTACAAAATACAACTTCAATATTTTTTTTTTTTTCTTTTCAAGCTCTACGATGAAAATCTGGATGCACACAGTTTCTTTTCGAAATATCTCAACATTCTCAATCATTTGCTCTGAAAGTTCCAGCCTAATAGCCTTAACTGTTCCTGGAATACTTAGCAGAAACCCTTTCGACAATCTAGATGCGCATAGTGTCTTTTAATTTAATTTCACATTCCATTCAATTTTCCTTAAAGGTTTCAACTTCCCAAGCTATTGAATCTATGCCGTTTTGACAAACTGGATGCACTTTAACTATTTTCATTCAATTCAATAACAGTAGCAGCATTAGTTGTAGTAGTAATAGTTCAAGTAGTAGTCTTAGTCGAGAATAGTCGAAGACACAGTTACTATTAGTCCCAGTCGCAAGTAGGCGCTATGAATGATTTTATTCAGTGATTAAATCCGTACAGAGTATTTCATTATCTAATCTACAAAATATAGCATAAAATATCAAAAACTGAAAATCACAAGCAAAATCTAAACACCACAAAGAAACAAGGGAAAAGGAAAAACAATAAGTTGACAAGAATTATTAGCACTTAATAGTAATTAAATGAAGGGGAAAAGAAAAAAATTATACCTTATCTCTCTTTGTTAAAATTATACCTATCTTTGTTCGGTTCAAGTATTCAAAAACGGCATGCCGAGCCTCTTTGATGAACCAGATAACATTAATATTAAAATTATTAGAGTAAGAAAAACCTTGTAGTTTAAATTGCATTTCGGTTCTTTCATTTTCATAAAATTTACACTAAAAAAGATAATGATATAAAATCTCTTCGTCACCACAGTCACAAGCGGAACAATTACTTTTATCAATTCTACATAAAAATGAATTTAATTTACAGTGACCAGTTACAATTTGTGTCAGTTTATAATTAGGAGTAATTTTTGTGACTTGAAGAAGGTTAGTATGATCAGTAAATAACTGAAGGGTCCAAGGCTTAAAGGCTTGCCAGAATAACTCATACCATTTCATATATAGGTTTTTGCGTAAGGTATTCCGAATTTCATTTAAATTATTAGAAGTAGAAAGGGAATTACCCAACATAAAATTTACTTGCGAGTCCGTATAATGTGAATGATTATTTAATAGTTATTTAGTTATTGAGGGTTGGCCAGTAATCAGGCCTTAGTCTCTTTAGATATCTAGAAGTAGGCGCTATTGTAGTCAGAGGTAGTCGCAGTCACAAGTAGCCGCAGTCGCAAGTCGCCGGACTCGTAAGTATTCGCGGAAAGAGTTGTAGCCATGAAAGTTTCACGTTAATATCTTTAGTTTCAAATTAAAGGTTTGGCGATAAGTCTTTCATAATTACAAAAGACAAGCCGAGGCAAAAATTAAAGGTCCAGTAAAAAAAAAACGTAATTCTACAAAGACGCTACTTCTAATTTAAGGTCCATTTGGACGTCATGACCTCACGAAAAGGCTCAAATTGTCCGCGTTTAGAAGACAAGCGACAGTGATAATCCTTATTTAGAAGTCTCCCGCGTGCCGAGTGCCGGGGCCCGGTATCCTACGTATCACAGACATCGCAATCGTGCTGCCTCAGTAAAGAACGATGTTGGCACAATGTATTATTATTTTTTTTTGGTTCTAGACCAGGGCACTTCGTATCGAAGGAGTTGTCGTAGAAACTTTGAGAAGGGCTTATTCGACTGGAAATTGGAGTGGCTAGTGCCCTTTTTAATAGTTGAAAGTAATTGGAAGGCAAACTAACACCCTTTTCACGCCCGCCAATTCCCCAAACACATCCAATCAAAATTTTTGAGATAGCCATTTTGTTCAGCGTAGTTGATTTCCAGATAGAAATTATGATTTGAGGAGGACACTCCCCCACATTCCTCAGGGCAAGGGTTGTAAGTTATGCCCTGGGGGCATATAAGGTTTTTTTATAGAAAGCGTTTTTCGTAGAGACTTCAAAAAGGGCTCATTCGATTGGAAGTTGAAAGGGACAGTGCCCTTTTTAATCGTCGAAAGTGTATGGAGGGCAAATAACCCCCTCTCACGCCCACCACTTCCCCAAACACATCTAATCAAAATTTTGAGATATCTATTTTGTACAACTTAGTTGAAAATTTTGGAAATTAGGTCTTTGAGGATGGTACCCCACCTCCCCCCCACCCCCACGGCCCTCCTGTAAGGGTTGTAAGTTATATCCTGGGGGCATATGAGGTTTTTATAGAAAGAGTTGTCGAAGATACTTCAAAAGAGCTCAATCGATTGGAAATTGAAAGGGCTAGTGCCCTTTTTAATTGTCGAAAGTGATTTAAGGGCAACTAACCTCCCTCTCACGCCAACCATTTCCCCAAGAATTTCCCATCAACATTTTGATATAGCAATTTTGTGGAACGTAGTTGAAGGGTTCCGAAATTATGTCTTTGTAGACGACAAAGCCCCCACATCCCTCAGGGGGAAGGGTTGTGAGTTATGCCCTGGGGATATATAAGGTTTTTATAGATAGCATTGTCGTAGAACTTCAAAAAGGGCTTACTCAATTGCAAATTGAAAGGGATATTGCCCTTTTTAATAGTCGTAAGTATCAGAGGAGAATCGCCCCCTCCCAACGCCGAACACTTCCGATCAACATTTTGGTATGGCCATTTTGTTCAACGTAGTTGAAAGGTCTGGAAATTATGTCTTTGAGGATGACAACCATCTCCCCATAGTCCTTATGACAAGAGTTGTAATTTTTGCCCTTGGTGCATATAATGTTTTTATAGAAAGTTTTGTCGTAGAAGTTTCAAAAAGGGATAATTTGATTGAAAATTGAGAGGACTAGTGCCTTTTTTGTTAGTCGAAAGTGATCAGAGGGTAAATGTCTCCCTCCACGCCTATCATTTCCCCAACCACTTCAATAGAAATTTTTATGTAGCCATTTTGTTAAGCCTATCATAAAGGTCTGGATATTATGTCTTTGGGGATAACAAATCCCCCCAGCCCTCAGGGAAAGGGTTGTAAGTTGTCCCTGGGGACATATAGGGTTTTTATAGAAAGTGTGGTCATATAAACTTCAAAGGGGGCTCATTGGATTGGTAATCAGACGCTCTAGTGCTCTTATTAGGAGTCAAAGTGATCAAAGGGCAGCTACCCTCTCACCCCTACACACGTCATATTGTCCCGAAGTGCGTCTAATACAAATTTTGAGATAGCCATTCAATTAATGGTCTTTTATGGAAGGGATGGCTATTTAGCTTCAAAAGGGGCTCAGTATTTCTCCTTGACAAAGATTATGTCAATATAAAACGAACAGAAATTAATCGAAAGAAACTTTTTTTGCACGAAATAAGTTTTTCAAAAAAAGCAAAGAACTCCATTAAACCAAAAATGAACAAAAATAGACTCAGATTATCTACCAACAATACAACTACCACAAATAAGTATCAATAAATAAATAAAACCCGGGTCCCCCCTTTACGGGTCCCATGTAACTAGTAAGGGCCCTTTTTCCTAAAGTTTTTTTCCCCCATAGCCTTGGAGTACATTTGAAAAAATCGGGTCCCCCTAGTTTTTTTTTCAACCATAATTTTTTGCAGCAAATCCCCTGGCATAAACCGGGCCAAAAAAACGTGGGGTACCCTTTTTTTTCAGGTAAATTATTTGGTTTTTACTCTTTTTTTTTTCAATCTATCCCTACAATTCGCAAGGTTTTTTACCACGTATCCTGTGTTTTAGAATTTTCCTAAAAAAAAACAAAGTTTTTTTTTTTTTTAACTGAAAATAAAAAGGAGCACATTAAAACTTAAAAAACGACAACACAGAAAAACTATTTCTTTTCCCCTATATGAAAAGGGCACCCCCTGTTCCCCCCCCCTCCTCAATTTCTTCCTCTTACGCTAAAAGTTTTGACCTCCCCTGTCCCCCCCCCCTCGCAACTTTTTTATTTTTTTTTAAAACAATAAAAACTTTAGCGTAAAAAAGAGCAGGCGTTTTGAAGGAGGGCCAAGGGCCCCGCTTTCCATATAACCCGGGAAAATAAATTTTTTTCCTGGTTTTCGTTTTTCCGTTGTTTTAAGGTTTTGTATTAAAATTATGTCACCTCCCCCACGGCCCTCCACTTACCCTTCCAGGTTAAAAAAAGGCTTTGTTTTTTTTTTGGTAGTTTTTAATTTTTTCGCCCCCCTTTTTCCTGAAACGTTTTTTTTTGGAATTTCAAGTTGCCCAAGGTTTTTTTTGGGGGGGGGATTGGGGAGAAAGTGGCTTTTCACCGTTTACAAATGAATAATTCAAAAACGTAATTCTCGATTTTGCAATATTAATTTTTTTCAAACCTTTTTTTTTTTTGGAGCCCATTTTGGCTTTTCCTGCTCGAAAACTGTTTGTTTAATTCCATACCTGACGTTCACCTTAAACGAAAATTTTAAACTTTACGTTTTCAAACGAAACCTTCCCCCCTAATATTCCCCCCCCCCCATAATGTTTTTTTTATTACGTTAATAATTTAGTTACGGGGGGGATTCGCTTTTCCACTAGTCCAAATAAAACCCCTCGCCCCCTCTTTTTAACAAACGCTAAAAGTTTCCAAATTTTTTTGTAATTTTTTTGTCCAATTCCCTTCACAAACCCACTGGAAAACCCCCCTTAAAGTCAACGGCGGTTGTAATTAGAATACATAAGCTTTCCTGGAGGATGCCCAACAAGTTACAACAGAAAAAAAAACCCCTTGTAAGCCGAATAAATAAAGTGAGTGGTTAAACTTGGAACTGAAAAAAAGGGCGAAACCCCCCCTTTTTCAAGTTACACACATAATTAAATTTTTTCCTGTTTTTTTGTTTTTTTACAGTTTTTTTTTAATGCTTGCCTTACTTTCAGTTGTTTTTTTTTTGTCAAAAAAAATATTTTTTTTTTTTAATTTTCCTTGATCGTTTTTTTTAAATAAATTCCCTGTTATTAAATTCCGGCCTCCCCCCTTTTTTTTTTTTTATTTCCCCTTTCCCAAAGGAAAAAAAAAACCAAGTTCCCTTTCCGTTTTTTGGAAAAAAGATTCCTCCCGCAAACCCCCCTCCTCTTGACACCCAACCCACCCTTTTTTTCACTATCCATAAGAAAAAATCCCCTTCCTGGAAACCCCCAGTTCCCTTTTTGCAGTACTTTCCCCAATAACCCAATACTAACAAAATAATAATGTTTTACAACACTGGGGGGCAAAAGTTTTCATAATTCCTTGCGTAGCCCTTTTCCCCCCGGGGAACTTTGTGGGGGATTAAGTCCCCCCATTCCTTTTTTCAACTCCCATTGTTTTTTTTAAACCTTTTTTTTTTTTTGTTTTTTTTTTTTTTTTTTCTTTTTTTTTTGTCCAACAAAAATGAAAAGGCCCATTTTTTTTTATTTTTTTTTTTTTTTTTTGACTTTTTTTTGGTAAAGAAAATGAGCGTGGAAAAACGCTTAATATTTTTTTTTTCGCCCCTTCCGTTTTTTTTTTTTTTTGGGTAACAATTTTTAAAAGGGGGCTACCTTTTTTTTTTTTTTTTTTTTTTTTTTTTTTTACAGAATGGTCGGGTCTTTAATTTTTTTTTGTTTTTTTAAGACTTTTTTTTTTTGGGATGATACCGGGGAACCACAGGGGGGGAAAAAAAAATTCAAACAAACCCCTCAAACCAAAAACAAAATTAAAAACACGCCCCAAATCAGTGATTTTTCCCTTTGCCTTGTTTTTTTGGGATTTTTTTTGGGTTTTTTTTGTTTTTGGCATTCATTTTTTTAAAAAATTAATAATGGCGCCCACATCCCTTTCCCGCAAAATGGGGACTTTTTTTTTTTTTTTTTCACCAACTTTTTTACAAAAAAAAAAAAAAATACTCGAAATGGTGGTTTGATTTTAAAACTAAGAAAAAAAATTCTGCCATTATTGGCAAAGTTTCTTAATGTGGGGGGCCCTGTTTTCCCTTTTTTAAAAATTTGGTGGGTGTTTTTGTTTTTTTTTCCCGGGTTTTTTTTTGTTTTTTACTAAATTAAGCCCATGGAAAAAAAATTTTTTTTTTTTTTGTTTAGCGCCTTTTTACCCTTTTGAAAAGTAAAAACTAGGCGGCCTTTTTGTTAATGCACAATTTTATAATAATTTTGAAAGTCAGGGTAAAAAATCATTGTTTTTTCCCCCTTGTTTTTTGATATATTGTATGGGTTCATCAAATTTTTTTTTCCCCCCCAATTCTTTTAGAGTTTCCGGTTACCCCCGTGCCCCCCCCCTTTCTTTTCCTAAAAAAAGGTCTCCAAAGGGGAGAAAGCCTATCCTAAAAGATTTTTTTGGGGGTTTTTTTTTCCATTTTTAAATTGGGGGCCTAGCAATGTTGAAAAAAAAATAAAAAAAAAAATAAAATAAGGTTAAAAAAAAAAAAAATTTGAAAGCGAGAAAAACCCCCCCCTCACCCTAAAAGTAGTTGTATTACCCCCTCCCCCCCCACCCCCCCCCCCCGAAACTGAGATGTTGGGGGGTTTTTTTTTTAATTTAAACATAAATTAATTTTTTTTTTGGGCCCACGCTTTTAAGGGAGGAGGGGGGGGGGGGGGGGGGGGGGAGGTTGGGGGGGGGGAATTTGGGGGGGGGGGGGGGGGCAGGCTAAAGAAAAAGTTTTTTCCTCAACAAAAATTAGCCAAAAAAATAAACAAAAAATATTTAAATTTTAACCCCCTAAAACCCGCTTTGAAACCCTAGGTTAACCCCCCCCCCCCCCCCTAAAATTCCCCAAAAAAAAAAATGGAAAAAAACTAAAAAAAAAAAAAAAAAGAAAACCAAAAAAAAAAAGAAAACAAAACAAAAGGAAAGAGGGGAAAAAAAAAAAAAAAAAAAATCCCATAAAAAAACAATGTTTGAGGCGGAAGCGGGGAGGTCCAAGCAAATAAACATGCCAGAGAAAGCACCTAAATTTTAACAACTAATCCAAAGACAAGCCACAAATTTTTTTTTCATTTGATTTTTCCCAAGTTTTGGATTTCCCCCAACAAAAACCGAAACAACACACAAAGCAAACAACATACCACACACAACGGAATTTCCAACAAAAAATAAACTCCGCAGAACAAAGAAACACCCCCCTTTGGTAAATATTCCCCTTTTAATTTTAAAAAGTTAAACCCACAATTATACAAATGTCAAATATTTAGGGAATAGGGTTTTTAGGTGCGCATAGATCAGCAAAAAAAAAAAAGGGGGGCCCCGGGTTAATAAGAAATAGGTTCCCCATCCAAAAACCGTTTTTCCTTCGTATAAAAATTTTGGTTTTTTTTTGTTATTTTTTCCCATTTATTGTTGAGGGAGGTGGGGGGGTTTTCCCCCCCCCCCCCCCCCCCCCCCCCTCCCCAGGAAAAACCCCCCCCCCCCCCCCCCATTATTTCCGCCCCCCTTTCATAATTAAAACAATTGACAAATTATATTGGAGAAACTGGTTTTAAATGAAGCAAAAAGTAATGTCTTTTTTGTTAAGAAACCCTTCCCCCTTTTTTTTAAAAGGAAAAGGGGCCCCCGGAATAAATATTGAAAAAAAAAAATATTTTTAACCCAAACCATTATTGATTTTCTTTGGAAAAAGTCTTCGCCCAAATAAAAACGAGGGCCCATGGCCCGTCCAGAAAAAACCCCCGGTTTTCCCCCCCCTGGAATAAATGGTTGGCCTAATTCCAATGTGTTTTTTTTTTTTAACCTCCGCCCCCCCCCCCTCCTTATAAAAACGGTCTTTACTAGTTCACAGAAATTTAAAATGTTGGGGTATTTAACCCCCCCCCTAAATTTAAAATATTGGGAAACAAACAATCCAAAAATTATACATTAGTTTCAACCATTTTTTTTTTGGCCCCCAGGACCACTCATCAACTAGAAAGCTACCGTGGGGCAAGGTTTTTTTTTTTTTTTTTTTTTTTTAAAAATCCTGTTTTTTTTTACCTTTCGAAATTTTTTTTTTTTTTTTATAGGGGGGTTTTGCCAAAAAAGAGCCCCAACGCCAAGGCTTTTTTTTCAAGAAATGTTTGAGCAAAACTTTTACAGAAGACCAATAAAAATTTTTTCTTCCCTTTGTGGGTGGAATCCCCTTTTTTCTTTTGGGCCGCCAAATACATGGGGTTTTTTTGTCCACGTGCTCCCCTTAACTTAATTGTTTTTTTTTACTGCGCAGCCCTTTTTTTCACGCCCCGGCCCCCAGTCCCCCCCCCCCCCCTTGTTTTTTTTTTTTTTTCCGCAACCACCCCTTATAGTAAGCAGGAAAGTTTTTGGAAAAATCCCCTTTTTTTTTATTTCCCCCAACGCGGCCAAAAATTTGCTTTTGGTTTTTTTTGAAGAAAAAAAAATAAACTGAAATTTTTTGTAAAAAACCAAGTGTTTTTTTTTTTTTTTTTTTTTTTTTTTTTGCCTTGTAATAACGTAGGGAAACACTTTTTGTTTCCCTAATACCAGCTTTTCCAGCATGGAAAAACCTCCCCCCCCAAGAAAACGCCCCTTTTTTTTTTTTTTTTAAAATAAAAGTGCCTCAGTTTAACTTTGGGGGGGGGGGGGGGGGGTAAAATAAATTGTTTTTTGTTAACTCCACCCCCCCAACTTTTTTTTTTTACTGAAAATTTAAGTTCTACGTTTTTTCCAATTTACAATCAAAAAAAAAAATTTTTTTGTTCCCCTCATTGGTACCAAAAGTTAAACAAATTATTTTAGATTAGTTTTCACTGAAGATTAGTTTTTTTTTTTTAAAAAGAAAAAGTTTTGGGGGGGGAGGGAGGTGGGGTTTTAAAATTTCCGCCCCTCCTAACCTTAAAAAAAGGCCAAAAAAGAACCCCAAATGGGGGAAGCAAGAAAAATAAAGTTTTGCCCCACCAAATAAATTCCTTTTTTTCATTTCGCCTCCCCAAAAAAAACGTGTTAGCCAACTTTCCAAAAAAGATTTTTTGGTTCCACATTCCAAAATAAGATTTTAATTTTGACAAAAGCCCACACCCCCCTTCAAAAGAAATAAAAAAGAACCTTTTTTCGGAAAACAAAAGGAAAAATTTTATAAGAAAATTTTAGCCCCGAAGAAAAAAAAGGGACAAAACCGTTTTTTTGTGCCCCAAAAAAACCCTGAAAAACCCGAAAGGGGGCTTTGGCCGAAAAAATTTTTTTAATAAAAACCAAAAAATGAAAGATTTTGTTAACAAATGGGATAAGGGGGGGGGGGGGGGGCTTTTGAGAAAAATAACAAAAAGCCCCATTGCCCCCCTTTTTTTTTTTGTTTTTTTTAAAGGACCCCCAGAAAAAAAAATAGATTTTTTTTTTTTTCCGAATTTTTTTTTTTTAACTTGAAAAAAAAAAACCAAAAATAACATTTGTTTTTTTCTAAGCTTTTTCAAAAATGGGTGTCCTTAACTTGTTTTTTATCCCGTTCTTTTTTTTTTTTTTTTTTGAATTTCCCACAAACAAAATTTTTTTTTTTTTGATTTTTTTTTGTTTGGCTTTTTGAAAAAAAAGAAAAAAAAAAAAAAATTTTTTTTTTAAAAGAACATAAAAAAAAACAATAAAAAAAAAAAAATTTCAAAGAAAAAAAAAACCGCTTTTACAAATAAGTGTTTTATTTTTAAGTTTTTTTTAAAAAAAAATGAAAAGGCGGCCCCCGTCCAAAATAAAAAAACCTGAACCAGAATCTGGAGGGGAAAAAAAAAAATATTTCCGAGGAAAAAAAAAATTTTTTTTGTTTTTTTTTTCAATTTTTTTTTTTTTTGTTTTTTTTTTTTTTTGAAAAAAAAAAAAAAAAAAAAAAAAAGGAAAAAAAAACTCCCCCCCGAAAAAACGAGAAATTTTAAATTTGAAAAAAAAAAAAAAAACTTAGTACAACCCGGCCGGCCACCGTCAAAATCACCTGAAAATAAGTTTTTTGTTTTAAAATTTGTTTTTTTTTAAAAAAAAGAATGTCCCTGGGTAAAAAACCTTTTTTTTTTGGAAAAAAAAATGGGGGGGGGGGGGGGGGGGGGAGGGGGTTAATTCAACAAAAAAGACCCAATAAAAAAACGTGTAAAAAAAAATAAATTGTGGTTACTTTTTCAAAAAAAAGAAGAAAAATTTTTTTTTTTTGCCCCCCCCTTCGTTTTTTTTAAAAATGGTATTTGTTCTTGAAAAAAAGTTTGTGTTGTTTATTTTAAAAATAAAAAAGGAAAATATTTTTTTCCAAATCAAAAAAAAAGAAATTTCCCAAAAAAATTCCAAAAAAAATTTTTCCCTTTTCGTTTTTCCTTATTTTTGGAAATGGTTTTTCTATTAAATTTTTTAAAGTTTTTTTTCGACTTAATTTTAAGATCCCCAGGAAAAAAAAAAAGAAATTTCTTTATTGGTTGGGGTTTTTAAGGTTTTGTATTAATTTTGGGCCCCTTTTTTCGGGAAAAAATTTTTCTTTTTTTTTTTGAAAAAAAAAAAGAAAAAAGAAAAAAAGAAAAACCTTTTTCATCTTCCAAAAAAGTGGCTTCAAACCAACCCTTTTTATTCCATTTTTGTTTGGGCCCTTTTTTTTAAACAAATGGAAGCTTTTCACTGAAAGAAGATTTTAACTTGAAAAAAAAAAATGTTTTTTGGTTTTTTTTTTGAAAAAACCTTTACGCCCCCTTGGTTGGGGAAAAAAAATTTTTTTTTGTTTTGGCTCCTTTTTTTGTTTTTTTTGAAAATTTAAATTTTTTTTTTTTTTTTTTTTGGAAAGGAAAAAAAATTGGTTTTTTTTTTTTGTGAAACTCCCAAGAAAAAAAGTTTTTTTGTGGGAAGAAGAACATTTTTGAAAAAAAAAAAGTTTAATTTTGGTGAAAAATTTAAATTAAGAAAAAAATTCCCCAAAAGCAAAAAATTTTTCCCTTTCAATTTTCAAAAGTTTTTTTGAAAAAAACTGAAAGAATTTTCATTTTCATTTGAAATTTTGCGATATTTAGCTTTTTATTTTAAAAACTTTTTCTTTTCCAAAATGGGAACTAAAAAACAAAAAGAAAAAAAAACGTTTTAATTCAGGGTCTGTTTTGGTTTTTTAAATTCAAAAAAAATATCCCCTTTGTTTGAAAAAAAAAAATTTTTCGTTCCCAAAAAAAAGGTTTTTAATTAAAAAACAAAAAAAAAAAAAAAAAAAAAAAAAAAAAAAAAAAATTTTTTTTTTTGAGAAAAAAATAAAAAAAGTTAAAGGTTTTTTTTTGTGAAAAAAAAAAAAAGAAAAAAAAAAACTGGACTAAATAAAATAAAAAAGAAAAAAAAAAAAAAAAAAAAAAAAAAAAAAGTTTTTTTTTCTCCCTTAATAAGGTATTTTTTAAAAAAAAAAAAAAGTTGTTTTTTGAAATAGCGGCGTAAATTTCCCGTCAAAAAAACAAACTGGGGGGGGGGGAGTTTTTTTGAAAGCCCCAGAAAAAAATATAAAAATTAAAAGACAGGTGTTTTTAAAAAATGAAAAATGGTCCCCCAAAAAGTTATTTTTTTTTTTCCTTGCAAAGAAAGGTGGGAAAGAAAAAAAAAAAAAAGAAAAAAAAACTGATCTGGATATACATTCTGGGGAAAAAAAAAAATTTTTTTTCATGCAGGCAAAATCCTTTAGTTTTTGCCCAAAAAATTTTTTTAAAAAAAAAAAATTTCCGCCTTGAAAAAAAACAAAAAAAAAAACTGAAATTCCCCAGGAAAAAAAAAATTTTGTGCTGGAGGTGGGCCGGTTTTGCCCCCTAAAAAAAAAAAAAATTTTTTAAGCCCCCACCCCGGAAAAAAACTTTAAAAGAAAAGTTTTCTTTTAAACAAAAAAAAGTTGTTTTGGAAACCTTTGATTAGGTAAAAAAGGGAGAGAAAAAAAGTTGGAAAGTTTTTGTTTAAAAACATAAAAAAAAAAAACTTTTTTTTTTTCCCCCCCACCCCCAAAGAAAAGACCAAACTAAAAAAAAACCTTCTCCCTTAAAGGAAATTGGGTGGGAAATGGGGGAGGTTTCAAGTTTTTATTTCAGGTTTTTTTTTTTTTGTAAATTTTTTTTCTTTTTTTTTTTTTCAAAAAAAATTGGTTTAAAAAAGCCTTCGGGAAATGGGCAGTTTTTTTTAAATGAAGCCCAAAAATTTTCAAAAAAGAAAAAATCTTATTTTTCATTTTTTTTTTTTTTTTTAAATTTTAAAAAACTTTTTTTTCCCTTTTTATATGCCTAAAAAAGAAACCTTTCTAAAAAAAAAATTTTGTTACCCGTTGGGTAACAAAATTTAAGTAAAGAGCCCCCTTTACCCCCCAAAAAATAAGAAGGTTAAAAGCTTAAAGGAAAATTTTTTTTTTTTTTTTTTTTTTTTTTTTCTTTAAAAAAAAAAGGGGCGGGGGGGGGGAAAAAAAAATTCCCCCCCACTTTATTTTTTCTGCCAAAAAGCGGTGATCCCAAAAAAAAAAAAAACCCCCCCCCCGATTGGGGTTTTTTTTTTTGTTTTTTTCCCCCCCCAACCAAAAAAAAATTTTTGACGGAAAAAAGCGGGTTTTAAATTTTGTTTGGGGAAAAGAAAAAAAAAAAAAGAAAGATAAAAAAAAAAAAAAAAAAAAAAGAAAATTGGGGGGGGTTTTTTCAAAGTTCCCCCCCCCCCCCCCTAGAACCGTGTCCCCCCTTAAAAAAAAGGAAAAAAAAAAACACAAAAAGGGTTTTTAAAAGTTCTTGTGGTTTTATGAATTTTTTGCAAAAAAAAAAATGAGAAAGTAACTTTGGACCCCGGTCCCCCCCCCGTGGTTTTTTTAAAAATTGGGGTTGAAAAAAAGAAAATCAAAAAAAAAAGGAAAAAATTTTAATTGGAATAAAAAAACTGTGGGGAAAAGGCCGGGGGAGGGAAACAAAAGGGATAAAAAAAAAACAAAATAAAAAAAAAATAAAAAACAAAAACGTCCCTAAAAAGAAAAATTTTTTTTTTTGAAAAACCAAAATAAAAAAAAGAAAAATTTTTGGAATTTTTTTTTTTCTAAGCTTTTTTCAACCAAAGAAAAAAATTGTTTTTTTTTTCCAAACCCCCCCCCAAAAAAAAAAGGGAACCCCGGGGGGGGGCCAAAAAAAAGATAAAAAAAAAAACCAAAAAAACAAAAAGTTTTGAAAGAAAAAAAAAAAAAAAAAATGAAAAAAAAAGAAAAAAAAAAAAAAGGGGGCCCCCCAAACCAACAAGGAACCCAAAAAAAAAAAAAGAAAAAAAAAATTTCTTTTTTTTTTTTTTTTAAAAGGCCTTTTTAAAAAAAAAAGGAAAAAAAAAGGAAAAGAAAAGAAAAAAAAAAATTTTTTTTTTTTAAAAAGAAAAAACGGAAAAAAAGCAAAAAACGGGGGTTTGCCAAGAAAAAAAAAAAAAAAAAGAAAAAGGCGAAAAGATTTGTCCAAAGAAAAAGGGGGGTGGGGGGGGGGGCTTTTTGGGCCCCCTTTCAATTTTCCTAAAAGAGAAAATTTCAAAAAAAACTTTTCAAAATTGGCCCTTGTTTTTTAAGTAAAAAAAAAAAGAATGGAAAGGGAAGAAAAAAAAAAAAATTTTTAGAAAAAATTTTTTTTCAAAACCCCCCCCCCATCCACCAAACCCCAAAAAAACGGAAAAGAATTTTTGAGATATCAAAGAAAAAAGAAGGTTCAACCATAGGGGGGGGTGGGAATGTTCCCGGAAAAAAAAAAAAAAAAAAAGGGGGGATAAAAAAAAAAAAAGACATAATAAAACCCCACCCCCCGAAAAAGAGCCCCCTGAAAAAAAAAAGGGAAAAAAAAAAAAAAATATGAAGAAAAAAAAACACAACCAAAACAACAAAAACCATAGGAAAAAAAGAGTGGGGGGGAAAATGGAAAAAAAAAAGAAAAAAAAAAAAAAGGGAAAACAAAGAAGGGAAAGATTCCTACAAAAAAGTGAAAAAAAAAAAAAATGGGGGGTGGGGATTTGAAAGAAAGAGAAAAAAAAGAACAAAAACGTCCGGGAAAAAAAATTTGTTTTTTTTTCCCTTTGGCGGGATTTTTTTTTTTGAGGGTTAAAGGGGAAAAAATTTCCCTTACGCTGGGGAAAAAACCACCCCCCCCCAAGGAAAAGGAAAAAGTTTTTGGGGGTTTAAAGAGAAAGTTTGTCCCTTTTTGGCCCCGAAAAAAAAAAAAAACAAAAGAAAAACAAAAAAATTTTTTCCCCACTTTTTTTCCAAAAAAAGAAAAAACTTTGGAAAAAGAAAAAAAACCCCCCCCCCCCCCGTTAGAAAAAACTCCCCGGGGGAAAAAAAGGGGCAAAAAAAAAAAAAACAAAAATTTTGTTAAAGAACCTCGTTTTCCCCCTTTTGCCCCAAAAAAGGTTTTATGAAAGGGAAAAAAGAAAAAAAAAAAAAACTAAAAAAAAAAGGAAAAAATTTTTTTTTTTCTAAAAGGAAAAAAAACAAAAAAAAAAAAGAAAACAAAAGCCATGGGGGGGGGGGAGGGGTGTGGAAAAAAAAAAAGTTGTTTTTTTTTTTTAAAAGAAAAAAACAAAGAAAAAACCGAAAAAAAAAAAAACAATTTTTTTTTGTTGGTTTTTCTCCAATAAGCAAAACAAAAAAAAAAAAAAAAAAAGAAAAAAAAAGGGAACAAAAAGAACAAAAAAGAAACTTTAGAAAAAAAAAGAAAAAAGGAAACAAAGAAAAAAAATTTCCGCCCAACCCGCCCTTAAGGGGGGGGGGGGGGTTTTCCAATTTTTTTGTCCTCCTTAAAGTTCTTTTTTTCCCAAAAAAATTTTTTTTTTTCCCATTTTTTTTTTTTTATTTTTAAAAAAAAAAAAAAAAAACCACCCCCCCCCCCGGGGGGGGGGTGGGGGGGTTTTTTTATTAAATTTAAAAAAAATTAAAACACTGGAACCCAATTTTTTAAAAATTTTTTTCTTTTTTCCCCATTTTGAAAAATTGAATTTTACCCCCCAAAAAGAAAAGAAAAAAGAAAAAGAAAAAAAATTTGTCAAATCCTAAAAATTTAAAAAAAAAGAAAAATAACAACAAGCCTTTTATGTTTTTCAAAAGAAAATGAAAAAGAACCCCCCCACCCCAAAATTTTTTTTTGGGGGGGGGGGGGGGGGGGGGAAAAAAAACAAGAAAAAAAAAAAAAAGCCTAGGAAAAAAAATTAAGGTTTTTCTTTTTTTTTCTGGCGGGCCCCAAACACTTTAGGGATTTTTTGAAATATATTGTATGATCCAAAACTACGGGGGGGGGGTAAAAAAAGGGGGAGGGGGGGGGGGGGGGGGGGGGGAAAATGGGGTTCCCCCCCACCCCCCCCCACCCCCAACCCAAAGTCCCCTTCTTTCAGTGCTCCTTTTCACAATATCCTTTCTGAAACCAGGAAAGGGGGGGCATTTTTAAGTCAAAAAAAAAAAAAAAACCTCAAGATTCAGTTTAAGCCCATGTGGTTTTTTTTTTTTTTTCCCGGGGGGATAAGTTAGATAAACAAATCCCTAAAAAAAACAATTAAGGGGGGGCCCTATTTGAAAAAAAATTTTTTTTAAAATTTCTTTTGCCTCCCCCCCGTTTTTTTCTTCACCATTTATTTGGGTTGGCCAAAAAAAAAAAATTTTTTTTAAATGCCGGGAAATATTTCCGGGGGGTTGGGGGGGTTTTTTTTTTTTTGGGCCGAAATTTTTTAATTTTTTTTCTTTTTTTAAGACTCACTCACTAGCCTGAATCATCGCCATGGAAGCAAGGGGTAAACCTTTGACCGCAGGAGAAAAATCCGCCGGGATTAAATTTTTCCCCAAAGAGTAGAAGGCGTTGTTAACCACAAAGGGTTTTTTGTTTCCAAAAGCCATAAAAAATCCCCATAACCCTACCGTTTTTTTTTTTTTTTTTAAACCGTTTTCTTATTAGAAGTTTTTTTTTCCCCTTTTTTTTTTATTTTGTTCCAGTAAGAAAAAAACAAAAAACAGATTATGTTTTGTAAAAAAATAAATTTTTTTTTTTTTTTTTTTCCCCAAAAAAAATTGGTTTGCCCCCCCCCCCCCCCCCCCCCCCAAAGTTTGGGGGAAAGACAAAAAAAAAAAAAAAAAAAATGCAATTTTCCAAACCCCCCCCCCCCCCCCCCCCCCCCCCCCAAAAAAAAAAAACCCCCGCATTTTTTCTTGGAAATTTATGGGGGGGGGAAAACCCCCAAATGACAGCGGGGGCAAGTTTTTTTTTTTTTTGGGCTTTTTTCTTTTTTGCCCCCCAGTGGTTTTTGGGTTTTTTTGGATATTTGTTTTTCTTAAAACCAAAAAATTCTGTTTTGGGACAAAATTCTTAAGGGGTTTGGAGGGGGGGGGGGGGGGGGGGGACCGCCCTCAACAAATTCAAAAATTAACCCCCAAGCAAATGGTTTTTTGGGTTTTTTTTTTTTTTTCCTAGGGGTTTTATCCCACCCCAAACCCCAAAAAAAAAACCCCAGGAACAAAAGGGGTGTTCCGGTTTGGTTTTTTTTTTTTTTTTTGTTTTTAAACATTTTTTTTGGGCCGGGGGGGGGGGCCCCCCCCCCCGGGGGGCCCCCAAAATAGTGCCGGGGGGGGGGGGTGGGGAAAACCAAAAGTATAGATTTATTTTAATGGGGGCAACATTTTACAACCTTTCCAAAAAAAAAACCATATTTCCTTGTTTCCTTTTTTGCATTATTCTCAGAAGGTCCTTCACCTCAACTCATAAAAAAAAAGTATTATCCCCCAGCTTTTTTTTCTGGGAACTTTTTTTTCAATTATTTTTTGGGGGTTATTTTTTTTTTTGGGTCTTTTTTTATGTTTTAAAAAAAAAAAAACCCCCCCCAGTTCCCCCCCAACCCCCCCCCTTTTTTTCCTTTTTTCCCCCCCCAGGGGCTTAGGGGGCCCCAACATAATTGGGGTTTGGAAAAACAAACAAAAAAAAAAAAATAAAACAAAAAATCAAAAAAACACAAGAAAAAACAAAAACCTTCATAAAACAAATTCATTGGACCCCCTGGTTTGGGGGGGGCCCCTTTTTACCAAAAAACCAAATTTGGGTCCCCAAAACAAACAAAAAAAAAAAAAAAAAAAAACCCCCCCCAAAAAAAACAATGGTGCGAAAAAAACCTAAATTTTTTGGAAACCTGGGGGAACCCCATTTTTGTTTGGGAAAAAATTTTTTTTTTTTGAAACACCAAAAAACCCTTGGAGAAACCTTTGGGGGATTTTTTTTTTACAGGGGAAAGGGGGGGGGGGTGGGGGGGGGAGGGGGGAACCAAGAGAGGCAGGGGGAAAAAAACCTGAAGGGGAATTCTTAGAGGGGGAAGGGGGGGGGGGGGAGAAAGGGGGGGGGGGGGGGGGGGTGGGGTAGGGGGGGGTCGGGGGGGGGAAAAAGGGGGGAAGGTGTGGGGGGGGGGGGTGGGGGACCAAGAGATTTTTTTTTTTCCTTGGAGGAGGTTTGGGGGCGGGGATGGGAAACAAATTTTTTGTTTACTTTTGGGGGGCTATAAATGGGACGGGGGGGGGGGGGGGGGGGGGGGGGGGGGGACCAGAATGGGGGGGAGGGGGAAAGGGGGAGGGGCAAAAAAAGGAGGAGGTAGTTTTTTTTTTTTTAGTTTTTTTGAGCTAAGGTTTGGTACAAACAATTTTTAAACTGTTTTTTCAAAAAAAAAAAAAAAAAGAAAAAGGGAAAGGGAGGGGGGAAAAAAAGGGGTGGGGGGGGGGGGGGGGGGGGGGAGGGGAAGGGGGGGGACAAGGAAGGGGGGAGGGGGGGGGGGGAAGGGGGGGAAGGGGGAGGGGGGGGGGATTTAAAAGGGGAGGGGGGAGGAAAAGTGGGGGGGAGGGGGGGGGGACTAGGGGGGGGGGGAAAGGGAGGGGGGGGGGGGGGAGGGGAAGGGGACGGGAGGGGGGGGGGGAGGGGGAGGGGGGGGGAAAAAGGGGACAATATTTTTGAAAGGGGGGGGGAAAGAATAGAGGGGGAATCCCCTGGGGGGGGAGGAACCGGGGGACAAGGACGGGAAGGGGGTAACATTAGGGAGGGGAAGGGGGTGGAGGAACGGTGAAGGAGAAAGGAAGGGAGGGGGGGAAGGGGATTTTTTTTTTTGTCTAAGCTTTAAGGTTTTTTTTGTGCAAAAGAAGCAGGAGCCTCCCCTTAGGGGAAGGTTTTGAGGAGGAAAAAACAAACAAAAAATTTTCAAAAAAAAAAACGTAAAAGATTTTTTTTAATTTTCCCCTTGAGGGAGAAAAAAAAAAAACTTGAACCCCCCCCCCCCCCCCCCCCCCAAACCCTTAGTTTTTTTTTCTTTTCCATACTCCCCCCACCATCAATAAAAACCCCAAGAGGGCCCCCTAAATCCCTATTACACAAACGAAGTGCTGTCCACCCGCCCCTTTTAAATTATTATTGTAAATATTGCTCCAATAATCTTCTCCGCCTGGAAGTTAGTTTTTTTTTTTTTACTTTTTTCCCCCCCTCAACCGCTTTTTTTTGGAAAGCCGAGGCAATATTTTCTCATCCCCCCGCACCCCCAGATCCTTTTGATTTTTTTCCAAAGGCCAGCCCATGGGCCCCCCCCCGCCCCCGAGGGGCTTACCTAACTTTTCAAAAACCTCGTATTCAACCATTTTTTAACCACCTTTCTGAGAATCCTAAAAATTCTGTAAAAACGATTTTTAAATAATAAATCGGAGCCCAACTGGGCGTTCCCTGTGTGGGTAATTTTTCTGCGGACCTCCCCTCCAAGGTACTGGTGGGTGCCCAGCCGGATTTGAATTTCCTTGTGGCTTCCAGCTACTTTTTTTTCCAGCTGTAATCCTAACGACGAAAAAAGCATACCCGAAAAACAACTGGCGTGATGGCATGAATTATTTAGCCCGCCATCCTGGAAAACGTAAGGGGCAGATTCCCGTCCCCAAATCCCTGCTCCCCAACCTATCGTGGTGAATCACGCTTCTCTCCCCGTTCCTGTAAACTCTTTTCACCATGTTTCCCACTTCCCCACCCTGGGACCAAGGTTGTTTCCCACCTTGTTTTTTTTTTGCCCCGTAGAATTGAAGAGTTTTTCCCAGCAAATTTTCGGGTGTTTTTTTCATGCCCGTCATGTCCCGAAAATGACGGGGATTTTTAAATTTTTCACTTTATTTGGCCCCCAATTTGGTGGATTTTTGAGAAGGACCGGCCCGAGAAAAAGTTCCACCAAAAAAGGCGTAACAATCGCAATTTCCCGTTGGACCTTTTAAAGACTGCCTTCGTTTACTGGTTTTTTTTTGAAGCGCCCGTTTTTCACTTTTTGGCTGATAACTTTAAGACTTTTACGGGTCTACCCAACAAATAAATTTTGCCCTTTCACTTTTTTTTTTTTTGAAAAAGGCCTTTTTATGTTGAATTACTGGAAAACTGCGTGCCAGTTCAAATTTGAAGACGCAGTTTCCCCCATAATTCCCCCCCCTTTCGGTGAAGAACCTGGGGGCGTCCCCGGCAAGGTTGCGCCCACTGCCTCCCGAGCCTTTCTTCAAACTGCCGGGTCCTTAGAACCCATGTTTTTTTTTTTTATGTTCCCAGTACGACGAATCGCCTTCATATTTCAGTCCTTCAGTTCGGAATGAACCGGAACCGGAACCACTCTCCTTCCCTGCTTAACTTTTTTTGATGACGAACATAGCGGCTTTAGTTTTTCGGAAACCAAAGCACAATAACCGTCCCCGAAAAAGGTTTCCACCAAAAAGTTTCCCTTCCAGAATTCTCCCCTCAGAATAAAGCTTTTGTGTCGAAGTTGGGACTAGAAGGATTTCAACCTGGGCAGAAAACCCAAAGTTTTTAGCCCCCTACCTTTTTAGCCTTTCCCCGTCCTGTTGTTTCTAACTGGAAAAGGGAAGTTTCCTAAACCATTTTGGACAGCCCAACTGAGTAAAATGTTGGTTTTTTTGAAAGACCTTTGTTTTTTTGCTTACCTTTTGGGATTCCCCTTCATTTTTCCTGTTTTTTTGAAGGATGGGCTTTTTTTGACTACAAAAGAACATTAACATCCTCGAAATAGCCAAAGCCCCCCGTCGGCAACTTGTTTTGGGGGGCCTTAGAAGCAATCTGGCCGAAAATTTTCCAAAAAAATTAGCCGGTTTTACCATAAAACCGCATGTACCAATTTGGTGTTCCCAGTCCAGCAAGCCGTCCTGGCTATATGGGGAAGGTGGAAAGACCATTTAGTTTTCCAGCCCCTTGGGTTCCCAAAATCTTATCCTCAGCGCCGTCCCGATTTTGTTCGCCACAGACGGAAACATCTTTTCCCGAAGAATCGAGGACTTTTTTTTTTTAGCTGGGCACCCCTGAATTTTCGGGTTTTAGCCAGACCAGAACCTCCTGTCCCCTCGTTACGGCACAAAATTTTCATTTTTCTCCGACCGCACCTCACCCCAGCGTACCTGGTTCGGTGGTTAAACGGCCCATTCTCCCCTTTTTTTCAACTGTTCACGTTTGACCGCCCCCAGCACGGGTTTATAATTTTTTTGGGACTTCGGGACTCCACCCCTACACGAAAATGGAAATCGACCCATAGGACGCCCCCCTCCCCCCCAACTTAGTTGGAAGGGGACCCAAAAAGCCGATTGAAATTTCCCCCCCCCTCGCCCCCAAAGCCCCCACATCCCCGGTTTGGGGAAGAAGCGGCAAACCCTGACCCAAAGCCGATTTAAAGTTTCAAACCTGGAAAGGCGCCCCCCCCCTGGTCCCCCCCCACCTCCCAAATCCCTTTTCCCTCCTTTATGCCCGAACCCTCACCAGGAGAGCCTTAAAGTCGAGGTTAAATCCCCAAGTTTTTTTATTTGCGTTCCCGAAAATTTAAGGAAGATTTCCCCCTAGTGTTAAGTTCCCCCCTTTACATCGGATCTGGAAAGAAAGTGTTCCCCCCCACCCTAGAATAAATGGCATAAAACAAACGTTTTCCCTTTTGCATTTTTTGGTTTTTACGGCAGAACCCTCCTAGCCCTTTAAAGAATTTACTGATTTTTTTTTTTTCCCTGACAGGCTTGTGTAGTCCTAAACAGCCACTTGGTTATGGTTTTTTTTCCTGCACGCAAAATGTTTTTTTTTTAATAATTCCCCCATTTTATTTTAAAAAATAATAACGGAATTTGGCAAAATAGGACGTTTAGGTGTTAACCGAAAAATGGCCACCGCCTTTAAAAAGGCATAATTAAGGTTTTTCCTGAAAATGGTGGGGCCGATTTTGTTTTTTTTTTTATTAAGCTTTTGGGAAAAAATGTTCCTAACCTCGATTGCCTGGTTTTTGTTGAAATTTTCCTCGTTTTTGATAGCTCTTTTTTTGGAACCCCCCCGCGGGGTCCAAAAAAGAATTTTTTTGGCCCTCCCACCCCCACCGGCCTTTTTTTTTTTTTTCTGACCCGTCCAATAAAGCCATAGGTTTGTACTTCAACAAATATGCCTAGGAACTTTTTAAAAAAAATTTTTTTTTTTTTTTCTAATTCCTCCTTCCCCCCCCCTCCTTTGGATAATTTTGTTTATAACCCAACTCCCTGCTTTTCGGAGAGATTCAAACCCATATAAAAAAAATAACATTAAAGAAATTTTTTGGCCAAAGATTTTTTTTTTTTGTATGATAAGGGTTTTGGAAAAATTCCTGCCCGCCCCTTGGAGTTTTTTTTCAGTTCCTGTTTTTTTTTTTTTGAATATCTTTTTGGGTATAACTTTTTTTTGGTTTCCCTTTTTTGCATCTTGAAATCCCACCTAAAATTTGTACTGAACCCCCCCCATGCAACTTGAACCACTTGTAACCTGAAACCCACCAAGGCCTACCGTGAAAAAAACCAACCCGTGGCAACTGAAAAACCCACCGTGAAACTGAACCCACCAGCAAACTGAGCCCCACCGTGCAAAACGAAACCCCCGGTTTTGCAAACCCTAAACCCCCCATGTAAACCTGACCCTCCGTGCAACTTGAAAAACCCCCAAAATTTAGCTGAGCCCTACCCCGTGCAAAACTCCTCCCCTGCCAACTCCAAAACCCCCCCCATTTAATTTTAAACCACTGTGTAACTGAACCACCCTGGCAACTAGAAAGTCCCCCCGTGCCAACCCTCCAAACCACACGTTTCTACAACTGGGAATAAAAAAAACAACCAGTTAGAAGCCGTTAAAACGTTGTTCACCTTTGTTGGAATTGGTTTGCTTCTTTAAAGTTCCGTAAATATAAATTTGAACTGTCCCCCCAAGACGATTAAAAAAAAAAAAAGCTTCTTGTTTTTTTTTTTTGTTTTGTCCCCATAAAAAACCAAAAGAAAAAAACCATCAGAAAACGTCCTTTAAAATCCAAATTTTTTTTTCCTCCTTTTTTTTTTTTATGTCCCCCCTGTGAAATTTGGGATTTTTCACAATTTTTTGCCCTTTTTTTTTTCACTGGTCCCCTAATTGGGGTTGGTAAGGCCCTTTTTTTTAACCCCCCCCCCCGCTCCCTCACATGGGAAAAATACCCTCCCCCTTGGAAAAACACCCCCCATCCTTCGGAAAAATATGGTTTATCCCCAACATTTTGAATAATTAAATTTCCGGGTTTTTCTGGTTTTATTTGTTTTTTAGTTTTTAGCTTGAAGAAAAGTGGCCCCTAAAGGAAATGTTGGGGAAAAAAAGTGAAATTCATGTGTACCTTTTGCCCCCCCCCCCCTGTGGTAAAAATTGTTTTTTTTCCTTCTCATTGAAAATCCCCAGAACCCTCCCTTCCCCCTCCCTTTTTTCAAAAAAACCTCCTCACGTGAAAAAAATTGTTCCACCCCCCCCGTTTATGTTTTTTCTTTTTTTTTTTTTTCTCAATAGCAAACAGTAATCTTTGTAAGAAAGTTGGGACAAATTTTAACAAAACTTTTTTTAGAAAAAAAGGTAATGACTTCCAACTTCCCTGCGATTGGGTTTCTCTGGGGGGGGGAAATTGTGTTCCCGTATTTGTTTTCGCCCCCCCCCCGTTTAAAAAGTTGGAAGGAGGGACTTTATACCTCCACAGGATTTGCCAATTTTAGTAAACCCAGAATTTCATCTCAAAATCTCCATGTAGCACCTTCCGAAATTTAAATTGTACAGATTCGTAAGCCGCCTAAGGGGGAGAAGACGAGATAGGGAGAATTGGGGAAAAGATATTACATTTAGCTATAGAATGCTCCCAGACCAATTTTCCCCCTAGTCTTTTTTTTTTTTTTTAAAGATACGAAGTTTGTTGAAATGTGAAATTTTTTGGAGTATCGACGCCAACACCCCAGGGTTGTGGGTTTAGATTGTTTTTCAAGAGAAATTTTTTTTTTTTTCACGGGGGAGGGTATTTTTTTTTTGTTCCCCAGGGGGTGGAATTAATTTTTTTATTGGTTCCCCGCGACCATGGTTAAGTTTCCGAGGTTTGATTTTCCAGCAGGAGGTTGTTTTTTTTTTTTTTTTTCCCCGGGGGGGGGCTGGTTTGCCCCCCCATCCAATTTTTCAACTTTTTTTATGAACATTTTTACAAATGGGCCACTAAAACTGTTCCCCCCCCCATTTCCATCGAAACAACTAAAAACATGATTTTAAATTAAAACCGACTATTAAACCGAAAAAACCCCAAAACCAGTCCCCCTCGGGTGGCACGGGGCCCCTTGTAGGCTTATTTTTGGCACAGTTTTTATCCGCAGTTGTTTTGAAATTCTTATAGATTTTTTTAATAGAAATTGGGATTGCCCCGTACAAAACTTTTTTTTTGGAGAAGGGCCCCTCATCTTTATTGGAAAATAGAGAATTTTTTTTCCAATTTTTTTTGAAGAAATTCACAGTTACAATGCAGAGAAAACAAATCTTCATCCCCTCTCCCCCCTCCTTGACCGCCATTTTTTTCCACCAAAATGTAGATCCGATTTCAAAAATTAGTAAAATTTTAGTTTTTTTTTTTTCCAAAATAGTCTCAAGGTCCACCCCCAAAGAAAACCATGCGGTCTGAGGTCAAGCAGCCCATACTAGACCGCTGCCTGGGAGCAAAGGGGCCACCTGTAAAGGTTTTAAGCTAGTTTTACGTCAGTTGAAATTAAAACCCAATATAAGAAGTTTTTTTTTTTTCCTTATGAAAAATGAATCCCGTGTATGAAAAATTGGGGGTGGGGGGGGTGGGCCCTTTCCATTGTCCGAAATCCCAATTTAAAACCTTTTTTTTATAAGAGTTTTTGAAAAAAAGTGGAATTCGAAGGGTTTTTTCCCAAACCCCACCCTCTTTTTTTTCCCTCAAATTAACATCCGATTTTCGGGATAAATATTTTGAAAAATGAAACCGAATTTTTATTTTTAAACCTGATTTTCCCCAAAGGTTTAAAATTAATTATATTGTCTCCGTCCTCCATGTGCTTTTTCACAACACCCCTAAAGCCCCCCCTGGTACCAATTTGATATAAGGTTTTTAATGCAAGTTGTCCCCTATTTGGTTTAACCGATTACAAGGTGTTTTTTTTTTTATCAAGAAAGAGGGCATGATTTTGATCCTATAATCAAGAAAAGCATGGAGCGATTAGGTCAAACCATTAGGGAAATTTCAAGAAAGACTGCTATTAACACAATCAAAAGAGCATTTTTTCCTTTATTGGTCGTTACACGGTCAAATACCAGCAATCTCCTATAATGGCTGTGCATGGTATCAGCAGTCATATCGATTCGCAAAATGTTTAGGAGCATCTGTCAACTATAAGGAATAAGGACCAAGTTTTTTTTATCCCCCATGCAAAACTAGTTCGTAAAGAAAAAGGAATGTTGAAAAAAAAAGGTTGAAGTTAACCAACTCTCTCTCCCATATCCTTTTTAGCTGTAGTCTCATCAAAGACATCTGATCAAAATTCGTTATCTAGATTCGTAAAGGTCAAATATTTTAAACACGTATGTTTATTACTTAACGTCCAGAAAGGTCTGATTCATCTGAAAGAAGAGAAATAAATCCGCTTTGGTGGTTTGTGACATTAGATCTTCTTTTTTTTTGCAAAAAAAAACAAAGTTTTTTTTTTTATGAATGATCTTGACAGGCGTTTATATCATGACTTTAAGAACAAACAATTCCAACAAGTTGAACATGTAAAAATTCTAACTTGTCTTTTACCCAGTGATATTGCCTCGTATTTTTAGAATACTGAAAAACTAAGTTCAGTGGTTCAGTTTCACGATGGTTCAGTTGCATAAGGGTTTAGTTTCAAGGTGGTTCAGCTGCACGGTGGTTCAGTTGCACGGTGGTTCAGTTGCAAGGTGGTTCAGTTACACATGGGTTCAGTTAAATGGGTTGAATTGCACGGGGGTTTAGTTAATCGATAGCTTAGTTAAACGTGGTTCAGTTGCCTGGTGGTTCAGTTACACTAGGGTTCAGTTGCATAGGGTTTCGGTTATACAGGAGTTCAGTTGCTCGGTGTTTCAGTTACACGGTGGTTCAGTTACACGGTAATTTTTACCAGGATCACATTTCTTTTGGAGGAGGTGCCATTTGACTGAAACGTAGGGCTGGGGCAAATTATATTTTTTTTGAATTTGGGAACGGGTGGCAATTTTGATGTTTTTCAATTTTATGATAAAAATACCAGAAAAGGCGTTTTCCATTTAAAATACCCCTTAAAAGATGTTTTTCAAATTCTATGGGAGTGGGATCTAGTGGGATAATTCCCATTTGAACTTTACCTCTCCCCTCCCCTCCCAACAAATGCCCTTCGGGTTGTTTCCCCTTTTTCTAAAACGATTCATTTAATCTTGCGCTAATAAATTTTTTATCCAAAATTTATAATTTTTATATAGATAATTTTTACAAGGCCTGATTTTTTACAATCGTTCATTACTATTACCTGGCCAATAGCATTCCATAGGATGAATCAACAAATTTTAAAACAGGACTTTCACACTGTCAATTTCTTAACGAAAACTTCAAAAACAAACAAAAAACAAGTAGTTTTTCACATTTTTACGAGTCGGGCAAAAATTTCTATGGGGTTCCAACCCCTAACACCTAGATACGGCCTTGAGAGAAGGCAAGCCTTAGGGTTATTTTAAAAAGAATTAAAATATCCTTTAAAGGAATAATATTGTCCCCAGAACTAGAAATACATCACCGTTGCTCATGGTGCTGTAAATCTTATGTTAGGAACAAAAAAGGAGTAAAATTACAAGATGTTTATGTTATGTGTTTGATTTTATGGAGGTTATAGAAAATCCGGCCTTATGCGTTAATCAATCTTAATTAATGTATAGAAACAGAAGTAGTTTTTTTCTCTTATTTCTTGAAATATCTTTCCACTTAGTCCCTGAAGATTGGTGTGTTTGCTACATATTTTTTTGTTAGTATCTCACTGTTGGTTTATTTCAATATTAAGAAATATTTTAAATAATTGAACTATTTCACAATCATGGACACAACAGTGTTCATGGGAGAAACTTCATGGTTTTACACACTACTTAGAACTTCCATGACAGACGTTATTTACTGACGTTCTGACGTTCCATGACATTCCATGACGTTCCATGACAGAAAAAGACTTCCATGACGTTATCTACTGCTTTGTGTGACTTTAATTAAACTTTGATTCATTCAATAAATTTAAACCAATAATCATAGAAGTGAATATTAGTTTTAGAATCTCTAACTGCAAATTTTAGCCTTAGGCCTTCCTCTATCCCACCCTGGTTTCTGATTAAATTCTGATGGTTTCTGATGAAATCTATCCCACCCTGGTTTCTGATTTTCATCAGCGTTGCTAATGAAGTAATAGATGTGGGAAGTTTACTAATTACCAGACAAATAAGTAAAGATGGTGGATGCAGTGAGGATTAAAAGGTAGAATATCCAAAGCGCAGGGTGTATTTTTGCAATTGAAGTGGGCTGAACTTGAAGTAAAATGAGTGTGAAAGAATAGGAAGATGCTTCTATTTACTAGGTTAGAGTTTTGGAGGACATAGCAATTTAAATATTAAGTTTGGTTTGAAGTATTGGTGTTTCAAAAGCTGATTAAGATTTGTCTTATATTTTCAAGAGGGATCGTCCAGTGATAGTTTAAGTACTTGGTTTACTGAGTGTATGTCAAACTCTGTGCTATACCTGGTTTTATCCCCCTTTCTAGGGCCATAATGAAATAAAAATTAAGATGGCAAAGCCATCTTATATGGATGAACCAAATGAACCAAGCGAAAAGCAGGTCGTCCTCAAATGGGGTGGGAAGGATTCATAAGAGATAATTTAAAGGAAGTTCATATAAGAGGGTAAATAGTGAAGCTTTGGATAGACTGGGGTGGAGTAGGAGCGTGCAGTGCTGTGTTTGCCTTAGGTGGCTTAGTGGTGCAGAAAGATGTTAGTAGAAGCAGCAGTAGCTTGGAGTTTTTGTTTATGTCTTGTAGGAATGGATGAATTTGGAACTATAAAGCTCAGTAGGACGGCATGTCAAGCTGCTCCTACCAGTTGCGAAATTGGAATTCACAATGTGGTTTCGTACTGAACTATAAGAATGCATTTTCTTTGCGAGATTTTATCGTGTCAGCAGAAATTTAATGCATGTAATCGAAATTGATATTCTTTTTTTTTAATACTCTTCACAATTGGCATAGAAAGTACAGAATTCTTGTTTTTTTTTTTTGTTTTTTTTTTAAAGGCATGCCACACTGAAACCGAACATCAGAAGTGAAGATGTTGCATGACGTCCATGTAACATCTTTATCAGAATTGGTGAGAGGGAACCAAGCATATACGAGTATATATTTCTATTTCTAGTCTAGCGAAAAACGTCTGGGAAATAGAAGGCAATGTGTGGCAAATGTGGTGGAATAAAATCACTTATTATCTTGGAGACGATGACAGAAACTATTATGTTTTTGGTAAGCTTTAATTTTTCCTTAATTATCTCTTTGTTTTTGAAGTTTCCTTGCGTTTGGACAATTTAATTTCTTGAAACCCAATATAACAGTTCTCATTTAAAATCATCACCTTTACATATTGGTCGCGAACAGCTTGCTCGACCGACAATTTTGTGACCTTATAAGCCATTAAATAAATAAACAAAAATACAGGTTTTCAAATGGAAGTAACAAAACCGCCTCAATATATTGGATAATTCATGTTCGTTTTCAGTTTCAACCTCTCTTTTCGCTTTTATAAGGAAACCTTTTATTTGATAAAATAATTTCTGTTCATTTTTAGCACTCACACCATCTTCAGGGCTATCTTATACATGACTAGGACTGCCGTCCTTCTGAACCCATTTCTTTACCCTAAGGCTCAGCTTTTGTAAAACAATACTTAAAGAATAACTTGGCCTTCTTCAAGAATTTTCTTCCAAATTTTTGTTCTAATGTTGATTTGTGTGTTATGATCTTAGTAAATTCACTGTTTATTTAAAGAAATCGGTTTGGACTACTTTGACCTCTTAATTTTCCTTGTATATTATCTTAGGTACGTCCACCGTAGCTCTTGTGGTTTACTGGACGCTTGGCCTTATTATATGCTCTGCAGTTATTTTGAGCAGCCACAATTTTTGAAGAAGAAACTGAAAATTCAACCTGGTACGAACGAGCCAGTACCAACTGATCGACTTTTGAAGGTAAATATTCTCGTTGAATTTTTTTAAGGTTAATATTTTTCTGAACCTAAGGGCTTACGAAAAATATTGAATATTCAATATTGAATATTCGCCGGCAAGTTGGGGTTACTCTCTTCGAGGGAAACGAAATTGCTGCATGTCAACATTGCTGATTGAACGATCACTTTCTGTACTTATCAAGCTAATGGGCTACTTTAATTTTTATTTTTTATAGATGATACCATAAAAGTAAAATTTTTTGAAAAAATTCCCGACAGAGCCAGACACATTTGAAATTTGAAAAAAACTTGGTTTTGATGATTTTATACAGAATAGCGAAGTTGATTATGTTCAGTCGTTTGGGGAGTTCTAATGGGAGACTGAGCGTTATTAATGATTATTCATCTTTTGTGTATTCAAATAACATAGTACAGAGATATACCTAACGAGGCTGCTGGACTCAGCCCTTCCCCGAAATTGATATGATTTTTTTCATTAATATTTAAATAATGTGCCCTATACCAGCCGTTTTGAAGAAAAGGGTGCCTTCCACATTGACTTCTTCTAATTAATGGACGATCAGAAGTAAGGCTTTGTGACGAAGTATGTAATTGATTATAGCTTGTGGATGATCGCAAAATGTAAACATAAGAATAACAATAAATTAGCACAAATTGATTACTACAAAATATGATTTTTGAAATAGATGGGGCTGATTAAAAAGTAGAACACGGTCAAACCTGGAAAATCTTATTAAAAGATAGACCTCAAGCTAATTTACATCGTAATGGGCTGTTAGTAAGGTAAGCTAGTTCATTCCGCGGTGAGTAGTTTAGTTTGCATAACAGGTATCCTTTAAAGACTGAAGACAGTAATTATTTTTCATGGACAAAATTCATTCTTATACGCTATCTTCGAATTTTGTAGCACACGAATCCTAAAATTCTACATCAAAGGTTCATTTAACTATTTATTCGACTAATATTATTTTGATAAAAACCCGTCTCGAATAAGGAATATTTAATTATTTTGTAAACATGTGTCCCGAATCTGTCTTAAATTTAATGACACAGAGTGAATTTTAGGGCACTAATGCTGCTATTAGTTACAGTCGTGTCCTTTAAAGCTCTTGAAGTCTTGTTTAAGTGGCATATGTTACCCCAAATTGACTCTTAGTCCTGTTTTCCTTTCGTTTGGGTCTCTACAATTTTTTCATGTTATTGACGAAAAGGGCTACGAAGAAACTGTGGGGCTACAATTATTATGCAATGCATGCATTGTTAGACATACTTTTAAGATTCTGTAATTATGAGCTAGCCGAAGAGTCTGACGGGCAAGGAAACAAGGAAAAAAGAGAACAAATGTATTGTAAACTTTCTTGTGAGGATTGAAAGTCTACTGAATTTATGTGCGTGATGACAAACATTCTCTCTGGGCACCTATTATGTAACGTTATGCGGTTGTCTTCAGAGCTGAAGGTTTGTGATCGGTTTGATAAAAGGACACGAGGAACTTATAAGAATGGAAACTGGTGCTACTGTCGAAACAAATAACCAACACCATCAAGTGCTTCGCGACTTTACTGGAGACGAGACTATAGCACATTTATATTTCTGGTACTTTTAAAATACAGAAGCGGGTAAAGGAAGTAGAATCTGTTCCCAGTTGGCCTACTATCTTAAAGTCAACTAATCTACTTAACCTTCTTGGATTTCCCTAATCTAACCTAAGCCTACTTTTGTGGAGACTAGATTTTGGTTTTTATTAATTTTGGAAATATAAAAGCTGATTAGTTATCACTTTCAGAGAAATTTCTGCTATATTCCCATTGCACTGCAGACTAATCTTAAGAAATATTCAATTACCTTTGAAAAATTTTCGCTTTTTATTTTGAGAGGAATTTTGAAAGACATCTTTGCGCTGGATTCCAAACTGTAACAGTCATTTTTCACCGAATACAGTTTTTGTGTAATGATGTTAAAAATTTTGGCGACTATTTTTAGATTATTTTTTTTTATTTAGATCAAAAGGATTAAATTATCAAATAAATTATTTAAATTATAGAATAAATTAAATCAAAATTATTTAACATATAAAATTATTAATAAGTTATTAGATTAATTTTTTTTAGACTAAAAAAATATATTTTTGAATTTAGATTGAAAAGAAGGGTCAGGCAAACACTTTATATCTTCTTTTTTCCACCCCAGGCCTGTAAATTAAGCAAACCGGGAAACTTAACTGTTTTTTCAAAATTCTTTTTGCTGTGAAAAGACTTGAATTACCTATCAAGATTCCATGAGAGCAAAAAAAAAAAATATGTAATTTTACGATTCGCAGTCTAAATCTCCCGAACCAAGCACATGCGTAGGGGGAGGGGAAAAATGAAGGGACTGTCCCCTCCAGATTTTATATTTCATAGAATTTCTGTGCATTTCTTATGTATATTTTCAAACAATTTCTTACTATTACCCCCCCCCCCCCCCCCCCCACAAAAAAATTACGCGTCCCCCTGCTCTGAACTATTTTTTTCCACCTATCTATTTTTAGGTTGTTCGGCAAGTTCTATTCAACCAATTAGTTCTTACTTACACTCTTAGCTTCTTCTCGTACAAACTGTTCAAGTATAAACCTCTTCCTGATCTTCGTCAGCTTCCAGAATTCAAAACATTCCTCATCCACTTTATTCTGCTTACTTTTATTGAAGAAATTGGATTCTATTACTGTCATAGGTAAGTATACGGACAGGAACTATTATAATATTTCATTTTGATATTTATTCAGGAAAAATGACAGTCGTCTGTAATGAGCAATTTTTTGGAAACCAATACAATATTTTGGACCTGACCTGATTCTTAGTTTTGATGCACCTCAGAACTTGAACTACCTCAAGTTTGTTAAGTAAAAAGTTAAAAAAAAAAAAACCTTCTTTATCTTATTTAGTCCTGAAGAATTTTCCAAAGTTAGGGACGGGTATTTGGTCTTTGACTAGAATTTGTAGACTTCGACGTGCAAGCTTGCCTAGGAACAATTCTTCAACCTAAATGACATGATAGGGCACAGAAGTCATAAAGTTGACTAACCATGTAGAAGGAGATTTAAGAGTACAATCACACCCATGGGGCTACCCACTTGAACCCCTCCAGAAGCTTGAGAATTTACTTCCAAATACGAATTTTTTTATATATGGCTTAAAAAATACTTTTACTCGGTGTGATAAACGCAACCTCACCACTAGATGTGTTGAACCTTCTCGAAATTAAAATCTTAAAACTAGCCTGTCTATAAAAGACAGCAATTCGGGAAAATAGTAGTTGTGGTCAATGTTTGATAACAATGCACTGGGAACTGAAGACATCTCTAATGCTTCATTTGTTGTAGCATTATTCATAATATTGAATATGATTCTCCTTGGAACATACTAACTTTAAACCAGATTTACCAAAAAACAACTAATACCTATATCTCGTGTCTGTGTGTTTACACAAAGACCTTCATATGCTACTCTGTCTTTATTTCAAAATTGTGATATAAAATTTCTCCAAAGTACTTCCACTCACTTTTTCAATAAATATTTACACGATTCCATTAATTTTTGTGTGCCCAAAGAATTTTCTTACAGATATATAACTGTTGTGCCACCTCCCTTGACTCGAATTAGAATTGCCCAATAGGTCCCCACTTTATTTTCCCACAACGACGTCCCACAACATAAATCCTCATCCACAAAAGTTCGAACACCCATGTTCCCTATGCAGAAAGCTCCTCGGCAGTGGCGTCGTTTGGAGGGGGCAAGGGGATCTTCTGCCCTTAATAATTTGGAGAAAAAAAGATTATATAGCTCATGCCCCTTGATTAATCGGATGTAGACCCCTCTTGACCCCATTCCCAACAAAATGCTGGAGCTACGCCCCTGCTCCTCGGAAAAATTTTACTATAATATTAGCTTTGAAGATCTTTTAGATAATTCACAAAAGCTTTCCAAAAAACAGGTTTTTGAAAAAAGGCAAAGAGCTAAATTAAACCAAAGGCGAGCAGAAATAAAACCAAATAATAATTAAAAGTTTTAAAGAGCAGGAATCACTGTCAATGAATAAAAAAGACCCCAAGACGAACAGAAATTACAATGAAGAGTCAATTCAAACTTAAAACGAAAAAAAAACTTGCAGCAAACAAGAGTGGCCTTCCAAAGGCCAAAGTTTGTTACGTGGAAGGGGTGTTAGTTTGCCTTCCAATCACTTTAGACTATTAAAAGGGCACAAGCCACTCAGATTTCCAATTGAATGAGCCCTTTGCGAAGTTTCTACGACAACTTCTTTAATACGAAGTGCCCTGCTCTAAAGGAAAAAAAAATAATACATTGTGCCAACATCGTTCTTATATGCCCTCAGGGCATAACTTAAAACCCTTGCCCCGAGGGTTGTGGGGGAGTTTTCTCCTCAAAAACATATTTTCTATCTGGAAATCAACTACGCTGAACAAAATGGCTATCTCAAAATTTTGATTGGATGGGTTTGGGGGAATGATGAGCGTGGGGGGGGGGGGGATTAGTTGCCCTCCAATCACTTTCGACTATTAAAAGGGCACTAGCCACTCCAATTTCCAATCGAATGAGCCCTTTTCGAAGTTTCTACGACAACTCCTTCGATACGAAGTGCCCGGGTGTGGAGAAAAAAAAAATAATAAAAAAATAAATAAATAATACATTGTGCCAACATCGTACTTAGGCAGCGCTATTGCGCTGCCTATGATACTATATTAGTCCTAATCAAGCACATCCAAAACCCCTCCAAGACGCTTTGGTTGAATCAAAGAATGCAAGAAATATAAAACCAAAATCTCTAAGGCCACTGTTTGTGAGATTTTCTGTTCTAAGAGAAAAGTGTTGCCTCCAGGAAATGGACATAGAATGGAGGTCACTGTCAATGACTGATGTCACTGAGCTTCATTTGGGAGATGCCCAAGTTGAAGACCTGTCAGTTGAGCAGTACTGGATAAAGATATTTAGTCCGGTGACTGGCAGTGGCGAAATCAAGTATCCGGAATTGCGGAAGCGCATATCACTGATCTTCTCTTTACCTTTTAGCAATGTACCAACTGAGCGTTTATTTAGTCCCCTGAAATTAATCAAAACAGGCATCCGAAATAGTCTCTAGAATTTCACACTAGTCTCACTTGTTCGAGTCAATTACTGGTTGAAAACGAAGATAAAACTTTATCAACTGTCAGCATACCGAAAGCTGTCACTGGCTTCAAGACAAGGCAAACGCCAAGTGCGATGAAGTGCTGGAGATGACACTTAAATTAAAACTTTCTTATGTGTTCTAGGTAGTGAAAAAAAATATATATATATATATATATATATATATATATATATATATATATATATATATATATATATATATATATATATATATATATATATATATATATATATATATATATATATATATATATAATATATATATATATATATATATATATATATATATATATATATATATATATATATATATATATATATATATATATATATATAAATATATATATATATATATATATATATATATATATATATATATATATATATATATATATATATATATATATATATATATCTATATATATTATATATATATATATATACATATATAGATATATATATATATATATATATATATATATATATATATATATATATCTATATATATATATATATATATATATATATATATATATATATATATATATATATATATATATATCTATATATATATATATATATATATATATATATATATATATATATATATATATATATATATATAATATATAGTAATATATAATATAATATATATTGAAAACCCGTCGTATACAATAAATGTACAACGACAGAGTATACAAAAATGCGAAAAGAGGAAACAAAAAGTTAATATACTAAAAAAAAAAAATAATAACAACAAAAGCAACAACTTCTTAAATAATATACAAAATAGTACGAAAAGTGGAAACAGAAAGATAACATACTCAAAGATTACAACAGAAACAACAAAACTTCTTCAAAAATAGCAACAAAGACAACAACTTTTGAAAGGAAAAAAAAAAAAAAAAGGGAAACAAGAGGAAAAATTAAACAAGCAAACTTGCCCACTCGTGCTTTAGAATTGCTGGTTTTGTTTTTTTTGCCGGCTAATAAGTGTCTCAACAGCTAGATTTGGGTCCGCTAGGGTGTAGCGCCGAATCAGAAAACTATTTTTTGTCCAAGGTGGCAATTTTAGTAGGTACTTTGCAAAACGGAAAAATAAAGAGTGGATTTTAGACTTTTCACGGTTTGCCAATAAATTCTAGAAAGGGGTCACATATAATATATGTGGCAGAGCGGTAGCGTTTGTAAATACTTGCCAGTAGTGGACGGTTAAATCTCAGAGTGGATTTAACGATCAAAGCATAGGAGCTGGAAATTCGCCGTTCAAGATGTGAGATCAGGAGGGAACGGGTATGCTGTAATGAGGAACCTATTGGCAGCCCCAGATATACTATTTTATCAACTGGTTTTACTGAGCAATCACCTAGTGTGATATTAGTAGGAGGGTCATTCTTCCAATTGTAAAGCAAGACTTCCGACTTTTGGGAGTTAAATCTCAGACCGACTTTCTCGTAGTTGGACTGCAGACATGAGAATATTTCTGAAAGGCGGTTAAGCTGCCGGCTGAGATTCAGCGTGTCATCAGCATAGCATACTAGGGAGATGTCAATGGAACTGAGAATGCATGATGAAGGACAGCTGTCTTGAGGTTCAATAATGTAGTTGTTGAAGAAATTGGGGGATAAAACTGCTCCCTGACGGGCACCTTTACGGACTGGTATCAAAGCTGACCACGGGGCTGGCGGAAGGCCTTTATCGGGAGGGAGCTTGAGTCGTACGCGAAGGCGAGAATAAAGATCACGGAAAGCCCGGATGATATTTAAGTTCACTCCTCTTTTAGCTGAGTTTAGCAACATAAGCGCATGAATCAATGAATCAAACGCTCTCTGCAGGTCTAAGCCCCCGATCGCTAGACTTTCTCCTGATTTGTGTGCATCCAGGAGTGCATATGCAACGACATGGAGCGCTTCCGCACAACCAATGCCGCGTTGGAAACCGAATTGTCTTGGTGGACTGCAACACAGTTTTTTCAAACTCATCTACGAATAAAAGTTCAAATAACTTGCAGAGAGAGGTAGCAACTGTGATTGGACGGAAAGAGGAGCATTGCATGGTAACATTTCCTTTTTTAGGAACTGGCGTAAGGTCTCCAATTGAGAAAGTGGTTGGGACAGTATCCTGAATGAGGATAATCTGCATCAGAAGGGTTACATGACTAATGAGAGCGGGCCCACCACTTTTTAGATGGAGTGCACTGATCCCGTCAATCCCAAAAGATTGTTTAGGTTTTAGGTGAGAGATGGCCTTGCATACAGCTCCCTCCGTTACAAGATAATCACTCCGAGGACAACTATCTAAGAAGTCGTCCAACTCAGCTTCGTATCTTTCGTTGAGGGCTGGGTCAGGAGGCAAAAATTCTAACTCATAATATGCGTACCATTCAGAATCAGGGATAGCAGATGCGGATAAAGACTCATCGCTTTTAGAGGACAGAAAACGCCAAAGGAGAGAAGGATTAATTTTGGCCCGTGTAGATTCGATATCAATCATCTTTTTTTCTGTGAGCTTTTAGCTCCTTTGCGAATTTTCTTTTTGTGAGCAGGCGGATTGAATTGACTACCCCCGAACGGGGTCGTCCACAAGAAACCCAAAGTTGAAGCCAAAATTTAGACTTAGAATGGGTATCCACTAACTCTGGATTTTCAGACCAGCCAGGAAGGGTATGATGACGGGGTCTACTTAGAGGGACGGCAGCTTTTTCAGCACAGCGAAGGGCATGGCCAATTTCTGCGCAATAAAAGTCAACTGATAGTTGTGTTTCCTCCCTTGAAAGAGCAGTTAATCCAGAGAGAAGATGGAAAGGGACACGGATCTTACTAAGGACTCTGGCGGCTTCTTCTTGAAATAAAACAGGGTTAATTTTACGCCAATCACGTGTGAAACCTAGGAGGTGTTTTAGAAGTTGTTTGCGTTTGTGTATCTGAGCTGTGGCAAGGAATCTCGGCTGAGAACTGTATTGGTAAGTGATCAGACAGCTGAAAATCAAGCACATCCTTGACAGGCGAAATCCTGAGATTTGCGGACGCAACGACGTGATCGAGATCTGATGTGGACATTGAGGTGTGTACGGGTGTAAAATTTAAATCTTTGCACTTGAGGTCAAACTGGTCTCTAAAAATACTAAGCAACAACGTAGAACGTAAAGACCTAGATAAGAGCGGTTCATTCAAGTCGCAATTGAAGTCATCAACTAATATGCATTGAAGGCTTAAGGATCTAATACGGTTAATACACTGGCCGAGTTTATCACTAGAATAAGTAAAAGCACGCTCCGAACGCTCATCATGGTAATTTGTAGGCAAATATACATTAATAAAAACACAGCCCTCAACACGAATCGCCAGAAAAAATTATCATTGACTTCAAATACACTAGATCTTAGAGTCGAACGAACAAAAGTGGCAATACCACCGGAGGGTCACCCTTTTCCACTTAGCTGCTTCGCTGAAACTGAATAAACCGATACTGAACTATTAAAAACTAAGAATACTTTTACTGCGGCTTGTGACGAAATGTTCTTGTAAACAGACAACTTCATTTTGCTCAAAAACAACGTCTAAGATCGGAATTTTATTCGCGAACGAGCCATTTAATGTTCCACGATAAAACATTTAACTGCAGAAGCTTCAGATGTCATTTCTTTTGTGGATTACTGTTTGAGGGACATTTTACACTGTAACACGTGTGACTGCCGATTTTGCATTCAACGCAGAATGTCGGCTGTCTGCATGGTTCATCTCGCGTAGAACGTTGTTCACTTGAGGCACATCTAGAGCATAAAGGTTCAGCTGTACACTGGGAAGCGAGGTGACCGATTTTGTGACAGTTATAGCATCGTCTTGGCAAGAACTTAAACGGATCAGCAGGTAGACGCTCGTAGCCGATAATCACCGAAACACTCAGAAATTGTTGGAGCTCACTGAAAGTGTCAAAATACACTTTGAAAGAACGGGATTTTCCGCACTGTTCAATCTTCGTACTACTCGGGATTAGATTTTTTAGTCCTTCACAGTTTATATCCTCAGGGACATTTCGAAGCACAGCTATGTGCAGGGGTTCTCGAACAGTAATTTCGAGATCGGGCTTAGAAGATTTCGCTTTCTCAACGATTTTCGCTGCTGCAGCTTTCGACCTGACCACAAGCTTCCATTCGTTTGCAGATTTGCGAAGTTCACTAATGTCATTTGTATTTTCACAGAAACTGTCTATGAAAGCTTTCCGGTCATTTGGGCCATTGAGCTCCTTGGGGGGATTTTTCAAGACAACAGAATAGGTAGAGTTTCTGGGCTTGGACGTTTCAGGTGCACTACGACTGCTTGTGAAAAATACTGGTGGCTGGAGCGGACTGGGTAGCTAAAAAATTATCAAGCTTCCGAGAGAGTTCCTTTGCTTTGGCAGTAACTGTTGCATTCACCGCATCTCCGATGACCGGAACCGAGCAGGGGTTAAAGATGACAAACTTTGGCATGCTCACATTATTTTTCGCAGCTGAAACTAGAATTTTGCACATTTCAATGATATTGTCTTCATCTTTAGAGTAGGTCACAAGACGATTCGTAATATTCAACTCAGTATGAAGGATTCGCTTTGCCTTTATAACATCTTCATGTGTATAGAAAGCAACACACGCTTTTACGATACACTCCAATTTTATTCCATCTGTAAGTGCTCTCGTAACACAATTCAGTAACGGATTCAAAATAATTTTTTCACTTTCAGCCATCGTAGGTCCAAGCGTAATTAAATCTCAATGTAAAGTCACAAAACAATGACTTACCCGCAAGGGGGGCTTTTTAAGTCCCCCCCACTTGACAATAAACGCCTTCTAATTATCCAAATGAAATAATTCAGTCCAAATGAAATAGTACAAATAGTTCAATCACACAGCCTGACAGACAATATAGCCCAAAAACTGGTTTTTCAAGAGATAATCCTCTCAGAAAATAAGAGGTGTTAACTGCATGAAAGCTTGACCTTGACTGAGTCAATGTATATATATATATATATATATATATATATATATATATATATATATATATATATATATATATATATATATATATATATATATATATTATATATATATATATAGATATATATATATATATATATATATATATATATATATATATATATATATATATATATATATATATATATATATATATATATATATATATATATATATATATATATATATATATATATATATATATATATATCTGAAGTAAAAAATAACAATTTGATGCTGCGCTGTGCAGATCATGTAGATTGTACGGAAATGTAAATCAAAATATCCCTTCTTTCTGGGGAGAAAAATAGGGAGAAATCAGACCTAAACATAGGGAAATTAAGTGAAAATAGATATAAAAATAGGGAAAATTGAAATCGAAAAGTGGAAGCACTGGTAAGGCGTCAACGAAGCTCTTGTTTTCAGACGATTTAGGCTATACTCCTATTGGTGGTAAACTTTGTTCGTTTTAACATTGACTTGATTATTAATTGTAATTTTTCTGTGCGTTTCCGGGTTTCATTGAGTCATTCGTTTTATATTTGAGTTATTGTTTGAAGTCATTTCTGTTCGTCTTTGGCTTAAAACTTACTTCTCTTTAAAAAATCTTTTTTTCTAGAAACAGCTAAATTAAGTTAATTTTTGTATATTAGTTTTTAATTGAAATTATTTTATTTTATTCGGTAATAGACGGAAAATTTGTAGTTTTTTTTTAGATTTCTCTGCACAATAATTAAGGTTTTGCTTGCTATTTATATTTTTTGACAATCCTTTGCAACAAAGATTAATAGTTGCGCAATTTTTAAACAGATAATAATAGTTATGGTATAGAATTTTTGATGAATGTGTAAGGTCAATATCATTCAAATAAATGAATTGAAAATCTGCACAATTTTTGGCCTTCTATATGGTTGAAGTCATCCTGACTATTATCACGTTATAACCTTGAATATGGACGAATATTGATCTACCATTTCATTATATGAATCTTGTTGGGTTATATTTAGTTTTAACAGCTGGTTTGACGAAATAAATGTATTTTGAGGTCATTTCTTAAGAAGAGGACTGATTTGATGTTAAAAAAAAAATAATGATAAAAATAATAAAATGGGAAGTCAAGAATAAATGCTACGAAATATTGTTTCCAATTAAGTTTCTTTGGTTCTGAGACTTAAATTTATATGTCTTCATGGCCTGAAATTTTGAGCCAATTATTTCGCACTAAGAATCAACACAAACATGTTTTTTTTTTCGGACACTTATTGTCCTTAATAAGTTTCCTTTGGTACCCTAAGTCAGATTTTAAAATTTACATGATCGGCCTCTCCAAGGTTCCATCAAAGGGTCGGCTGGGTCCCTTAAGCTGTTTTTACATATTCTTGGCTGTATCTCAGACTGCAGATAAACCCCTTTTGACAACCTCAATGCTTATAATGTCTTTTTATTTAGTTTAACGCCCCATACTACGATCACTAAAAGTTTCAACTTAGCACCCTCAGCCAATCCTGTAGTTTTGCAGCTAAGCCATTCTGACAACCTAAGTTCACATAGTGTCTTCGGAATTTGTTCAACATTCCCATCCCCATTCCTTGAAAGTTTCAACTCAACGCCCCTAGCTGTTGCTGACGTAATATAGATAAATATAAGCACAGAGTGTCTTTTTATTTAGTTCAGTAGCCTCCTCAACAATCCCTGAAAGTTTTAACTTAAAACCCTTAGTCGTTCCTGAGGTATTGGTGACAAGACCTTTAACAATCTTGATGCGCTTAATCTCAACTTGATTTAATTCAACATCCTGATAGTTTCCCTCAACTTAATGCTGTTAGATGTTTCTAAGGCATTGCAGATACGCAATTCTGACCTGTTGATGCATATAATGTTTTTTTTTTTATTTAGTCTAACATCCCCCAACGTCAAAGCTTCATGTCTCTCCGGTCTCAAAGCTTCAACTTAAAAGTCTCTACAGTCCTCAGATACTGCAGATAAGTCTCTTTGATAGCCTGAGTGTACATAGTGTTTCTTGGTTTACTTCAGCATCCCCCTGATCATTCTTCAAGATTTTCGACAAAATAACTTTACCCATTCCTTAGATACTGCATATGTACCCTTTACGCAACTTGGATGCACGTACTGTCTTCAACATCCTCCTCAACGTTCTTTGTTTCAATTTAACACCCTCATTCTTTCCGAGATATTGAAGATATGCCTCTTAGTGATCTGGATATCCATAGTGTCCTTTCATTTAGTTCAGCATTACCTGAAAATTTAAAACTTGATGCCATTAGCTGTTCTCGAGATAATGCAGAGATACTATTTTGATGATCTGAATGCATATTGTGTCTTTAGATTTAGTTTAAGATTCTTTTCATCTTACCTTGAAAGTGACAACACAATACCCTGAGCCATTTTTGAGATATTACAGATATACCAGTTTGACAATCTTGATGCTCTTAAAGTCTTAATATTTAGTTCAGTATATCCCTCAACATTCCCTGAAAGTTTTCACTTAATATCCTTAGCCATTCCTAAGAATTTGGAGATACACCCTTTTACCAACCTGCATCCACATAGTGTCTTTTGGTTTAATTAAACTTGCACTGAAAGTTTCAATTTAATACGCTTATCCGTTTTTGAAATATTGCAGATGCGCCTTTTTGACAACATGGATGCACGTAATATCTCTTAATTTAGTTCAAGATCCCTCTCACCATACTCTGAAAGTTTCTACTCAAAACCCGAAGCCATTCCTTAGATATTGCAGATGCGCCCTTTTTACAATCTGGATGCAAATAGTCTCTTTTGATTTATTTCAACATCCCTTTTGACACTCCCTGGAAGGCTAAATTGATACCGTTAGCCGTTCCTGAGATACAGCAGATACTCTCTTTTGACAACTTGTATGTATATAGTGTCTTTTCATGTCTTTCCCCATTGTGCACATAGCAAACCTGTCTCCCATTGTGCACATAGCAAACCTGTCTATGACCAATGGAGTCTTCTCAGAAATATTTAAATCAGTAATTGTTATCCCGATTCATAAAAAAGGCGATCCGTCCGATATAAGTAATTATCGTCCAATCCCATTTTCTCCCAGTCATGAAGTTCAAAATCCCTCTCAACATTCTCTAAAAGTTTTAAACTAATACCCTTAGGTGCTCCTAAGACATTGCAGGTATACTTTTTGACAACATAGATTTACATAGTCTTTTGATATAGTTCAACATCCCCCTCAAGATTCCCTGAAGGTTTCATCTTGATACCCCTGGCAATTTTGGAGACCCAGGATTAAACATGCCTCCATTTCCGATAAAAAAACCCTGTATGTAACCACAATGTCCCTCACCCCTTTCATGATGATAAATCCTAGACGTAAACAATGGGCAGCTTGCTCTTTACAACCGTTGCTCAAGGGGGTTGTGGGGGTCATTCAGTCGCTGAGCCATAATTTTTTTGCACTTTTTGACTGTTTTTAACAAATTAAATGTAGGTAGCTCTATTGCGCTGCCTATGATAAAGAGAAATATAAGATTGTTTTCATTCGAAAGTAATTTAAAAATCAACTTTAAAAACTAGAACGAGCTAAAATACATTAAGTATAGGGTATCTTCCATCCCGTCAGCTCCCACTCTTGATTGGGAGCTTTGGGGCCGGGAGACTTGTGTCGTGACGATTTCCATGGGTGTGGGATTTATTAAAAGGAAGCTGTGTGTGAGTGAAGGACTGTATAATGGGAGGTCGTGCAGAGTAGGTTTGTGAGTGGAGAACTGCATGAACTGAGAATTGGGTGGGCAGATGGTGAGGGGCTGTGCGGTTAGCACATCTTTTAGATCTTGTTTTTTCATGTTCGTAAAAACTCTTTCTAATCTCCTATTTAGGAATCTTCCTGCAATTCTTAGCAGAAACGAATATAATTTTAATTAATAAAATTTTGAATATTTGGATAGGCCGTATTCCCAAATCTTCTAATATAATGAGTTCTATTTTCAGGCTGCTTCATCACAGGCTTATTTACAAGTATATTCATAAGCAGCATCACGAATGGACGGCACCGATAGCTATTGCAACCATGTACTGCCACCCTGTTGAGCATATTATTTCAAATCTACTACCTCCTGTGATTGGCATTGTGATTGTCTACCCTCAAGCAGCCACCATATGGGTTTGGCTCGCAACGCTTACAATTCACACGGTGAATGACCATTGTGGTTTCCACTTGCCGTTTATTTCGACATCGGAGGCGCATGACTACCATCACATGAAGTAAGATTGATTTACTATTGATTTACTATTTACTATTGATTTACTATTATTTATTGATTTACTATTGGTTTACTATTATTTATTGATTTATCAGTATTTATTGATTTACTATTGATTTACTAGTAATTATTGATTTACTATTGATTTACTAGCATTTATTGATTTACTATTGATTTACAATTGATTTACTAGTATTTATTGATTTACTAGTATTTATTACGAAACTCAGGCTTTTTCTTCACAAAAACGGTTTAAAGTGTGACTTATATACCTTTTCCAATACTTTAATTTGTGACGAAAGCCGCCTCTACTGTTAGAAAACCCGATAATTAACAAGCTATTTGAAATTTGAATGTGTGAGAAATGGTGAGAAATGTTCTTTACTCATATTTTTGCTGTATTTCTCCAAAAATCTGAACTCAGCTGACGCATGGAAAGATAATCCTGCAGAGATAATCCTCAGAATATCCACTTTAACTTATACTCGTAAAAAACGTTACGATTGTATGAAAAGGAGTTTGCTTACTTTATACATCCACATTTATTTTCATCATACCGTGATTATTCGTGATTATAATGGTCCTTATGTCCCTCCCCTGACCGTTGGGTTATAATTTGGACCCTATGGTCTTTGGGACAAATTTACTGCGACATTAATTTTTACCTCAATATCAACCAAAAAGCATCTAACCCACATGAGTAAATTAGACCTTGAAAATGGTCATAAGCAAATACTTGCAGAAAGAAGCTGAAAAGCCTATTACTCGTATATTACCTTCTGAGTAATCAGGGGTGTCAAATGAGGGAAAGGGCAGGGGAATTTACCCCCTAAATGATTCCCCCCTCTTGCTAAATAATTCCGGGTATTTCCAAATATTTTTTTTCGGATATTTTCATTGAAAATACCCTTTTTCGACTTTCAATCATAGGCAGCTCAATAGCGCTGCCTAAGTAAAGAACGATGTAGGCACAATGTATTGTTGTTTTTTTTTTTTCTCCATACCCGGGTACTTAGTAAGGAGTTGTCGTAGAAACTTCGAAAAGGGCTCATTCGATTAGAAATTGGAGTGGATAGTGCCCTATTTAATAGTCGAAAGTGATTGGAGGGCAATAAGCCCCTCCCACGCCCATCATTCCCCCAAACACATCCAATCAAAATTTTGAAATAGCCATTTCGTTCAGCGTAGTTGATTTCCAGATTGAAAATATGTTTTTTGAGGAGGAAATTCCCCCACAACCCTCGGGGCAAGGGTTTTAAGTTATTCCCTGAAGGCATACAAGAACGATGTTGGCACAATGTATTATTCATTATTTTTTTCCTTTAGAGCAGGGCACTTCGTATCGAAGAAGTTGTCGTTGAAACTTCGAAAAGGGCTCATTCAATTGGAAATTGGAGTGCCTTGTGCCCTTTCTAATAGTCGAAAGTGATTGGAAGGCAACTAACACCCCTTCCACGCCCACCATTTCTCGAAACACATCCAATCAAAATTTTTAAAGATAGCCATTTTGTTCAGCGTAGTTGATTTCCAGATAGAAATTATGTTTTTGAGGAGGACACTCCCCCACAGCCTTCAGGGAAAGGGTTGTAAGTTATACCCTGGGGGCATATAAGGTTTTTATTGTAGGCGTTGTCGTAAAAACTTCAAAAAAGGCTCATTCGATTGGAAATTCAAAGGGCTAGTGCCCTTTTTAGTAGTCGAGTGATTGGAGGGTAATTAGCCCCCCACGCCCATTATTCCCCCAAACACATCTAATCAAAATTTTGAGACATCCATTTTGCTCAGCGTAGTTGATTTCCAGATAAAAAACATGTTTTTGAGGAGGACACTCCCCCACAACCCTCGGGGCAAGAGTTGTGCTGGGGGGCATATAAGGTTTTTATAGAACACGTTGTCGTAGAAACTTCAAAAGGGGCTCATTCGATTGGAAATTGAAATGGCTAGTGCCCTTTTTAATAGTCAAAAGTGATTGGAAGGCAACTAACACCCCTTCCACGCCCACTGTTTCCCCAAACACATCCAATAAAAATTTTAAGATAGCCAACTCGTCCCACGACGTTCGAAGTTCAGGAAATTATACCTTTGAGCAGGACACTCCCCCCACAGTTATCAGGGCAAGGGTTATAAGTAATTCCCTGGTGGCATATAAGGTTTTTATTGAAATCTTTGTCGTAGAAACTTGAAAAAGGGCTCATTCGATTTGAAATTCAAAGTTCTAGTTCAATTTTTCAGAGTCAAAAAGACTAGAGGGCAACTAGCTCCCCCACACCCTTTTTCCCCACATACATCTCATAAAAATTTTGAGATCGCCATAATGTTAAAATTGTTCAAAAGTCAGATAAAAAAAAAACTCAGGTGTCGACAAAAACCCCAGGTTCCGGGGGCAGGCGTTGTAAGCTATGCCTTTTGGGCATAGATGGTTCTTATGAAAGGGATGCTCGCATAAACTTCAGAGAGGGTTCATTTGATTGGAAACTGAAAGATCAAGTTCACTTTTTAAGAGTCTAAAGAGATCCAAGGGCAACTAGCCTCCCCCCCCCCAACGCCTTCTTTTCTCAAACCCATCTGCTGAAATTTTTGAGATATTTTTTTGTTAAAAATAGTTCAAAGGTCGGATGAGAAAAACTCCGATTTCAATATAACCCCCAGGGCCCGAGAGAAGGCGTTCTAAGTTTATACCCTGAAGGTATGTATGGTTCTTATGAAGGGATGCTCGTATAAACTTCATAGAGGGCTCATTTTATTGGAAATTGAAATTCTAGTTCACTTTTTAAGAGTAAAGAGATTGCAGGGCAACTACCCCCCCCCCACGCCCGTTTTTCCCCAAGCCCATCCACTACAAATTTTGAGATAGCCATTTTTTTAAATTGTTCAAAAAATTAGATAACAAAACCCCCCAGGGCCCTGGGAGGATGTGTTGACACAACCCGCTCGGTCCGGGGGGGTAGGCCTTGTAAGCGTTGTCTTGGGGGCGTATATGGTTCTTATGAAAGGGATGCTCTTATAAAAAACATCAGAGAGAGCTGATTTGAATGGAAATTGAAAGTTCTAGTTCACTTTTAAAGCCCATCACGTCAAAAGATATCCAAGGGCAACTAGCCCCCCCCCTCTCACACATCCTTTTTTACCCAAACTCATCCGATAAAAATTTTGAGAAATCCATTTCGTCAAAAATAGGTCAAAGGTCAGATAAGAAAAATTCCTGTGTCGACGCAACCCCCCAGGGCCCGGGGGCAGGCATTGTAAGTAATGCTCTGGGGGCACATATGGTTCTTATGGAAAGGATGCTGTATAAACTGCGGAGAGGGCTCATTTGATCGGAAATTGAAAGTTCTCGTTCACTTTTTAAGAGTCAAAAGAGATTGGAGGGCAGCTAGCCCCCCTCGACGGCCCTATTTTCCTCAAACTCATCCGATAAGACTTTTGACAGAGCCATTTTCTTAAAATGGTTCAAAGAACATATAACGAAAACTCAGGGTAAACAAAATCCTTCAGGGCCTGGGATAGGCGTTGTAAGTTATGCTTGGCGTGCATATATAGCTGTTATGGAAAGGATGCTCGTATAAACTTCAGAGAGGGCTCATTTGATTGGAAAACGAAAGTTCTAGTTCAGTTTTTAAGAGTCAAAAGAGATCAGAGGGCAACTATTCCCCCATGCCTCTTTTCCCCCAAATGCGTCCGATAAGAATTTTGATACAGCCATTTTGTTAAAAATGGCTCAAAGATCAGATAACAAAAGTTCCGGTGTCGACACAACCCCTCAGGGCCGGAGGCAGGTGCTGCAAGTTATTCAGTGGTAGCATATATGGTTCTTCAGGAAGGAATGCTCGTATAAACGTCAGAGAGGGCTCATTTGAATGGAAATTGAAATTTTTAGTTCAATTTTTAAGAGTCAAAATAGATCTGAGAGCAACTAGCCCCATCCCACATCCTTTTTTCCGCAAACCCATCCGACACAAATTTTGAGATAGCCATTTTTTTAAAATAGTTGAAAGGTCAGATAAAAAAAATCTGGTGTCGACACAACCCCCCAGGGCTCGGGGGCAGGCGTTGTAAGTTATGTGCTTGGGCCGTATATGGTTCTTATGACAGGGAAACTCGTATAAACTTAGGAGAGGGCTCATTTGATTTAAAATTAAAAGTTCTAGTTCACTTTCTCAGAGTCAAAAGAGATCAGAGGGCAACTCTCCCCCTTGGCACCTTTTTCTTCCCAGAACCCATCCGATAAAAATTTTGAGACGCCCATTTTGTTAAAAATAGTTTCAAACATCAGATATTAAAACTCCGGGGTCGACACAACCCCCCAGGGCTCGGGGACAGGCGTTGTAAGTTATGCCCTTGGGTCATATGTGGTTCTTATAGAAGTGATGCTCGTATAAACTTCAGACAGGGCTCATTTGATTGAAAATGGAAAGTTCTAGTTTCCCTTTTAAAGTGTCAAAAGAGATCGAAAGGTAATTAGCCCCCCCCCCCCACACCACCCTTTTTCCCCAAAACGATCCGATAAAAAATTTGGAGATAGCCATTTTGTTAAAAATAGTTGAAACATCAGATAATAAAAACTCCGAGGTGGACACAAACTCATGTTTTTTACTTTGATATTGTTACTTTGATACTAGTTTTGATGCTCTAATGAACGTTTGATTTTGAAAAAAAAGTTTGATTTTGAAATAAGGTGTTTTTAAAAACTCGAAACTTTTTACAATCAAAAACGAACAAAAATTAATTTCAAAAAAAAACTTTCCGAAAAAGTCGTTTTTTCAAAGAAAAGTAAATGTTATTTTTAACTTAAGATCAGCAAATACAAATAGGTTTTACAATTCAAACTCAAAACGACCAGAAATTACTATTGAAGAATAAATGAAACCCAAAACGAACAGAAATTAAATAACCAATCATAGAAAAAACATACAAGTATAATATAAATGAATACATAAATCTTAAAGGGAGTAATGCTTAAATTGAATATGCTTATCAACCTTAAAACGAAAAAAAAATATTTTGCTATTGAAGTATAAATAAAACCCAAAACGAACGGAAATTAAATAGAGAAATAAATGCAAACAAACATACAATATATACTAATGTAAATGAATTAATAAATCTTAAAACGAGTGAAACTTGAATTGAATATGCAAATAAAACTTGAAACAAACAAAAATCACAACAAACAAGAGTTTGGATATCACCTCCTTCTCTCGCTATAAAAGTCTAAAACCTACTGCGTCATGGCGCTTTACTGAAAACTATATGTGTCTTGAACAGTCTTGGAAAGTATAAACAAAATCAAATTGAATATTTGATATATATTGATATTAACTGTTTAAAGATCAATCAGTTCAAGATTTTATTTCACTGTAATTTTATTTTATTTTTCAATGCTGTACGAACTGGAAAAAAAATCCAGTAGGCAGGTTTTACGCAGTAGTACGCAGTAGGCTTTAGATTTTTACAGTTAAGGAAGGGGACAATTTTAGGGGGTCTTTAGGAAAAATAATAGATTAAACTGAATATTTGATATATAATGATATTAATTGCTGAAAGCTCATCAGTTCAAATTTTACTGTAATTTTAATGTTTATTTTAGATATTAAGTACAAAAGAAAATATTTTTAATACAATTCGTTCTCAGTAAAGCGCCAATGACGCAGTAGGTTTTAGAATTTTACAGTAAGAGAAGGAGGCCAAACTCTTGTTTGTAGTGATTTTTCTTCATTTCAAGTTTGATTTGCATATTCAACTTAAGTTTCACTCGTTTTAGATGTACTTATTCATTTACATTAGTATCTATTGTATGTTTGTTTGCATTGATTCTTTATTTAATTTCTGTTTGTTTCGGGCTTCATTTATACTTCAATAGCAAAATGTTTTTTTTTTTGTTTTGAGCTTGATTTGCATATTCAATTTAAGCATTACTCGCTTTAAGATTTATTTATTCATTTATATTATTACTTGTTGTATGTTTTTTTGCGATGATTGTTTATTTAATTTCTGTTCGTTTTTGGTTTCATTTATTTTTTTAATAGTAATTTCAGGTCGTTTTGAGTTTGAATTTTTAACAGGTATTTGTATCTGCTGATCTTAAGTTAAAAATGGCCTTTACTTTTCTTTGAAAAATTTCTTTTTCGGAATTTTTTTTTTTTAAATGAATTGTAGAGTAAAATCTATTGATTTCATGGTCGGCAAAAGACTTTTAAGAGCTCTATAAATTAGTCTTTTATTTTCTGTACGTTACCAAAGGATTTTCCTGTTCCTAATCCTATTTTGTTGTGTTTTTAGTTAAACGCAAGTTTTTTCAGAAATTCACTTATATTGGACAATATTTGAACCCTGTTTATTTGAAAGTGTTTATCAGATATTTGTTGCAAAACCATTAAGGGGTAACTATTTTTCGTTTTGAGTTGGAACTTTGCTCTTTACTTCCAAAAGAAAAAACTTTTTTGTTTAAACTAATAATAACCATGGACTATAAGTGGCTTCCAGAGTATTTAGATGGTGCCCGTAATTCTGGAATCCAGTTGAACCTAATTGAAAATTGCCGATACACCTTCGTAATTTATAATTAATTTGAAACTGTGTATTTTAAAATCCTATGGTATATCCTTTAATCAGAGAATTGTGCCCAGAAAATATTTTTTTACGAATTTGTTTTTATAGAACAACACTGCTAAGAAATGAAAAAAAAAACATCATAAAAACTTTTATGTCTCCAAGTTTACTAAAAGGTACAAATTAATTTGTTTTTCTAGCTACCAGGTAGAGTGGAATTTTTTTTCAAAAGTCAAAATTCAAAGTTGGAGTCGATCAGACCATAGAGAATCATCTTTGAATGTCTAAAATATATATTTTGACTGTCCCATTATCTTTTTCTTATAGTTTAGAAATTTCAGGAAGCTATTTTTTTTTCTTTTTTTTAATTCATTGGAAAATTAAAGCGCTTTTCTAAAAGGAATTTTAGAGTATTTTATTCTACTCTTTTTTAGTCAGGAGATTGTTTTAAGTCAAAAATGTGAATGTTTCGTGTTTAATCCTTACGATTCGTAGTTTGTACAGAGAAATATGCAATAAAATTGCATTCCAAAAAAAATCTCTACCGCTTCATCCAATAGCCAATAGCCAAAGCATTACTTGTATGTGATGAATGCATACCTGGTAGACAATTACTAAGTAGTATTGTTTTCTATTTTCCAAAGTATTTTTTCGGAGTATTCCTTGTAATTTCTTAAGATTTAATATATGGTCCTCTAAACAGACCAAGTTAAATAAAAGCGTTCAAAATAAATTATTTTTGTCATTGAGTGTAGCAACCAATATATTTAGAAAACATGAAGATTCTTTCAGATACCCCAGCTTTTTCCCCATACTTAAAAATCCCCTATTTCAGGTTCACGCAGTGCTATGGTCTTATTGGAATCTTAGACTACATACATGGAACAGACACAAAGTTTCGCAAGTCGCCAGAATATGCTCGCCGATTCAAGATGTCAGACTTATTTACAAAGGAAATACCAGCGAACTAAACGCTAATATAATTGTGCCTCATATGAGGCTGTTTTGGACTGGATCCGACTATAATGGAAGATGTCCGTAAATTTTTCAATTTGTGTTCATGATTGCGATGAAAATTTGTGCCTTAGCATATACCCCAGAATCTTCCATGAACTTCTAAGGACCTTAACGACGTGCACTATTTAGTACAAACATGTGTAAACGTGATTGGACAATGAAAAGTGTGTGAAAACTTTACAATTACGAAAGAGTTTCTTTTTTCAAATATGTTACAAGAAGACTTATTGGATTGACACGTGACTAGAGAGAGTTTTGCGAAAAGAACAAATTACAAAACATGAAGAACGTTGCCTGTCCAAGGCATACTTGAAAGATTCTATATAGTTGATAGCTCTATGACGTAAGATCAGAGTAGCCATGTCCAAGGAGATGCCCCGAGCCGCCCAAACTGTTACGATTCTCCAGTGATTACTTGAAATAAGCAAAAATGTTTGCTATCTTTTTGCTGTTTTGTCGAATCTGCAGCTTCCCTTCCTGGTCCCTTCTTTCCCTTCTTTTCATTCTTCCCCCTCCTTCCTCTTTCTTCCCCTTTCTTTCTCTGTTAGGGACCGTAATTTGTGGTTACAAAATATACATGAAATTCTTCTCCGGGCATCTCTTGTAGGCTCTTTACATGTTCTCCCTACTTTCCGTTAGCTCTAGGGCACTTTCTCCGCTGCTCAAAAATTAATGTTTACCACACGGGCACCTGGAATTCGTTGACCACTAAAAGCATTATTGAAAAAAATGTTTGCATCTTTTTCGCTGTCTTTTGTCGAATCTGAATTTGTGTACCTGGCTTTGTTCTGAGGATTCCAGTCAGTCTCCTTTAATATGTATTACAAGAATTATACTAAAATCTAAAATCAAAAACTTCTGGCCTTTAGGGACTTAATTATGTGAGTTACAAAATATACATGAATTAATATCTATGTTCAGGTGATCCACTAGTTCTGCTTGACATTTGATCCAACCAGGAATCTAGTGGATTTTGTAGGCTTTTACATTCTTACCCTAAACCCCAGTTCCACACCAGCTAAAACAGGAGTCTGGAGTGGGCTATTCTGGTTTTGTCATCTTTAATTTGAATAGTGTGTTTGTTTTCTAACAGATAATGAATTATGTGTCATTGTTTCCCTTCCAAGATAACACAAAATCGTAAGCACTGAAACATTGCAGAAACATTGTTTCTGTCATTGTATCTGCAGTTTGTAGTGCTATAAGCACTACATCGTAAATGTAGTGCTTATAGCAATACAAACTGCAGATACAATGACAGAAACAATGTTTCTGCAATGTTTCAGAAGCAGTGTTTCTGCAGTTTTTATGTCAAAAGGACACATTCCCAAGTGCTGGGACACAATGATATAAAAGAGCAGAAAAGTGACAAATTTCAGAAATTTGTGACATAAAAGGGCAAAAATGAAACAAATTTTGTAAACAATGACATAAAACGAAACAATTCCCAACTGGATGTATATTTTGATGAAAAAAAGTCCCTTTTCACCAAAGTAGTGATTTTTCTCTTTTTTTTAGCATCCAGGTTTAGCCAAAGATGTCATAAGTAAAGGATTTTCTCCAAAGCTATTTACATGTTAATACGAGTTTCGTGCTTTCACACCAGTGGCGGATCCAGGGGATGAGGGGGGCGCCCCCCTAGCGTAGTCTAAAGTAGTGTAATTTACTTAATTAACTCAAGTAACTGGTCGCTTTGAAAGAGGTTTACAAAGTGTCTTTTGGTCAATTATAAAACTGATATAAAAAAAAAATCACCTCCAGATTTGAGATTTCAAGACGGACGCATTATAGCTAAAATGGCATGTTTTTGGATGCTCAGGGGACACATTTTTGGATGCTCAGGGGATGCTCAGGGGACAGTTGACAGCCCTGTCGGTAGTAGAAAATACTTCGGATCTTCGCTAAATTCTAATTTTTATGCTTTACCATGTGCGGAAACACAGAAAAACTACAGAAACAATGACAGATAATGAATTATCTTTCATTGTTTTCCTTCCAAGATAACACAAAATCGTAAGCAGTTTGTAGTGCTTTAAGTGCAGAACGAATTGCTCCGTTGTATGCACTATTATCATTTTATGGGCTTCATTTGTTATTATCTGCGAAGGTTATAAGGCTAAGGTTAATGATAAGATTATTAGGCTTAAGGTTGTAAAACAAAAAAATAGTGATCATTATCAACAACTAAGTTCTGGAACACACCATGAATTCATTTATCAAATACAACTTAAAAAAAAAAACAAGTCATCAGAGCACAAAGCCATCTACGGACAGCGCAGCAGCACAAAGCTGTGTTAGTTTTCTTGGCTATATACCCTGAGAAACGTCCCTGAGAACGTCCCTGATATATTATCCTGAGAAACGTCCCTCCTTGAGGAGGTAGGACTCCCTGAAATTTCAGACGCGGCCTTATCCACTGCGCTGTCACAAGGCACTTACACCCTTTCACCTGTTTAATAAAAATTACAAAAGATTTTTATTTACTAATTCAGCCAGAAGACCAAAAACCATTTTTCATGCATCATTACTTTTTTGGTATATTGCTGAGACAAGAAGACATTAAATATCTGGCAAAAATAAAAATTTGTCTGGAATTACTGGTGATTGCCATGAAGTTAAATTGCAACTTAACAAGTAGATGCACGGAAGGGAGAATTACGATAAGGCACACTGTAAACGTCAAGCCAGATATAAATCATATATTTGCATGCCAATGGGAACGAGCAATAATTTGGCCAATAGACAAGCACTAACGCGGGCATTTTTTCGTGGAGGGGGGGGGACTCAGACAGCTCGCAAGTTTTAGGTGGAGAAATGTGTAGAAATCATAAAAATATTGAGATCTTAGTGGGTGAAGGGTTTGCCGGGGGGGGGGGATGAGTTTGGACAATTGGGAAATTTTATGAGAGGAAATGTTTGAAAATCGTAAAAACATTGAGGTATTTATGGGAAAAAGGCCTGAAGGTCTCCTCCCCATACCCTCTGCCTGAAAACAGATATATGTAAATTCTAATATTTCAAAAATAATTAGGCTAAAATCGAAATTATATTCCTTAGAAGCATCTTTTGAACTATTACCAGTTCATTGTGGTAAGTACTAGGATTAAATGGTTTGGACTAATTTTGGGCTTTTACCACAAAAACATTGCCATTTACTTAAATACCTCCAAAACTTAGGCGATTGTCTATTATTTGACTAACAAGTATTCCTTTCCCTGCTGTTTTAAAATGTGCAATTGTAGCTTGTTCCGAGCTAGTGTCTTTTTAGTGCTTGCAAACTATTTTGTAAACATTGGATATACAATTTTATATTATTAAACATTTTTCTTGTATGATTTTGTTGTTTTTTGTTGTTGTTTTTGTGAGGCTCCTTTGTTTACCATTTACCTTTGTTTATCGCATTTTTGGCACAAAATCTTATTTGCTCTTGATTAAAAATGTTTTCAAAAACACTGGGAAAGGTTTATTTATTTAAGATATAGTTATTGTTATTGGATAGTGATGGATACAAAAGAAAATAACATATCTTTACTGAAACTATTGCGCTTAATAATTAATCCAGTCATAATAATTGCATGTTTCTTTATATTGTTAAGGAGTTTGGCTTCGTTGTAAGTATTTAATAGGATTTTCTTTTATCTCAGTTAACAACCAAACAACAAGTTTTCACAGGTTGAAGTAAAGGGCAACAATAAAACTTAAAATAAACAGAAATTGTCCCATAAATGAGGGATACTTTGCCCTCTTCAATTCCCCCGCTATTTGTGCTAAATTTTGAATATTTGCCACAATTCTGTAAGAGCGACTGTTCAAGCACAAAAACTATGGAATTATAATCATAAGTATTAACAAAACTATAACACTTTAGTGTAAAGAGCTGAGGCTTGAGGAGGGGGTAGCTCATCTCATATATGGAATATTTCCTGTTTCTCCTTCAGTTTTAGTGTTGTCTTTTACTTTCAATTGAGGAAACTTGTTTTATTTTTTTTTCATTTAATTTTTGTTTCGTTTTTTACAGTATTAATCAAAAAAACTTTTTGCACAAAATAACTTTTGTGATGGACAACCCCCTGGGGGGGGGAGGGTTGTCATCCTTAAAGACCTATTTTTCAGAAACTTCAACTACGTTGAACAGAATGGCTATAAAATTTTGATTGGAGTAGTAACCCCATAAAAGGTTTAAAGACATGCCCTCCCCAGTTTCAAAGACCTGCCCTCCCTTTCTCCATAGGATTTCAACGGCACAGATAGGGAAATTAACACAAGGAAATTAACATATGATTCTTGGTTATGTTTGATGTTTATTGGTTGTTGGTTATGAGTGTTGGTTATGTGATTTGTTGGTTATTTTGGTTATGTTTGATGGTTATGTTTGTTGGTTAAGTTGGTTATCTTATGTTGATGTTGTTTGATGGTTATGTTATGTTGATGTTTGTTGGTTTGTTGTTTGACGGCTATGTTATGTTGATGTTTGTTGGTTGTTGGTTAAGTTTGATGGTTATGTTATGTTGATGTTGTTTGATGTTTGTTGGTTATGTTTGATGGTTATGTTGTTTGATGGTTATATTGTTTTTCTTCTTGATGTTGTTTGATGTTTGTCGTTTAATGGTTATGTTATGTTTGATGTTTGTTGGTTATGTTGGTTAGGTTATGCTGGCTATGTTTGATGCTTTTTTGATTTGTTGGTTATGTTGGCTATGTTGTTTGAATTTTCTTGGTTATGTGATTTGTTGGTTGTTGGTTGTTTCATTTGATGGTTATGTTGTTTGTTCTGTTTGCAGGACATATTTGAAATTAATGGTATTGCTAGGCAAAATTCCCACGTTTTTTTTAGGCAAAATCATGTCTAGTTACGTTCCAGGGTGGTAGAAGTCCCCTGCGCTGTTTTTCTAGACAAAAACATGCCTCTCTAGGTGTTTTTCCTTCTATACATGTCCAAACATTGCTCCCCAGATGATTGAACTCTCCCACGATGCTTTTCTAGGCAAAAACATGCCTCCTACACATGTCCAAACATAGCTCCCCAGATGGAAGAAGTCCCCCAAGATGCCTTTCTACGCAAAAAACATACCTATCCAGATGTTTTCCCCCATTTACATGTCCAAACATGCCTCTCAGCTAGCAACACTCCCCATAATGTTTTTCTAGGCAAAACATGCCTCCTATACATGTCCAAACATAGTCCCCCACGATGACTTTCTAGGCAAAAACATACCTCCCCAGGTGTTTTTCCCAATTTACATGTCCAAACATGCCTCTCAGATAGCAAAACTCCCCACGATATTTTTCTTGGCAAAAACACAACTCTCCAGGTGTTTTTCCTCCTATACATGTCCAAACATTGCTCCCCAGGTGGTAGAACTCCCCCATGATGCCTTTCTATTAAAAGTCGTAGAGAACTTTTGATACAGCGCCCCAAGCAAGTCGTCCATGAAACCATTCACAGCATTTTGTATCAGGATTCAGGGACCATGTTCTAAAAATAACCTATTGCATGACAGCTAAGATCCTCCATTTTTGGTACTCGTTAGAATGATGCGTTACTCTACCAATTTGATACACTCCAGGGGAGATTTGCTCTCAATATATTAATAACTATAAAACGAAAATACATCGTTTCTTTACGTGGGATAATAGATTTAACACTATCACGACAATATGCCCCCCCCCCTTCATAGCATGCGATACTTGGGGAATAAAGATGATATTAGGTGCAATTTTTAGGCATTATTGTGGCTTATAAAGGGATAAAATATAAATAATAACATGCGTAATTTAAGAAAGATGAGGGGAGATAACTCCAGGGGAGAGAGAAGTCGTCTGTGGGGGAGGAAGCCCGTTTTTGCTCGCCAGCTCACCACTGCTACTTTAATAATTTTTTTGCTACAAAAGCAGTAATTTTCAAGTGCATATTTATTGTTAGCATGCCTCCTTCCAATAGGGTGCTGAACCTGCTCGCTGTCTGCCTCCGAGGGCGTGTCCAGTCTCTCGAGTGGTTTGTCTCAGCCCTGGGCACACTTTTTTTCAGCACATGTATTAGGGAGGGGGTCATAATATACGCAAAAATAACCATGTATTATAGAAAATCAGGGCTCCTAACATACAACCCCTGAGGGTAGGGGAGGAAGGGAGTTATATTAGATGCAAATTTAAGACATATTAAGAGCTTTTAAGGAAATATTCCTTTTTTCATAAAGATAAATTTATGAATATTTAACAATATCCTAACAATAGGTTCAACCCTCCTAGTAGCATTCATTTTCAGAGGGAGCCTTGATAATAGACATAATTTTTAGGCATTATTGTGGCTCATAATAGAATAAAATATATAAACAATAGCATGCGTAATTTAAGGGAAGATGAGGGGAGAGGATTCAATGGGAGGTGAGGGCGTCTGCGAGGGAAGGTGGCCCGTTTTTTTGCTCGCCAACTCACCACTGTTATATTTATAATTTTTTTCGCTACAAAAAGTGGTAATTTTCAAGTGTATATTTATTTTTAGTTTGCCTCATTCCACTATGAAACCAGCCTTGCTTACTGCTGGCCTCCGAGGAGCTGTTCAGTCCCCTCGAACGGTTTGTCTCAGCACAGGGCACACTTTTTCAGCAAAAATATCAAAATGCGCAAAGGAGGGGAAATTCTTATTCCCACCTATCCCGCGCACTACGGGAGGGTTTGGTCAGTGTCTACTCATTTCGGGGGCAAAATTCAGGCTTCAGCTAGGCCATAAAGGAGGTTAAAAAATCGTCTAGCTCGAGATAACTTGAAAATAAAAAGTAGTAATAATAGGGAAGTTATCATAGAATTTCTAGGATATGACGACCTCTCACATCACATCATCCCTGTTTCTAGTGCTCAGCTAGCACGATTCACATCCCTGGCAGCCCACCCAAGATTCCAGGCGTTCTATTATTTCTTCAGTATTGCGAAGATTCCCACCCATTTTTGGCATATTATTTTTCTGGAAGATTCCCGGGATTTCCGTGACCAGGTCTAACATGAAGGACGCTAGTGTAACTCGCAAGTTAGACTAAAAGGACCAAATGGGGCCAGCATACACCATACAACACACACATTGGTGCTGCATAATAATGGTGGTACACATCTTAAGCAAAGATACCTAATGGGAGAGGATGGAAAATCACCTTGTGAGAAGAGAAGATGCCCAAACCGTTAAAAGTATACTTATGGTCCAGAGCAGAAAGGGGCTGCCACACTTTTTTCACACTGATACCACCCCCCTCATACCCCCCCCCCCTCCATCATCCATGTGGTACAAACCCTCACCTCCTAGGACATTTTCAATCCTTTTCGTTCCGAAAATAAGTTTCTGGAATCACATCAAACAATCTATTTTTGAAAACAGAGAAGTCACCCCCCTTTCTTTACTACTGTTTGATACTCTAAGCGTTTCACCTCAAAATGCCAGACTATTACTGCCCCCTACAACACCCCTCTGTCATCGCCATAGCCCCCCCCCCCCCCAAAAAAAAAAACATTCAGACATTTCTTTCAAAAGTTTTACTTCAAGTCATTCATTCGGGTTTTCACAAACAATTCACCCCACAGTACCATACTATAACTACCCTGTAGCACCCCTCTGTCATCGCCCCATCCCCCTCCAAAACACTTTCCAGACATTTCTTTTTTAAATTTTTTTACGTCGAGTCATTCATTCGGGTTTTCACAAACAATTCACGCCACAGTACCACACCATAACTACTCTCTAGCATCCCTATGTCATCGACACATCTACCCCAAAAAACACTTTTAAGATGTTTCTTGTTAAAAGTTTTACTTCAAGTCATTCATTCGGGTTTTCTCAAACAATTCATGCCACAGAGTATTTAAAACACTTCTCGGGCTTTCCTTGTTTTGGTAATGATTTTACAGGTTGACCGCGATTTCTACACTTTGCCCTTGATTTCTACGGTGGTCTTGATTTCTAGGGTTACCCTCGATTTCTATAGCTTGCTTTTGTTTTTGATGAAATTCAGGGTTTCAATGTTTTGCTAATGTTCGCATTGAAGTTGGCCATGATTTCTTCACTTTGATCACAATTTCGATGGTATGGTCTTGATTTCTATGACTCAGTCTTATATTTCAACGAGAAAAAAAATCCCGAAATAAACTTTGAAACATCAACAGAACGTAGCAGTGACATTGTGAACCGCGAGACAACAGTTGAAAAATATTTCAGTAAGTCTATAACAGTAAGTCTTATATTTCGAGATAAACATTTCAAAATGAACTTAGAAACATCAAGAGAGTGTAACCGTGACAAAGTAAATCATGAGATACACTACAAAATATTCCAAGTCTTACATTTCAACAAAAAATTCCAAACTGAAATTTGAAACATCTACATAATGTAACGGTGACAAGACACAACGCTACGAATATATTCTAAGTGTTACATTTCAATGAAAAATCCTGAATTGAACTCTGAAACACTGACAGAATGTAACACTGACAAGGTAAACCACGACACAACACTACAAAAAAATATTCCAAGTCTTACATTTCAATGAAAAAAATTCCAAAATTAACTTTGAAACATCATGAGAGTGTAACTGTTACATGGTAAATCATGACATAACACTATAAAAATATTTCAAGTCTTGCATTTCAAGGAAAAAAAAATCCAACTGAATTTTGAAACATCGACTGAATGTAACACTGACAAGGTAAACCAGTACAAAAGTATTTCAAGTATTACATTTCGATGAAAAAACCCTGAAGTGAGTTTTGAAACATCAGCAGAATGTAGCACTGACATGGTGAACCACGAGACAGCAGTACAAAAATATTCCAAGTCTTACATTTCGATACAAAATTCCATAATAAAATTTGAAACATCGAGAGAATGTCATAGTGACAAGGTAACCCACGACACGACAGTATGAAAATTTTCCGAGTCTTACATTTAAACGAAAAATTCCAAACTGAACTTTGAAATATCCACAGAATGTAACGCTGACAGAGAGAAAACGCTACGAAAATATTCAAAGTGTTATATTTCCTAAAATGAACTTTGAAACAATAACAGAATGTAGCACGGACAAGGTAAGCCACGACAAAACAGTATAAAAATATTCCAAGTCTTACATTTCAACAAAAAAATTCCAAATGAATTTTGAAACATCAAGAGAGCATAACCCTGAGAAGTTAAATCCTGATATAACACTGCAAAACTATTCTAGGTCTTACAGTTCAAGGAAAGAAATCCCAATGGTGTGGAGTTGTGTGTTTTGTGTGTGTGTTTATGCTTTTGTGTGTGCGTTTGTGTGTGTGTGTGTGTTTTTGTGAGTGTGTGTTTGTGTGTGTGTGTTTGTGTGTGTGTGTGTGTAATTTTGTGTGTGTTTTGTGTTCGTGTTTTTGTGTTTGTGCGTGTGTGTGTGTGTTTTGTGTGTATGTGTGTGTTCTTGTGTGTGTGTTTTGTGTTTGTGTTAGTTTTTGTTTGTGTGTGTGCGTGTTTTTGTGTGTTTGTGTGTGTGTGTTCTGGTGTGAGTGTGTGTGTTTTGTGTTCGTGCGTGTGTGCGTGTTTTTATGTGTGTACGTGGTTTTGTGTGTGTGTGTTTGTGTGTGTGTGCGTGACTTTTTGTGTTTTTGTGTCTGTGTTTTGTGTTTGTGTGTCGTTTTGGTTGTGTGTGTGAGTGTGTGTTTTTGCTTGTGTGTGTGTTTTGTGTTTGTGTGTGTGTGTGTGTTTGTGTGTGTTTTTTTTTGTGTGTGTGTTTGGTGTTCGTGTTTGTGTGCGTGTTTTGTTTGTGTGTGTTTTGTGTTCGTGTGTGTTTATGTCTGTGTGTGTTTGTGTCTGTGTGTGTGTCTGTGTGTGTGTCTGTGTGTTTGTGTGTATGTGTTTATTTTTGTGTGTGTTTACAGAACTTTACACTGATAATGATTGGTGTCATAGTGATAGCAGAACGTGATTATTGCTTATTGTCAAGAAACATTAAACCCAAAAATACTTGGTGTCTCAGGTAAAAAAAAATCATATTCCCTGACGTTCTTACAATGCATCAAGTGAGAAACGAATGTTTATTATCACTACGAAATATTAAAGCCCAGAAAGGTAGTGTATTCCAAGAAAGATCGTAAGGTACTTATCTACATGACAGAGTCAACCCTACAACTCTGGACTAAGTCATAGAAATCAAGACCATACCATCGAAATTTTGATCAAAGTGTAGAAATCATCGTCAACATCTATGCAAACATTAGCAAAATATTGAAACCCTGACAATTTCATAAAAACAAAATCAAACTATAGAAATCACGGGTAACCTTAGAAATCAACACCATAGTAGAAATCAAGGGCAAAGTGTAGAAATCGCAGTCAACCTTTAAAATCATTACCAAAACAAGGAAAGCTCGAGAAGTGTTTTAATTACTCTGGGGCGTGAATTGTTTGCAAAAACCCAAATGAATGACTTGAAGTAAAACGTTTAACAAGAAATGTCTGAAAAGTGTTTTTTTTTTTTTGGGGGGGGGGGTGATGACAGAGGGGTGCTAGAGAGTAGTTATAATGTGGCACTGTGGTGTGAGTTGCTTGTGAAAACCAGAATGAATGACTTGAAGTAAAACTTTTAATAATAAATGTCTTAAAAGTGTTTTTTTTTTGGGGAGGGGTGGGCAATTAAAGAGGGGTGTTGTAGGGGGAAGTAATAGTCTTGCATTGTTAGATGAAGTGTTGCGGTTGTGTGTGGTGGGTTGTGTGTTGTGGTGTGGTGTTGGTTGTGTGTGTCCTTCACGCTTAGAGTATCAAACAGTAGTAAAGAAAGGGGGTAACTTCTCCGTTTTCAAAAATATATTGTTTCAATGTGATTCCTGAAGTTTATTCTATGAACAAAAAGAGTTGAAAATGTCCTAGGAGGTGAGGATTGGTACCACATGGATGGCGGGGGAGTATGAGAGATGGTGTCAGTGTGAAAAGAGTGTGGCAGCCCCATTCCGCTCTGGGCCATAAGTATACTTTTTCACGATTTGGGCATCAACGCTTCTCACAACGTGATTTTCCATCCTCTCTAATTGGGTATCTTTGCTTATGATATGTACCGCCGTATAATACAGCACCCGTTTTTGTGTATGTGTGCCATGCTGGAGCCCCATGGGGTATTTTAATCTAGCTTGCGTCTTTCATATTAGACCTGGCCACAGAAATCCTGGGAATCTTCCAGAAAAAAATATGTCAGAAATGGGTGGGAATCTTGGGTAATACTGAAGAAATAATAGAACGCTTGAATCTTGGGTGGGCTGCCTGGGGTGTGAATTGTGCTAGCTAAGCGCTAGAAAACAGGGATGATGTGATATGAGAAGTGGTCATATCCTAGAATTTCTATGATAACTTCCCCATTATTACTGCTTTTTAAGTTATCTCGAGCAAGACCATTTTTTTAAACTCCTTTATCGCCCAGCTGAAGCCCGAATTTTGCCCCCAAAATGAGTAGACACTGATAAACTTTCCCCGTAGTGTGCAGCATAGATGGGACCAAGAATTTCCTCTCCTTTGCGACCTTTTGGATATTTTTGCTGAAAAAATGTGCCCTGGGCTGAGACAAACCGTTCAAGTGGACTAGACAGTTCCTCGGAGGTGGGCAGCGAGCAGGGCCGGTACCCTAGTGGAAGGAGGCATGCTAACAATAACTATACGCTTGAAAATTACACTTGAAAATTAGCAAAGAAATTATAAATATAATAGTGGTGAGCTGATGCAAAAAAACCGGCCTCTTCCCCTGGCAGACGCCCCCTCCTCCCCTGGAGTCCTCCCCTCGTCTTTCCTTAAATTACGCATGCTATTGTTTATATATTTTATTCTTTTATAAGCCACAATAATGCTGAAAAATTAGTTCTATTATCAAGGCGCCCTCTGAAAATGCCTGCTACTAGGAGGTTTGAAACAATTGTTAGGATGTTGTTAAATATTCATAAATTTATCTTAATGAAAAAAGGGACATTTCCTTAAAAGCTCTTAATATGTCTTAAATTTGCATCTAATATCCTCCCTCCCTCCCCTACCCTCAGGGGTTGTATGGTAGGAGCCCCGAGTTTTTATAATACATGGTTCTTTTTGCGGATATTATGATCCCCTCCCTGATGTGCCCTGGGCTGAGACAAACCACTCGGGGGACTGGACACGCCCTAGGAGGCGGGCAGTGAGCAGGGCCGGCGTCCTAGTGGAAGGAGGCATGCTAACAATAAATATACACTTGAAAATTACCGCTATTTGTAGCGAATTTTTTTTTAATTATAACAGCGGTAAGCTGGCGAACTAAAAACGGGCCTTCTTCCACCACAGACGCCTCCCCTCCCCTGGAGTCCTCTTAGCTCATCTTTTCTTAAATTACCCATTTTGTTCTTTATATTTCATCTCTTTATAAGCCACAATAATGCCTAAAAATTGCACCTAATATGAACCATATTCCCCTGTATCGCATGCAAGGAGGAGGGGGGGGGGAGGCGTATTGTCGTGATATTGTGAAATCTAATATCCCACGTAAAGAAACGATACATGTTTGTTTTATCGTTATTAATATCTTGAGAGCAAATGTCCCCTGGAATTTAAAAAATTGGGAGAGTAACGCATCATTCTAACGAGTGCCAAAAAATGGGAATCTTAGCTGTCATGCAATGAGTTATTTTTAGAATATGGTTGCTGATGCAAATACTGTGAGTGGTTTCATGGACGACTTGCTTGGGGCACTTTACCGAAAGTTCTCTATGGCTTTTAATAGAAAGGCATCATGGGGGAGTTCTACCACCTGTGGAGCTATGTTTGGACATGCATATAAGGAAAAGAAAACACCTGGAGATGTATGGTTTTGCCAAGAAAAAACATCATGGGAAGTTTTGATAGCTGAGAGGCATGTTTGGACATGTAAATGGGGGGATAACACCTGAGGAGGTATGTTTTTGCCTAAAAAGGCATCGTGGGGGACTTCTACCATCTGGGGAGCTATGTTTGGACATGTATATGAGGCATTTTTTGCCTATTAAGGCGTCGTGGGAGAGTTCAACCATCTGGGGAGCTATGTTTGGACATGAATAGAAGGAAAAACACCCGGAGGGGCATTTTTTTTTGTCTGAAAAAACATCGCAGGAACTTTCTACCACCCTGAAACGTGCCTAGAAATGATTTTACCTAGAAACAACGTGGGAATTTTGCCTAGTAGTACCATTTACTTCAAATATATCCTTCAAACATAACAAAAACATAGCCATCAAATCACATAACCAACAACCAACAAATCACATAACCAAGAAAACCAAACAACATAACCAACATAACGAACAAATCACATAAGCATCAAACATAACCAACATAACATAACCAACAAACATCAAACATGACATAACCATCAAACAACAAACATCAAACAACATCAAGAAGAAACAACATAACCATCAAACAACATAACCATCAAACATAACAAACAAACATCAAACAGCATCAACATAACATAACCATCAAACAACATAACCATCAAACATAACCAACAAACATCAACATTACATAGCCATCAAACAAAACCAACAAACATCAACATAACATAACCATCAAACAAAATCAAGATAACATAACCAACATAACCAACAAACATAACCACCAAACATAACCAACATAACCAACAAATCACATAACCAACACTCATAACCAACAACTGACAAACATCAAAAAACATTAAACATGACCAAGAATCACATGTTAATTTCCCTGTGTTAGTTTCCATGACTGTGCCGTTGAAATCCTATTGAAAAATCGAGGGAATGTCTTTGAAACTGGGGAGGGCATTTCTTTGAACCTTTTATGGGGTTACTACTGATTGGATGTGTATGGGGAAAAGGTGGGCGTGAGAGGGGGGTTAGTTGCCCTCCAATCACTTTTTTTCTATTAAATAGGGCACTAGCCCTTTGAATTTCCAATCGAATGAGCCCTTTTTGAATTTTCTACGACAAATCTTTCTATAAGAACCTTATACGCCTCAGGGCATCAGCATATGTAAATTAAACTGACAATGCACTTTTTTTTCAATAAATCCATTTGAATTTCAGTTCAGTAAAGAAAAAATTATATTATGGCTTTTATAAAGTATAGTGTTTAATATGCTTCAGTTTTTTCATGGTTACAGCGGTAACTGCAACCAAGTACAAGCAGAACCACTGCCCATAATAGCCAAAATTAAAAATTACGTTCAGAAAAAAAACTGGCTATTTTCAGCTAATTCTGGATTGGTAACTTTTATCTTGATTAGCCTAAATATTAATTTATGAGAATTTTGGAAAATAGTATGAAACCCCTCAAAATAGGGTCAGGTCGAAACAAAAAGTACATGATTGGAATTGCCATATTATGTACAAGATATGTATATACCTGGTAAGTTATAAATAAATAGGCAGATATTGCAAAACAGTATTTGTAGAATATTGAAAAGTTTTGGAAATCAGTGTTTTTTTAAATATCAGTCTTCGAATTGATTTTTATTTTATTTTAAGTGTCATTCATTGCATTTTCGGTCTCAACGATGATATATGGCAACAATGTTGGAATCAAGTAACATATCGTCTTGGTGATAGCGAGGTCAATTACTATGTTTACGGTAAAAATTATTATTTTCATTTTAACATCATTTGAATGCTATTAAAGCGAAATTCAAAAAAAGGTAAAAACTAACTATTATTACCTTGTCAAAAAGAGTGCTGAATTATTTTATTTTAACCATTTCGGCTTTAAATGGCTTCAGGTATTAATTTAAATTAAAACTGAATGTTTAAAATTCAAAATTAAATTAATATGGTTAATAAATTAAAATGGATATTAATAATATAAAACAAAGATTTAAATTAAAATAAAATTAAAACTGAATATTTAATTTAAAATTGAAAGGAAGAGCAGTTGAAGCTACAATATTTGAGCTAAAGAAACTCGAAATGATTGACCGTCTAGGAACCTGTTTGACGCTTGAGTCAAGCGCTGACGGTGATTGATAGAAAGTTTAAATGACTTAATCGGTTCTTTGACGGTCAATCAAGCTTTAACCAATCGATTGACAGAAGCTTTAGATCAAAATGATTGACCGTCTAGAGTGCCCTTAAGGATATTTTGTAAAACCGAAGGACTAGTTGGCGGAAGTCTCTGCACTTTTTTAGCCTTTTGTTGTAGAAATATTTCTTTCCTAAATTCATTTACGTCGTCGTAGTTGTGTTTTACGTCTTCATGACAAAGTGGTCAAGGTACTTGCAGTTCTGTCACTTAGGAAGGTTGGTTTGTCGGTTGAAGAAAGTCTCCGTCATTTCTGGAATATTTTGCCAAGTCCGAAAGAACTGTCTGTTTGAGTGGTGGATAAAAGAAGAAATGGAATCTCATCCTTGAAACGCGTGGAAGAACGAAAGTGCCTGTGAATTTGTCAGCCCAAGCGATCGAACTATTTCGTGAACAGGATAGTACATTAGGTTAGTACCAACACCAAACACAATAAATATTTCAGGTACTCTAATGCGAACAAAGCATGAGGTCGTAATCGCAATCATGTCTGTGTCCACTATTCGTATGAGAATCGACGCTTGTACCTGTAAGACTGCGTAACAAAAGTGAAGCAAAATTCGGGTATCAGCCTCTTCGTGTGATCATAATTAGATGAGGTTCTGCTCTTCCAAAGCCTGGTTAGCTATGCACGTGTTTCCAGTAGCGCAATATATTCGTCTTGACGTCGGAGACCTTTTCACGACAGCATGGGACAGTAGCTTAAACAAGTCAATTTTGTCTGCATCTACTTGCAGGAATTCTTTCCACTTCAATGGGATTTGGGCGTTTGGAACAACTTTTAGACGTGAATCCTCGAAGTCTTGTCTGATCCTGGCGATCAGACGTCAAAGCCGGTGGACACTTACTCTTTTTGTGTTTGAAGAAAGCGTCCATGTCGCCTACTCGAGTAGCAGAGCTCATGTAAAGTGCTCCAAACAGTGATACATCATTTTCTGGCGGCATTAGAACACGCGGTAACAGTATATGGCGCTGTCTGTAAGACTAATAAGAAGAACTACTTACCCATACAAGCAATAACAATAAGTTTCATTAATCCCTGATTAATGTATAGCATACATCTTTTTCAACCACCAATTCCTTTTTCTATTTGGCTTATAAGAAATGAAAAACACTTCACCTTCAAGGAGCATGGCAAACACTACGTCATTTGTAGTAACGATGAAACTGACCGCTAGATGACAGGTTGAACGAAAGTAGCCAACATGGGGCAAATTTCAGCCGTTTGCAATTTGTCATGTTTGAACTAACGAGTGTTGTATTTTTTTTTATTGTAAATATCGGGGTTTTCATGCAAAGTGGATGAATTTTTTTAGTTTGTTTAGTATCAAAATGCTTCTTTTCTTATCATTATACACAAAATCACACACAGACAGTCTACCTACGGGTGCCTGCAGCCGACGTAAAATCGCTTAGTGTAGCACGCCACGCTAAGTGAATCTTAATGAACCTAACTTAAATGAAGTTATTTGAAAAAATAAATGGGGGGTTTTAGGTTGGCTGAAGGTACTTGGGTGTAGGTAGACTGTCTTTGCGTGAATTTGGTTCTGACTCGGTATGTTTGTAGGTATTTTCGCATCTCTGTCTCTGTGCCTTTGTGTCTGAGCGGATGTTCACTTGTCTCTATATCTGTCCTTGTGTGATTTTTTGCATGATTTTGTGTATTTGTGTCTGACTCTATGTGTTGTAGGGATTTTGGCCCCTCTCACACTCTGTGCCCTCTGTTTCTGAGCGGATGTTTGCTTTTCTCTATGTCTGTCTTTGTGTGATTTTGTGTCTGACTCTGTGTGTTTGTAGGTGTTTCTGCCTCTCTTTCTCTCTGTGCCTCTGTGTCCGAGCGGAGTGTGATTTTGTGTCTCACATTGTGTGCTTGTGGGTATTTTTGCCTCTCTCTCTCTCTCTCTCTCTCTCTCTCTCTCTCTCTCTCTCTCTCTCTCTCTCTCTCTCTCTCTCCTCTCTCTCTTCTCTCTCTCTCTCTGTGCCTGTGTGTCTGAGTGGATGTTTGCCAATCTCTATGTCTGTCTTGTGTGTGATTTTGTGTCTGACTCTGTGTGTTTGTAAGTATTTTTGCCTCTCTCTGTGCCTGTGTGTCTGAGCGGATGTTTACTTGTCTCTATGTCCGTCTTTGTGTGATTTTGTGTCTGACTCTGTGTTGTAGGTATTTTTTCCTCTCTCTTTCTCTCTCTGTGCCTGTATGTCTGAGTGGATGTTTGCCTGTCTCTATGTCTGTCATTGCGTGATTTTGTGTCTGACTCAGTGCGTTAGTAGGTATTTTTTCCTCTCTCTCTTTCTTTTTGCCTGTGTGTCAGAGTGGATGTTTGCTTGTCTCTATGTCTGTCTTTGTGTGATTTTGTGCCTGATTCTGTGTGTTTGTAGGTATTTTCTCTCTCTCTCCTCTCTCTCTCTCTCTCTCTCTCTCTCTCTCTCTCTCTCTCTCTCTCTCTTGTGTCTGTGTGTCTGAGCGGATTTTGCTTGTCTCTATATCTGCCTCTGTGTGATTTTGTGTCTGAATCTGTGTGTTTATAAGTATTTATGCCTCTTTCTCTCTATACCTGTCTATCTGAGCAGTAGTTTGATTGTATATAAATGTCGGTCTTTGTGTGATTTTGTGTCCGACTCTTTGCCTTCTAAGTATTTTTGCCTCTCTCTGTGCCTGTGTGTCTGAGCGGATGTTTACTTGTCTCTATGTCCGTCTTTGTGTGATTTTGTGTCTGACTCTGTGTTGTAGGAATTTTTTCCTCTCTCTTTCTCTCTCTTTGCCTGTATGTCTGAGGGGATGTTTTCCTGTCTCTATGTCTGTCATTGCGTGATTTTGTGTCTGACTCAGTGCGTTAGTAGGTATTTTTTCCTCTCTCTTTCTTTTTGCCTGTGTGTCACAGTGGATGTTTGCTTGTCTCTATGTCTGTCTTTGTGTGATTTTGTGCCCTGATTCTGTGTGTTTGTAGGTATTCTCTCTCTCTCTCTCTCTCTCTCTCTCTCTCTCTCTCTCTCTCTCTCTCTCTTTGTGTCTGTGTGTCAGAGCGGATGTTTGCTTGTCTCTATATCTGTCTTTGTGTGATTTTGTGTCTGAATCTGTGTGTTTATAAGTATTTATGCCTCTTTCTCTCTATACTTGTCTATCTGAGCGGTAGTTTGATTGTATATAAATGTCGGTCTTTGGGTGATTTTGTGTCCAACTCTTTGTCTTCTAAGTATTTTTGCCTCTCTCTCTCTTTCTTTGCCTGTGTGTCTGAGTAGATGTTTGCTTGTCTCTATGTCTGTCTTTGTGCGATTTCGTGTCTGACTCTGTCTGTTTGTAGGTAATTTTACCTCTCTCTCTCTGTGCCTGTGTGTCTGAGCGGATGTTTGCTTCTCTTTATGTCTGTCTGTGTGATTTTGTGTCTTACTCTGTGTGTGTTTGTAGGTGTCTTCTCTCTTGATAGTGTAGGTATTATCATCTCTTAGTCTGTAATCAGTAGAATAATCCTTAATCCATTTTGACTTATTCACAATTTTTACTCCGGTGTCAGCGACAAGTTCAATTTACGTTTCTTTTTTGGTATTAGTGGCTTTATTTACTATATCTATTGGTATAAGATCAACGGTAGTAATAATGTTCCCATCTGCTTTATTTTCTATCAGTTCGTCTTTATATTCATTAGTGATATTGTCTGCCGATGCCCTTTTTATCCACCATCATAAGAGTTGAATTTGTCGGTACACCAAAGAAATTTATTCTCTCACTGTCAGGAAAATGCACGCATATACTTTCAATAAGATCCCCATTAGTACTTGTTTCATAGTTCAAATGTTTGGTTTTGTCAGCATTCCACGCAACGACGACATTATCATCTACACACACATCATTCGAATATTTTCATCTTCGCTTTTTTTCAAAATATGATGCAAGTGTATATCCTTCAAATGTACAAGAAATACTGATAAAAATATACAATAAACTAGGTAATCTCGATGACTATCCACAGAGTACCAATAGGGTCGGCCACATAAAAATAAAAAATCCAAAAGCCATTTTAATCAGTCCAAAAAAATTCTAAGTTCCAAAGAAATTCTCTTGTGACCTTTTTAAAATATAGAATGAAAATAAGATACATAAAATATTCGTGATTTTTTGTTCTAGAAAAATCATATTTGTAATGATATTTTTATTTTTTCATTTTTTACTTACTTTTTTTATTTCAATGATATTAAAAGTCTATTCTCGGTGCTGTCGATAACTATCCAAAGAGTACCACGGGGTCGGCCGCATAAATAAGAAGAAAAAAATATAAGTTGAATAATCTCAGTCCAAAAAAAAATTCAGTCCAAGAAAAAGAAATGTGTTACTACAAACATTATTTTCTTAAAAGTAAAAATCACAACTAACATATCTATATCATTTTCATTTCGTATTTCGAAAATATTAAATATGAACTTTTTGTTTTAAGTAGCCTATATTTCATGTCAAGACATAAAAAAAGTTGAAAATATTTCGATGCTAATAAGAAGTTCAAAAAATAATCCGAAAAAGATAAAAAAAAAGATTAAAAAGGGGGGGGGGGGGCAAAAAGTTGGGAGAGGGGCTTTGGGGACCCTTGGAGGTTGGGACATTGATAACTAAGGGTTGTCGTGGCATTGCTCAAAATATATACGACTTCATTAGTTTCTACTTTATGCATACTCCAATACTAAACATTATTTTGTATCAAGAATTCTATTAGTACAATTTGTAATCAAATTAAATTGTCTACTTAAATTTTCTTCGCTTTTCTGTACTTGGATCAATTAACTTGTGAAGATTGAATATATCCGAATCAAATTTTGACCGAAATTCGGATACCTGTCTCTAAGTAGGTCAATGACCCAAATTGGATTGTTCAACCTCTAGTTCACAAATATGGGTGTGTAATCAAGATTTAGTGCCCAAAATATGGTGTTTGTCCAGTATTTATTGACCCTCCACGACTTTTTTAGGCGTTTCTCTAAATTCTGGTGAGCTTTACCTATATAGCAGTTGCCACAGTCACATGCTAGTTGATGAACCCCTCTTTGGCGAGTAACTGTGGTTTTATCTATAACAGAGTTTAGGAAATTCATGATTTTTAAATTATTAATAAATACTACATACAGCTTATTTTTTGTGTAAACTTTTTCAAATTCATAGTGATTGTTGAGATGTATGGGAGGTCGATTTTATTTGAGGGCTTATCGGGATTCTGACATGGTAAAATACCATTGGTTTTACGGGAGTATCTTTTTAGTCTACGGCTAATTGTATTATTAATATGTAAAATGGGACACCCATTTCCAAATATAATCTATATCCCATACATCCCACAAATCACTACGAATTTAAAAAAGAGTTTGCGCACAAGTTTCAAAATCAGGAATTTCCTAAACTCCGGTAAAGAAAAAACCTCAGTTACTCGCCAAAGAGGGGTTCATCAAATACCATGTGATTATGGCAAATACTATGTAGGTAGAAACCTACCAGAATTTAGAGAGAAACGCCTACAACAGCATAAAGCTGATATCGCCAAAACATTAAATTCTAATAGCGCTAATGCTTCTTTTGATTCTGCTTTAAGCGTTTTTTGAAGAATCTGTCCTTATTAGCAATGACCTAGGCATAAAACAAGTTGTTCGAGAAGCAATTGAAATCAGACCTAAGATATAAATAATATGTCTTAATTCGGTATTTGGGTAAATACTTACTGAATGTTCTATACACAAGTTTGGTTAAAAATGGTTTTACGAAATATATTAAAAAACCAGTAGACACTAACACAGAAACAGTTACAAAAAGACCTTCCCGGTTAGCTGCCAAAAAGGCAAAACTAGCAGTGAAAGTAGGTTCTTAATTATTTTTCTTTCACTCCAATGAATTGCCTTGTCTCACCTCACTTTATTTATCAGTCCTGGGTGAAATTCGCTAAAGTAAGGATACTGGGACTGTTTTGAAAATTTTCATTGTAGTTTCAATGGTTGTATGTTATTGTAAGTCTCTTTTCTTTTATATATTTATGTTTTGCTGAGAATGGCCCTTGGACATAGGGTCGAAGTATTCATTCAAATATAGATTTCCACTGTCTTGTGAAAATAATTCCCTATTGTCCTTCTTATTGTTGATGCTTGTGATGGAACGGCCTGTGGTCTTCGTTGCTATTTACGCTTTGTTTTAACTATACCAGTTATATACTAAATCAGGAACCACTTGGTTTATTTTAATTTTCTTTGTAGGAACGACATTTCTGACATTCTTCGTTTACTGGACAGTTGGACTCATATACCTTCTTTTTTTACGGTTTTGAACGCCCAAAAAGTTTAAAAGAGATAAAAATTCAACCTGGAACAAATGAGCCAGTGGATTCTGATCGATTGAAAAAGGTTTATTTTGGTAATTTATCGTAATACAAAAAATGACGTTTACACGTAAAAAATTGATAAATGTTGATTGCTTAAATCAGAAAGGGGTTGGGATAAATATTTCACATATTACCACCTTTAAGTTTATATGCTACGGTATCTTTATAAACGAGCAATTATTGTATACTTAAATATTTATGTATATATGTGTATGTATTTTTCTTGAAAACAGGTCCATATTTTTTACGGCAAGATTGGTATCCTGATATATTCTGGCCTAAAAAAAGATCTAGATAGGTCAGAAGTTTAGAGAAAATACGTTAAGAGCGTTAAATTTGGAAAAAAATTAAGTGACTCTCGTCATTTTTATATACATTAGTATTGCAATGACGTCACACTTATCACACTTATGTGGAAAAATTGAAGGTTTTCATGCATGGAGAAGTTGATATTAAATTGCTTAAAGAGCAAAAAACCGGTAATTGCAAAAATATTTGCATAGAATTTGATAAGGGATTATAACAATTCGAAAGCCTTAAAAAAGAAAATAAAAGTTCGAAGCTTAGTAGAAATCGTTGTTATAAATCGGACTTACGGTAATAATCAAATATTTTTTAATAGCTCCAGTATGAAAAGATTACATTGCGTAAAGAGAAAAATTGGTAATTGCAGAAATATTTGTATATATTTTAACAGAGGATAACAATAATTCATAAACCTTAAAAAAAGAAAACCAAAAGTTTGAAGCTTAGTAGAAGCCGTTGTTAGAGTAACATCATTGCCGAATTTCTTTTCTTATAAGTATGAGCAATATCTAATAAGACATGGAAAAAAGATGAAATTTTTTTAATCCAGTTCAGAAACTGCAAAAATATTTACGGTGCCTGAGCAATAATTTTAATGTTTTAATTCAAATTAGAAAAATATCTGACAATTTGAAAATTAGTTTTATTTTTTTAGATAAAATCCACACGCTACGTGATTAAGCTTACAGGTTTGAAGGCCACAAGTTATATGATGTCATTAGGAAAGCCCAAATACGAAAATTTGCAATTATTACAAATGATGATTCGATATTTTGACAAGGGATTACAACAAATCAAAACCATTAAGAAAGAAAACCAAAAGCTTCAAGCTTAGTACATGCTGTTGTTATAAATCGGGAGGCCCAAAAAAAAAATTGAACTAACCTCAATAATAAAATTTTTTGAGCAGACAGCAGTATGCTAAGACCTTAAATTGCGTTAAAGAGCAAAACACTGGTAATTGCAAAAATATTTGTATATGTTTTAACAAGGAATTACAACAATTCAAAAACCTTAAAAAATAAAACCGAAAAAATTGAAGCTTAGTAGATACCATCGTTTAGAAATTGGACTTGCTTTAATAATCAAATATCTTTGAAAAGACGGTAGAATGAAAAGCAAAAAAAGACGGCAGATGTTGCTGAAGGTGCTTAGGGAAGAAAGCTAGAACTGCAGCTAAGAATATTAGTGAAAAAGCTTTAAGTTTAATAGAAAGGAGAAAGGACTTGTACAAGAATTATCTGAGTGATAGATCACATGAAAACAAAAGGAATGTAAAGAAAGTGGAGAAAGCATTGAAATATGAACTAAGGAGGTGAAGTGGAGGCCATGGATAAAATGCCGAGGATTTAGAAGATGCAGCTAGACGGCATAATAGTAAAATATTGTACTGGCACGTTAACAAATTGAGAGGTAGTAGTCAATCGGACTTGTCCCAGTTAAAGATAGGAATGGGGTGGCAATTAGCGATAAGACAAAAGCTAAAGCGAGATGGGCCGAACATTTTGAGAATTTGCTTATAGAGTTGCAGGAAAAAATATAGAGGAAAATGAAAAAGTTTGTGATACCTTGGATGTGAAGGAAGATGAGGAGGAATTAGAAACAGTACTAAAAGGATAAAGAATAATAAGGCTCCAGGTGCTGATAGGGTAGTAAATGATAAATATGGTGGCTCTGATTAGAATAATATATTATGAATATGATTTTTGAAAAAAGGGGAAGTACCTAACGATTTTAGGAAAACCTTAATTAAGCCACTTTATAAGAAAAGGTGATAAAAGTGAGTGTGGTAATTATCGAGGCATTAGTCTGGTCTCTGTAGGTAGCAAATTGCTTAGTAATATGATACTTTTTAGACTGAGAGATGCCGTAGACAAAGTTTTAAGAGAAGAGCAGTGCGGTTTTAGAAAAGGTAGAGGATGTGTTGACCAAATTTTCACTCTTAGGTTAATAATTGAGAAGTGCCTAAGTTTTCAAACATCCTCAGTTTTATAGATTATGAGCAAGCGTTCGATTCTGTTAATAGAGGAGCTTTAGTAAAGGTTTTATCCTTGTATGGTATACCAGACAAATACATTAAGTGATTAGTGCTATGTACGAGAATAACACTGCTGCGGTTAAGGTAGGAAATGAGGTTACCAGCTGGTTTTTGTATTAAATCAGGAGTTAAGCAGGGTTGTGTTCTATCCCCCTTTATATGGATTATTTTGATGGACTTTGTTTTTAAGGAGCACAGGAAAGGCAATGGGAGACCATGGAATCAAATGGGGAGGAAAAAGTCTCCTGGACTTGGATTATGCTGATGATTTAAGCATCCTAGATGAAAGTGTGAGCAAAATGAATGAAGTTTTAGAGGTTTTGCGAGTTCAGGGTGCTAGTATTGGTTTAAAAATTAATGTTAGGAAGACCAAGTCACTAAGGCTAGGAATAAGTGAAGATGAAAAGGTGACGTTGGGTAATGAAAAGATTGATCAGGTGGGCAGTTTCACTTACCTTGGTAGTATTATTAGTAAAGATGGTGGGAGCAGTGAAGATGTTAAAAAAATAGAATAGCCAAGGCTCAGGGTGTTTTTTTTTTCACAGTTAAAAAAAGTCTGGAAGAATAGGAAGATAAGTCTGCAAACCAAGATTAGAATCTTAGAAGCTACAGTGATGACAGTGGTCAAATATGGCTCTGAAGCATGGACGCTCCGAAAAGCGGATGAAGATTTGCTAGATGTTTTCCAGAGAAATTGCTTAAGGATTGTTCTGGGTACCCGGCTGACTGACGTATTTCAAACAATAGGCTATACGAAAAATGTGGTTCAATACCGCTTTTCTAGGTCTATAATGAAAGAAAGGTTGAGGTGGTTAGGGCATGTTGTTCGGATGAAGGATGACAGATTGCCGAAGATTGTTCTTTTCGGCCAACCATCTAGGGCTAAACGGAAATCAGGTCGTCCCCGTCTGGGTTGGGAGGACGTCATAAAGAAAGATTTAAAGGAAATGGGAACTTCGTGGGGCGGGTGTAAAAAGGGAGGCTTTGAATAGATTGGGGTGGAGGAGGAGCGTGCGTAGCTGTGTTTGGCCTCAGGCGGCTTGGTGCTGCGATGAGTTGTTAGTAGTAGTAGTAGTAGTATATATATATATATATATATATATATATATATATACATATAAGAATTGAGTTTTTATTGCCATTCTAAATTAATATACTCGTTATATTTAGGGGTGATCCTGAGAAAATTTACCTGATTTTCGAGGAAAGGGAAAAAAACACCCACAAAAGGGTAAGTGATCTTGACCAAAATTACATTAAATTCCACATATCAGAGAACCCTGTTGCAGAAGTTTAACTTTCTATTTACAAAAATACAAAATTTGGTATTTTTCCAAGAAAAACTGATCACATACCCGTGTTTTCTCTGTTTTTATTATCTCCCAGGTATGCTCATATCAAACAAATGCTCCTAAAAATAGAAAAAAAGCCTCATTTGAACGGAAATTAGAAGTTCTAGTGACCTTTAGTGACCTAAGTAGCAAAAAAGATTGCGTCACGGCAAAGTAGCGTTTACTGCATTTTTTAACACAAGCAACAATTTCCGCCAAATAGTTTACTTAAGTAAATTTAATTAAGTTTACTCTTTTGTGACTTGATAAAATTATACAACGTGATGTAAAATTGTCAATCAGCAATTAAAAAGTGTCGTTGGACCTTAGTGTAAGGGAAGGAGGATTAGAGCCATTAATTAGAAATTAATTTTTAATCTCCCCTCATTTGTGAGAAAATTTTGGGATTAAGCCTATAATGTGAATACTCTAGGGTGGTAGCTCCCCTCTTATTGGTGCTTTTTTTCTGTGTAACATAAGATATTATATTCTTATGCTTAACAGTACACATTTTAGAGGGAGGGAAGAGACACCAATACCCACTACCAAACTTTTCCCAGTAAAGATGGACAATTACTACCAGGAGTTTGTTTTTATCAAAGTTAAAACGGGAATATATCTCGTTTTGCTAATTATCTATATTTTTAGTGTTTTCTTGTTGCCCAGATGGCATCAAAATTTAGGGCTAACTGCCAGCGTCCATGAGAGACACCGTTATGAAAAAAAAGTTTGTTAGAATATGAAAATTGTGGAAAGGGTCACCCTATAGCTAATACTCGATATTTCAACCTCTTCCACTCACTTTTTAGTGAGGGTTATCGTTCTCGAAACACTTCTAGACTGCTATTAAAATTGATTGTGAGGAAACGGGGCTGGAGGAGGTAGTAATAATCTCTTTCCAATTTTAGAGCCTTGGATTTCGTAGCTCGTAGCTAGTGACTATAGGTGAAGAGTAACCTCCGTCAATAGAAACCAAGACTCTAAAAAACGAAGTATACATTAAAAGATATGCAGCGACAATATCTATTGTTTTGCTGATTATGAATAAGTAAAACATACCATTTTTAAAGTTGCTCATCAAAAATTACTAGCATATCAAAATATTCATAATTTTAGAAAATTAAAATCCCTCAAAACGTGATGCGGACTTGAATGAAATTATGCAATAAAATGTAACATGAACTTCGTTTTGAGGGATTTCAATTTTCTAAAATTAAGAATATTTGGTATGCTAGTAATTTTGATGAACAACCCTAAGAATGTTATGTTTTACTTGTATTAAGTGTATTAAAATCATGTAAATTTTTGAACAAGGCTGAGATACAAATGACATTGCTAATCGTTTCATAGGTCTTAGAAAAGATAATAATTAATTGTATTTAACTTTAAATTTTTTTACATCCAAAACTGAAAATGTTGCCACAGTCAAAAGCCTATGACTTGAGATTTTTAGTTCTATGCCGCAAAATGCAAATAAAGTTGCATTTAAGCATAGTGATACATGTATGTCTCATTTGGTTCAAGTGTTGAAAGGCTATATCCAATGTATCTCAAGATGCAAGGATGTGGTAAATTTTTGAAGATACTTTAAAATCAATAAGTCTACCGGTGCTAATACAAATTGCGAATAATAATAAGATATTCAACTGTGTGTGAGAGAGAGAAAGAGAAACAGGGGGGAGAGAGAGAGAAAAAAAGCTTATAGCAAATAATTTAAATATGTGACAACTTTTTCCTTTTTTAGTTAATCAAGCAAGTACTATTCAACCAAATAGTAGTGACATTACCACTCACGTACTTTACTCACGTGAACTTCAAAATTAGAGGATTACCGCTAATCTTTAAGCTGCCTGAATTTACCACGTTTGTAGTCCACTTAGTGTTGCTAACTCTGATTGAAGAAGTTTTTTTTTTACTATGCTCACAGGTAATATTTCAACGTTTTCCAGCTAAATTAGTTTGTAAAGCTAAAGTAGGTTCAACTTTGACCTTTGTACAAACGTAATGCAAACTAAATGTATGTTAATGAAACATACATTGAGATGAAGAATGACACAGATGTTGAAATAATGTCATAGCAACGATCACCATGAAAGGTCATTTTGAGGTCAAGATGAACAAAATATTTTTCTTCGGATTACTAACTATTTATAGTTAATTATTGATTATTTACTGATTATTACTTATTACTCGTTAGAGATTACTGACTATTGATCACTGATTAATTTCTCATCATAGGAAACAAATTATAGATTATAGTCATGTTTGATCGTTGATTAGAGATCATTAATTTCTGATTGCTGATCAGCGAAAACAGATTTTCTGTTTCTTATTATTTGTAGTCTATAAGCAGTTACCACCTTAACAGGTCACTTTGGGGTTGTTACAATTTCATTTCGATTCAATTTCAATTCAAATTCATTTAATTTCATTTCAGGGTAAAAAAGAAAAACGCATTTTATTATGTGAATTAATTTCATTTAAATGAAACGAATACTTAGGTCTTTTCTACGAAAATTTGACGAACTGCTACAAATTAAAAATTAAAGGGAAAAAAATTAAAGGAAATTTTCGTCGTTTTAAAGTTATTTCAAGGTCAAAATAAGAAGCAACTTTTATTTTTAAAGTGAACGGACGGCATAGAAAAAAAAAGATAGAAACATATATAGGCACAACCATTGAAACGAGGTCGTTCCAGCGATAACCTTGAAAACCTGCTTTAAGGTTGAAATCGAAAGTAAATTTAGCTTTGTAAATTTTTTAAGAATTTATCCTATTGAAAGAATTAAAATTTACACAAACATTAAACGAGGTTGCTCTGAAGATAATCCCTGAAAGACCAAATTTCAGGTCGTTCATTGTTGTTTCTAAGTCATTTCAAAGTTGCAAAGAAAGGCAATTTTTATTCTGCAAGCCTAATGCAAAATAGTCAAACAGTTGGTGGTAACGAACTGTAAGTAAGGAGCGACCCGGCTCAATAGTAACCGAAACTCTAAAAGCGGGATTTTGATACCAATAGATACATTAAAAGAATCAAATTTTAATATTGATTTCAAATATATAACTTTCATCAAGTTTAGTCCTACCCATCAAAAGTAATGCGCCTGAGAAAATTTGGCTGATTTTCAAAAAAAGGGGATAAGACCCTCTAAAAGGAATAGAACCTTAATGAAAATCACACCATCAGATGCAGCATATCAGAGAAACCCCACTGTAGAGGTTTCAAGCTCCTATCTGCAAAAATGTGGAATTTTGTATTTTTTGCCTGAAGAAAGATCACGGATGCGTCTTTATTTGTTTTTTTTTTTCCAGGGGTGATCATATCGAACCAGTGGTCCTAGAATATCGTGGGAGGGCTCATTGGAACATAAATTAAAAGTTCTAGTGCCATTTTTAAGTGACCCAAAAAATGGAGGGCAACTAGGCCCCCTCCGACGCTCATTTTTTTCCAAAGTCTCCCGATCAAAATTTTGAGATAGCCATTTTGTTCAGCATGGTCGAAAATATGATAACTATGTTTTTTAGGATGACTTAATCCCCCAAGGTCCCGGGGGAGGGCAAAAAGTTATGAACTTTACCCAATGTTAACATGCAGCATTGGTTATTGGGAAGTATAAAGACGTTTTCAGGGGGAATTTTTTCTGGTAGTGGGGGGTGGGTGGGTCGGGGGTTTATGTGGGAGGATCTTTACATGGAGGAAGTTTTTTATGGGAAGGGACATTGCTATGAAGGGATTTCTCAGCATTATTTAAGAAAAAGGATCAGAAATTAAGAAAAAAAGTTTTTCAACTGAAAGCAAGAAGCAATATCAAAACTTAAAACGAACAGAAAATATTACGTATATGAATAGGTTCGCCCCCTAGTCAATACTTTGCTCTTTAAGCCAAAGATTTTTTTAGTACTTTCATAAGAGCTATTTATTCTAATTAATGGCCTTTGTGATTAAGGGATCATTTTTAAAAAAAATTGGAACAAAATTCGAACTTTAGCGTAAAGAGCGAGGTATTGACTAGGGGGCAAACCCCCTAATATACGTATTAAAAATATATGAATATAGAAGTTCATTACGTAAGTTAATTCGTAAGTTACGTATATTTATTACTAATAAAAACGTTCGTAAATAAAATTAAACAACGTTCAAGAAAGCCATTTAACCAAATAAAAGTAAGATTAATATGCAAACTTGGTTTTAATTATTCTTGTACGGTGAGCCAAAATCAAAACCTGCATTAATTCAAAAACGTTCAAAAATTAAATAAAAAAACAATTTTTTTTTAATTGAAAGTAAGAAGCGACGTTAAAACTTAAGACGAACAAAAATTATTCCTTATGTGAAAGGGGCTGCCACCTCCTCAACCCCTCGCTCTTTCCGCTAAAGTTTGACTCTGTCTCATAACTTTGTTTTTAAAACAATAAAAAGCTTTAGCGTAAAGTGCGAAGGGTTGAGGAGATGGCAGCCCCTTTCATATACGGAATAATTTCTGTCCGTTTTAAGTTTTAACGTTGCTCCTTACTTTCAGTTTAAAAAAAAACTTGTTTTTTTTTTATTTAATTTTATGAAATTGACACCAGTCAAGCATCAGTATATAAACTAGGTGTCTGTACAAACAGTGAATTCTGTATAACACTCATACATTGAAACAAGATTGTTTCAATTATGATTTTAAAATGTCGAATGCAAGTTCGTTTCAAGGTGAACGAGAAAAAATGAATGAACTAGTTCATGTATCTAATAAAATGTCGCCACAAATGAGTGAAAAATACGCAGTTACAAAAACAAAAACATTTTACGTAGATACACAATTTACTGACAAACAGGGTTTACACAGATAGACAGTTTATACTGTTATTAAACAAAAACAAACGAGTTTTTTCAATTTAAAAAAAGGAGCAATATTAAAACTTCAAACAGACCAAAGTTTTTACCTAAATAAAGGGGGTTGCCCCCTCCTCATTACCTCACTCTTTACGCTAAAGTTTGACTTTTTGTTCCAATTATTTAAGAATGACATCTGAAACACAAAGGCCATTTAATTAGAATAATAAGCATTTTAAAAGTTCTAAATAAAACTTTATTGTAAAGAGCGTGGTATTGATAAGTAAGTGACCCCTCATGTACGTAATAATTTCTATCCGTTTTAAGTTTTAATGTTGCTCCTTATTTTCAGTTTAATTTTTTTTTCATTTCATCTCTGATCGTTTTTAAATATCGCCGGGAAACCCAGCTCCCCCTCCGTGGAAAATTTCCTTCCCCCACCAAAAAATTACTCCATTGTCTCCCCCCCCCCAAATCAATTTTTTTATAATTACCACTAGTCCATATAATGTGTGAGCAATGGGCAATGTTCATAGCTCGTAGCCCTGCTCCCGCGGGCTGTGGGGGTCAAGTCATCCCAAAAAAGATAGTTACTAGATCTTTCGACTATGCTGAACAAAAGAGCTATCACAAAACTTTGATCGGATGACTTTGGTAAAAAAAGGGCATGGGAGTTGGGCTAGATACCTTTTAATATTTTTGGCCGCTTAAAAAGGGCCACTTTTCATTTCCAAAAAAATGAGACCTCGCCCAATAAAAAAAAAAAACAAAATACGCAGCAGTGATCTTGCTTCTGGCAGAAAATGCAAAATTGAATCTGATAGTGAGATTTTCATTAAGATTAATCACAAGGTTAGTATAATTACCGGCTTAGCTTTAACTAGTTGCCGTTGAGTGAACAATAGAGTCAATTATTAGGATTAGGCAGCATATCTTCTTCTTCAGCTCAGCCTTTTCTTGGCTAGTGCAATCTAATCCCAGGTCAGTTCGTATTTAACACTGAACAATGAGGAAGCGACAAGCGGATAACGATTTATTTCGATACTTTCAAGGGGAAAGACCCGCAATAAAGCGTGGATACCCGGCAACCAGAGCCAGAATGCGAATCTCAGAATAGGTACGTTAGGTTAAAAGACCAGTATCCGATTGAGGAAAATTATCTAAAACTAAAACCCTCACATCTTATTACCAAAGAGGAATTGAGAAGAATTGTCGGATGACAAAATTGGGATGACTACTCGTCAACGCAGGAGACTTCCCTAGGCAGAAACCATATTCATATCACACGAAACGACGTTGGATAAGCTGTCAACAGGGCTTGTGCTTTAGACGTTACTGCGAAGTTGCAGTTACTTGAATCTCCATGGCTGCCAGACGAGAGCTACTCGTGTCCAGCATCAGGCAAACGTAATTTAAAGTTTCGGCGAAGCTGGAATGCTCGTTTTCCGTGGCTTGTGTACTCGGATAAATGTAAGAGTTCTTTCTGCAAATACTGTGCAATCTTTGCAGCTGAATGCTCCAATAAAGGAAATCACCAAAGGCTTGGAGCACTGTTCCTAAAAGCATTTAAAGCGTGAAAAGACGCGATTGAAGTTTTCGTTTGTCATAGTAAATTGAATTTCCATATAGGAAGTCCTGTACTTGCGGCGGGCTTTGTAGCCGTACAGAAAGGCGAGCAAGAAAATATTCTCTTCAATTTATATGATGTTCGAAAAGCTGAAGCAAAAGAAAATCGCATGAGACTCAAATTGGTTGTAGAAACTATTGATTTTTGTGGTCGACAGCAGCTAGCCCTTCGTTGTACGAATGATCACGGTCCTCTGCGTCCCGAAGAAAAAGAACCAGCTTTAAACGATGGAAATTTCTGTGCTCTTTTGAGAATGAGAATGCAATGTGGTGATGACGAGCTGAAAAAGCATATTGAAAAAAGTGTGGGAAATGTGATGCACCTGTCCCCAGTTTTGCAAAATGAGCTTATTAGTATTTGTGGGAAAATGATTCAAGCTGACATTGTTAAAAGGGTAAACGAAAGTGTGTGCTATTCGGTTTTAGCGGATGAAAAATCTGACATATGAAACAGAGCAGCTGTCCATTTGTGTTTGGTATGTTTCAAACAGAGCTTTGTGCGAACATTTTCTTGGGTTTATTCTCGTATCACGTTTAAACCGGACAAGGTCCGGCCACCACAATATTAGAAACCTTGAAAAACCATGGTTTGGATTTGAGCAAGTTTGTAAGACAGGGATATGACAGAACAGCTGCTGTGAGTGGGCGCCTGAGAGGCACTCAAGCTTGGATTAGACAGCAGTATCCACGAGCAATTTATGTCCGCTGTGGAGCACATGTACTCAACCTGGCATCACTTCAGCTTGCTCCATTCCAGTCATGAAAACGTGTTTTGGGACAATATCTGATCTTCAACTTTTTTGGCTCTTCCCCCTCCCGTACACAGGTACTCAAAGATAGAATTCGAAAATCCTTACCAGAATCTAGAAAAACTACTCTCATTACGCTTTTGTGAAACACGGTGGGTGGAGAGAAACGATGCCGTTAACCACCTTGTGGAGCTCTATAAGCCAATTTTAGAAACACTGGAAGATCTTCAAGAAGGAAACACGAATGCTGAGACTTCCGCAAAGGCCCATCAGTTAGCAAGCTCAATGGAGCAAGGAGAATATCTGGCCAGTTTATTCATAGTAAAAGAACTCTTTGGTCTTACGTTGCCGCTGTGTAAAGTTCTTCGAGCTGTTGACTGTGACTTGGCACTTGCATGTGACAACGTTGAAACTTTGGTGCAGACAGTTGTGGACCTACGCGAAGACGTAGATTCTTCGTTCGACTTGTTGTATTCAAATATTGATGATTTTGCCAGAGACCTGAAGATAGAATTGGTGTTTCCAAGAGTTGGTCGTCGTAGAAACGACCACTTTTACATCGGTTCGCCAAAGGAAGCGTACAGAGCTTCCATAAACATTCCATTCATGGACTACTTCATGTCAGAACTCAAGGAGAGATTTACGGGGCATCGTACAATTTTTACAACTTTAAGCGGCTTCATACCTGCGAGCTTAGACAAAAGAAACTTGTCTGACGCAGAAATCAGTGAGAATACTGATATTTATTTCGGCTTTTTACCAGAGCCAGATGCCCTAAGCCACGAACTGAAATTGTAAAAAAAAACGAAGTGGCAGCACGTTAACAACAAAGAAAGACTCGTATCGGCTGTGGATGCGCTGGATACGTGCAATGCTGATTTCTTTCCAAACATCAGCCGCCTTTTTACAATTGTAGCTACTTGGCCTGTTTCAACTGCTACACCGGAAAGGACTTTCTCTACCTTGCAACGGCTTAAGACATGGCTACGAAATGGAACCGGTGAAGAATGTTTGACAGGTCTAGCGTTACTGTCAGTGCACAGGGATGTTACTACTGACACTGGTACAGTTATTGACATGTTCGCAACTAAAAAAAACTCGTCAAATTGATTTTGTTCTGTGAATTCATTTTGTAACTATTAAGTTACTTAACTTCAATATACAGTATTTTATTTTCCTATCTATTTTCTTCTTTTACCGTTAGACATGGATTAGGTCCGACCCGAGGAGACCCCCCCCCAAATAATTTCCTGGATTCAGCCTTGATTTTATGGGTAACACTAAACTTGACAAATTTTACATATTTGGAATAAACATAAAAATCCGATTCTTTTGATTTTTCCATTGTTATCAAGACTCTGTTTCTTAGATTTTCGGTTGCTATTGAGCCGCACGGCTCCTTACTTACATTTCGTTAAACACAAACTGTCTGAAAAGGTTTACACAGATAGAAGGTTTCCACAAAGGCACAGCTCATAGAGATAAAAGGTTTATACAGATACACGACCGACACTACAGATGACCATGTAACGCAAATACATGGCTTACACATACAGAAGATATACTAGAGAGTTCACACATTGCATTAGCGTAACCTCCCTTTTTTGTGTACCGCAGACAGAGCTAACCATAAGCGTTTAATGTATTTTTGTTTTTTTTTGTTTACTCGCCACTTTGTGCGGAAGGGGTGATCTTAGAAACTTGAGAGAAGGTTCATTCGATTGAAAATTGAAAGTTCTAGTCCTCTTACCAAGAATAGACAGTAATTAGAGAACAAACGAACCCTCTCCAGGGCCTGTTTTTGCTACCATTCAACATTTTGATTCTTAAGCAAAATGGCTAAAAAAAAGCTTCACAAATGTTCGTAATATTAACCAAACAGTATAATTATTACGATGAAAACGAACAAATATTAATTAGAACAGGTTTTTCTATATAGCCACTGTAAGATCTGTTCTGTTCTATGCTGTCATGCTCATGGTTTGGAAGTCTTTGATCACCGCTGCCTGCTGAAAATCCCAAGGAAACGATACTCTGACAGATTCTCAAATGTTAATGGGCACCAGTGCTGGTGTAACATCAAAAACCCACTGCATCGATTAGCAAACAGAGAAAACTGCGTTGGCTTGCCCATGCCCTGAGAATTTCCAATGACTGCATCATGAAGCAAATGTTTCTAAATGTTCCTTTGCCTGGTTATCGTAGGTGATCAGGGTCAATTAAAAAAATTGGTGGACAACTGTCAGAAATAATCTCGAACCTATTGATGGATTTTGGAAGTTTGGCAGAACATGGGAGAGCTGTTGATTCCGACTTATTGGAGACCCAGCATAAAATCGTGACAAATGGAAGTCAACCATATAAGTCTTCCGAATGCCGAGTGAGGTGTTCACGTCTGGTCCTACAACAAGTACAAGTAAGCAAGTCCTGTTTATACTACATCAACCGAAATTACCTAATTTTGAGCTTCTTTATTTGGTTGCTTCATGTGTTTGTTGAATTTTGTTGTATGATCTGTATTGTTGTTATATTTTACATTTTCTGAGGACGCCCCCGCTCGAACACATGAAACCTTTTTCCTTTTTGGAATTCACCGGCTCCAAGTGACGCTTCTTTAGTTATTTATTGTTTTCTGAGTTGCGCTGATCTATTTTGGCTCACCTGGAAGTATATTCTCTACTATACAACACTTTTCGAAGTTTTTTTTTTTGGTCACTGAAAACGAAAAATAAAATCCTTAAGCATACGTACCTGTAAAATTCGCTTAGCGTTGGGCACTACCAGCGGATAAAATTCCTCTACCTGAAGAATAAGACAATTAATAATCTGAATAAAAATCAAAACCATCTTAAAAACAGAAGATCCATGCTCAGAATGGTAAGTTAGAAACTAATTTCGAATAGGTACACCACGCTGTGTGCTATCTTTATCTATGGTCACTAAAAAAATGCCATCAAAATATTCAATTTCCGCCCTTCATACTAAAGATTAATACTTAATAATCAGTAATTAGATGGACAATATTTTATATGATTAGGTGGGTCTTTTAATTTAGTATTTTCAATGTTTGTTTCTTATATAACTATGCATATTCTGTTTTATTTTATTTTCTTCCTTTTCCGTTCGCAAAACATAGCCAAAATATGAATTATTTCTGCTCTTCACTGGCTGAAAATGTTACCTCTTTTTTTTTTTTAGCTTTTTCCTTCTAATACGTTTAGCCAGCGTAGCCATTGAACTTCTTTATATGCTTATACCTCCATTAAAACAACAAATTTGGCTTTAAATAGGTACTTAAACTACGAAAGATTAATTTCCAAAGTAGTCACTGGAAGTTGAATGAAAGCATTTCAAAAGGAGACCCAATTATTATTTCGATTCTTATTATTCTAGATTGCTACATCACAAAACTATTTACAAGTATATTCACAAACAACATCACCAGTGGACTGCACCTATAGCAATAACAGCAATCAACTGCCATCCTGTTGAACATATACTATCAAACTTACTACCACCATTCATTGGAATTCTATTAATTGGTCCTCATATTGCAACACAATGGGTTTGGTTTACTATGGTAGTTGTCCAAACGTTGGCTGATCACTCTGGCTACCACCTACCTTTGATTTCCACACCAGAAGCACATGATTATCATCATATGAAGTAAGATCTTTTATTTTAACCTTTTTGTAGCTTGTAGCTTACTTATACTACCGTGTAGTTACTACGAGCTAGAGTTCGTTCTTTACCATAAATATAAAGAACTATAGACTGATCCATTATGTAAAACCTGATTACAAACAGGAAAAAGCCTACAGTTTTTTCTTCTTTGGAGTAGTAAGAGATGAACCTCAAAGAATCAGGCAGCTAACTAAGTCCAATGTATGCAATGGTTCGATCTTCTAATAATCGTCTTTTCATATAATACCGAAAAAATCGAAAACTGCTCACGGCATCTATAAACTTCAAAGTGTTTATTCAACTCGTCATTGACTAAACACGCTGGAACTAGATTACAAAAAATCCAAAATGCTATTAATAATGCTATTATACCTAGTCCTTATTAATACCTAATTCTATTAATACCTAGCTACTAGGTATCCGATGAAACATACATAGTTTCCCATTTATAATGAACCACATCGATCCTTTATGCAAAAATATTTTAATTACTATTCGCTATAGTTTTTTCTTTGATATAAAAATCAAATATGACATCATACCCTACAAAAGTTGGCCAATGACAATACTACCGCTGAAACTAAAGCTAGTAGCATTAATTAATACTTCAGTTACTGTGAGCTAGCGTCTGTTCTTTATTATGATCCTTACTGTATTACAAACAGGAAAAAGCCTATGGTTTTTTTTTTAATTGGAATAGTAGGAGACGACCTGACCACAACCTACGATTATGACATCATTGATCAATCTTTAACATGAAAATATAATCTTATTTTAGTTACTATGGGCTGGAAGTTTGTTCTTTACCGTAATACGATTTTGACGTCATTGATCAATCTTTAACATGAAATATGCAGTTTTTTTGTAAAAAAATTGATTCGATTTTATAAATAATTTGTTTTAATTACAAAACGTTTTTAACCCCATTAATTTCCTTTAAACTCAGCCATTGCACAACTCTTTACGATGTTCCAGTGCCAAGGTATCTGTGGAAGAAAAAAGAAAAAAAGATGCCGTTTAGGCAGAGTGCTGTAGTAGCTGCCACTTTTCTTGATTTTCAGGCCAATATATTTCCCTTGCTGGTCAAGCCAAGGGAAAGAAAATTTCCTATATAGGAGTTTCGGACAAGGCAGCTCTAATGGTGTACTTTTTGTTTTGATCTGACTCTTTTTTTAGGAGTTATGGGTTTTTATATTTCTTAAAATTGGACGTGATCGTCTGTTACTAGGTTGCTAGCTACTGCTGCAACCCCGGATATGGGCCGGAAGTTTGTTCTTTACTGTAATACGATTATGACGTCATTGATCAATCTTTAACATGAAATATGCAGTTTTTCGTAAGAAAACTGATTCTATTTTAAAAAATAATTTGTTTAATTACAAATGGTTTTTAACACCATTAATTTCCTTTAAAATGAGCCATTGACCAACCCTCTACGATGTTCCAGTGCCAAGCTATCTGTGGAAGAAAAAAAGAAAAACAAGATGCCGTTTAGGAAGAATGCTGTAGTAGCTGTCACTTTTCTTGATTTTTAAGCAAATATATTTTCCTTGTTGCTAAAGCTAAAGGACAGAAAGTTTCCTATACAGGGGTTTAGGACAAAGCATTTCTAATGGTATACTTTTTGTTTTTGATCTGACTCTTTTTTTAGGAGTTATGGGTTTTTATATTTCTTAACATTGGACGTGATCGTCTCTTACTAGGTTGCTAGCTATCGCTGCAACCCGGACCACTTTTCTTGATTTTGAAGCCAATATATTTTCCTTGTTGTTCAAGCCAGGGACGGTAAGTTTCCTATATAGGGGTTTCGAACAAAGTAGTCGTAATAGTGTACTTCTTATTTAATCTGACTCTATTTTTAGGAGTTCTGGGCTATTATATTTTTTTAGTATTGGACGTGATCGTCTCTTACTAGGTTGCTAGCTACCCCTGCAACCCAGATTCTTTAATATAATTTTGATATGACTCTATTTTTAGGAGGCATTGGTCATTGTATTTCTTAGTATTGCTCGTGATCGTCTTGTAATAGGTTGCTAGCTGCCGCTGCAACCGGATAAACCCTGATTACAAACAGGAAAAAGCCTATGGCTTTTTTTTCTCTTTGGAATAGTAAGAGATGAACCTCAAAAAATCAGGTAGCTACCTAAGTCCCATATATGCCATGGTTTGTTCTTCTAATGAGCGTCTTTTAATATAACAAACTACGGTTATAAAGTCATTCATCAATCCTGTTTGTGAAAAATGCACTTTTTCGTAAAAAATTGATTGTATTTAAAAAATTATTTTTTAATGACAAAAAGTTATTAACCCCATTAACTTTCTTTAAAATGGGCTACTAAACAGCTCTCTACGATGTTCCAGTGCCCCGCTATCTGACGAAAAGAACGAAAAAAAAAGATTCTGTATATGCCGAATATCGTGGTTACAGCCACTTTTCTTGATTTTCAAGCCAATATATTTCCCTTGTTGTTCAAGCCAAAGAATGGTAAGTTTCTTATATAGGGTTTTCGGACAAGACGGTTCTAATAGTGTACTTTTGTTTTGCTCTGACTCTATTTTTAGGAGTTATGGGTTATTATATTTCTTAATGTTGGATGTGACCGTCTCTTACTAGGTTGCTAGCTACCGCTGCAACCCGGATACTTCTTAACCAAAATAGAGTCTTTTTCTCAAGATGTTCTTTCAAGAGGGCGTGCGGGATAGCCCAATGTCAACAGGTAACTAGATATACATCACAATAAAAGTTGGTTGTGTTACATATTTTTACTTTCAGATTATAATATTTATAAATTAGATATTTTTCCAGTGTTGCCAAACATACAACCAGATTTGCACAAATGTTATACGCTTGCAGATACTTGCAGATACTATTTCTAATATTTAGTGCTTAATATAATCAACAGTACAAAAAAGGGGTGGTTTCATTGTCTAAGGAATATTTTTGAAACAAAAAATCATGAAGTAGCTAAACGATTATTCTTCAACTGATATCAGGTGTAGATGCTACTGTCGAAAAGACAGCTGATTCTTCAAAAGTTAATAATTTTAATTATAGCTTTCCGAAACAATATCCATTTAGGCTGATGGATCAAAGCTGAAACTTAAACCGAACACAATTTACTGATTCGCGGATAATACAAGATATATCTACAAAACTAGATAACACAAGCTGACTCGTGATTTTTGCGATATCTGTGAAATTCTAAAAGCTAGTCCTTTACTGTAGTTTCAACTTGCTGGGGGTTTTTAAGGAGTATGCTGCGGACCAATATCCATAAGAAAAAAGGACCTCATAAGCAGGACCTCATAAGAGGAATCTCATATGAGATTCCTCATAAGAGGAATCTCATAAGCAGGACCATATCCAAGATTTTGGTTTTGGGGTTAATTTTGTCGGGAGGGGGGGGGGGGAGAAACTTTAAAAGACACATCAAAAATGTGTTTTTGTGCATTTTTATTACGTCTTATGCATTTTTATTATTTTTGGCGATCTTTTCGATCTTTCCCTTTTAATCTAGCTAATTTTATCAAGCTCGAAAATTTTGGTGGGCATCTTCAAACTTGATACTTTTTACATTCTCGGAATCGCCTTAAAATTTTTATTTTTTTGTATATATTGTGCTCGCCTTTTGTGAAGGTTTCAATTGCTATTTGCGCGAGTCACGAGGTCACTTACTTACACTTAGTGACCGCAAGATATTTGTTAATCAGACAGAAGATAGGCAACTGAGAGGGAGAGATAGGTATTTAATTTACTGAAAAAAAAAAATAAGGAACAAAATATATAACAATTCCAAGCCCTTAAGCCTGTGCAGCTAAAACATGCAATAAGCTCCTTCTTGAGACAAAAGAGACAAAACCCCCGAAAATAAAAAATTAAAAATCAGAAAGAGAGGTAAAAAAAATAATATGAACTGAGATAATCAGAGTTATATAATTATTGAAATCCTACTTAGCCTAGGCAGTACATAAACTATATTCCCAAGAGGGTATGAACAAGCGATCAAATTTGTAACTTTACCTAAAATCATTCCGAAATCGAGGGGGGGGGGGGGAGAGAAGAACACCTAATTCGGGAAGCAGATAATGACCATACAGGACATAGCATAATTTCTTAATATCCTTTATAAAAGTGTAAGGGTCAACAGCATTTTGAACGCCATTCGGAACTTTTAAAAAATAATCCCTAGGAATTACCTTTAATTACAATAATGATAATTATTTATTTTCAACCAACTATAAACAACAAGAGAAAAGTGGGGTAAAGAATTACAAAAGAAAAAAGAGACCAAAATAGAACAATAAGCAATTAACAAGGAAAAAAAGCATGGGGTAAGACCATTACACGGTTGATGCTTAGAAATAGCAGACTTGGACAACTCTTCATGTAACAAGGCCAGTTTCTCGTTATATCTGTAACATTAAAATTCTGCTCAATTTTTCCATTCTTATACCATGGTGGTCAATAAAGTAAAAGTCTCAATACCGAAAATACGTTGAGCGGAGAGGTCGGATAGCTTTTTTGAGGAAAACTTGAAACAAACAAGATAAGACGGAGTGGTTGCAGTAAGTCGAGCCATGGACGTATATGGAGCAGCATTTTAAACACCATTCGGAAATTTTAAAAACAATCTCTAAGAACTATCTGTATTTATGAATTCGTCGTTTATATTTTCTTTCTTCTTAGACTTAATATTGCTATCCTTGAAACGGTGGACACAAGTTTGCCTACATTTTGCTAATAATGCACCCAATAGCTCCCAAGCACATTAGTTTTTGACATTCGTTTTCCTCTACTTAGACCTCGCACCATTCGCTTATCCTTAACCATATCCTTGTTTTTAAACCAGTATATTTTTTGTATCTAAACAAAGATGTACAAAAACTTTGATCTTCATATTGAAAAAAAAAAAAGAAGTGACCTCCCCCCCCCCATCTCTCTCTCTCATGATAAATCTTATTCATTTTAGCTCCAATTGTTTCTATATTAGTTATTTGACATTCCTTGCTTGTTATCTTTTTTATCTTTCTCTTTCGGGGACGTAGCGGGGAAAGAAAGTTTGGATGGCCTGTCTTTTCTACAATTCTTCTTTGTTCAAGCTAGGACAGGTAAACAAGTATATGGTTCTAACAGAAAACTTCGTCCAAGATAATTTCTGCTTCCATTTCAAAAACAGTCTCACAGACAAGGCTTATTATTATCGTCCACAGAAGTTTCATGTTCGGTTTAATACATCTTTCACAGAGTCCATGTTAACGAACAATAAGTAAGGAAAGACTGGTGCTGGTCATATCTGAAACTCTAAGAAAAACAGTTTTAGCTAATATAAAGTTCCTTGAAGTCTAAACATGTGAAGTTCGCTAAGTTTAAATCTACCGGCCAAAAGTCGCAAACCTGAGAAGATTTGCCAAACTTTGAAAAAAAGGAGGAGAAATACTCCAAATGACGAGTGATCTTGATAAAAACTACATTATCTAATTCAGTATATTAGAAAATCTTATTGCAGAGGTTTTTTAAGCCCTTATCTACAATGGGCGAAATTTGCATCATTTCTGCAACGAATGATCATGGATGTGTGTTTATTTGTTTGTTGATTTTTCTCTCAGGGCTCACCGGATCGACTTATGGTCCTAGAACATCAAGAGAGGACTCATTCAAACGGAAGTAAAACTTTATAGTGCTCTTTTGAGAAGTATAAAAGATTGTGCCATAGCAAACTGGTCTTTTCTGCCATTTTCACGACAGAAAAAAAAATTGTCCCAAAGGGAGAGGAAAAGCTACCGACAGAAAATCCTGAGATAACCGATCGATTGAAAACTGAGTTTCACAGTTTCAGAGGCAGCAATGCTACAGCGTGGCCAATTCAATCCTAGACATGCACATAGCTTATATAAATTAAAAGGTTAACATATATAGGCCTATTTATTTTAGAGCTTCTTTTAACTAAGTCAATTCCTTTCAGAACAAAACATATAGACAAAATGACAAAATCATGCAGAGTGTTTTATTATTGCCTGTCAGCTATTAGGGAGGAATGCCAATGGATCTTCATATTGATGGGTAGGGGGAGGGTGCTTGAAATCCCAAAAAGTGTATTTTATGCCCCCATTTTTCAACATTAAATAGACCTTCAGATAAATACAGAATAGTGATCCGAGGGGAAGCTTTATCCTGTGAGGAAGGAGCATTTTGGGAGGAAGCCTGTAATAAAGGTCCTGCTGAGAGATAGGTCACCTCTAATTGCAGAAATATTGGTTTCCGAGTAATATAAAGGGCTACATTCAAATGCTTACCGGCACAAAAGGGAGAAACGTGGGCAAGATCATGAATGCCACTGAGAAATTTCCCTGGGGAGGGGGACAAGTGCTATCATAAGCTTTGATGTTACCAAGATGTAAATAAAAATATTTATCATCTCCCTTTAAATATATATCTGCAGTGTTTTCTTGCTTTTTAGGGGGCCTTAATATAAATTTGGAGGGAGGTTTGGAAGGGGGATACGGATTAATCTCTAATATTCCGTCATTCCCGGGAATATTATTTTTACTCAGCCTATAATATGGGTATGGCAGCGTGATAGCTCCCCTCCTATTACAAAAAATACTAAGTGCATCATAAGAGATTACAATGACGGGCTTACCGGTACAAATAGTGGCGAAGTGGGGAGCTTCATGAGTGCCACCAGGAAATTTCCCAAGACGTGGGAGGGGGATACGAGTCCTACCAGGAGCTTCTTTTCCTCAACTTTTAAAAGGGAACAGTTTTTACTTTCTAATTATATACATTCTTTAGTGTCATCTTGTTTAACGCAGGCATTGACCCCCTGGCCCTCTTGCTGGTGTCCATGGGAGACATCTGGTGTTGGGTCGGTACTTAAATACATATACTTAAGGATTCTAGGTGTTTACCCCCCCCCCGCAGAAAATACCCCCCGCGGAAAATACCCCCACAGAAAATACCCCCCCCCCGGAAAATACCCCCCCCCCCCCCCCTTGGAAAATGAGGTTTTCCAAATTTGCGAATTTTATTTGAGTTTTATTGGTACTTTTATATTAAACGCACTCTTTTATATAGTGCTAGTTTAGTTAATACTAGTGAAATAAAATAAAATATGATGAATATATATAATAGTTTAAAAACAAATTTGGGCTATATATTTGCACATTAGGGGAGGGGGTGGTGGTAAAGCATAGCATATATTAAATACGTAACCAAACCTAGGTACCTTTTTCTCCCCCTAAACCCCAAAAAACAAAAGCTTAAATACCGTCAACGCACTGAAAACCATGCTAAACACTCATTACTGTATAGCAGTGTTTTGAATTAACTCATACAAAACGGGTTTTCTGTCGCGTCTCCAGTTTGGCATATATACAAGAGTGCGTTTAACATAAAAGTACCGTTTTATTCTTTTTATTTCCGTAGGGGGAAGGAATTTTGGAACTTGTGTATTATGCGCCATTCAATCAAGATTACGCTGTGTAAAATTCGAGAACACACCGGATTTTTTTGTTAGTTTCTTTGTTACTTTAGAAATAAATTTGGTGGGGGGGGAGGGGTATTTTCCGGGGGATTTTCGGGGATTTTTTTTCGGGGGGGGGGGGGGATTTTTCGCGGGGGTATTTCCCGCGGTGGGTATATTTTCCGTGGGGAGGTATTTTCCGGGGGGGGGTATTTTCCGGGAGGTGGGTATTTTCTGGGGGGCAATCACCGGGGGGGGGGGGGGAGGGTAAAAACCGGCCACCATACTTAAGTACGTACTTAAGTACAGTTCCAAGTACTTAAATACATACTTAAAGACATTTTTTGAGGAGTACTTTAAGTCAAACAGTTCGTGGTAACGAACTGTAAGTAAGGAGCGACCCGGCTCAATAGTAACCAAAGCTCTAAAAAACGGAACTTTGATACCAGTAGATACATCAAAAGAATCGGATTTTCATGCTGATTTCAAATATTTAAGTTTCATCAAAGTTTAGTTTTACCCATCAAAAGTTACGAGCCTGAAAAAATGTGCCTTATTTTCGAAAAAAAAGTGGGAAACTCCCCCTAAAAGTGATAGAATTTTAATGAAATTCAAACCATCATATTCAGCGTATCAGAGAACCCTACTGTAGAGGTTTCAAGCTCCTGCCTGCAAAAATGTAGCGTGTTTATTTCTAGCGTGTTTATTATTATTATTTTGTTTTCCAGGGGTGATCGTATCGACCCAGTGGTCATAAAATGTCGCGTGAGGGCTCATTCGAACGGAAATTAAAAGTTCTAGTGCCCTTTGTAAGTGACCAAAAAAATTGGAGGGCAACTAAGCCCCCTCCCACGCTCATTTTTTCCCAAAGTCATCTGATCAAAATTTTGAGATAGCCATTTTGTTTAGCATAGTCTGAAACCTAATAAATATGTCTTTGAGGATGACTGAATCCCCCACAGTCCCCGGGGAAGGGCTCCAAGTTATGAACTTTGCCCATTGTTTACATATAGCATTTGTTACTTGGAAGTATGCAGACGTTTTCAGGAGGGATTTCTTCTGGTAGGGAGGGGGTCGGAGTAGCTAGCTACGTGGGAGGATCTTTCCATGGAGGATATTGCCATGGGGGAAGGGACATTTCTATGACGAGGGCCGCTGGATTTTCCAGCATTATTTAAAAAAAAACGATCAGAAATTAAATAAAAAACAAGTTTTTTCAACTGAAAGTAAGGAGCAACATTAACACTTAAGACAAACAGAGACTATTACGTATATGAGGTTTTCTCCCCCTAGTCAATACCTCGTTCTTTACGCTAAAGTTTTTTTAGTACTTTGAAAAAAGCTATCTATTCTACAGGGTGGGCGGAAAGTAACTCCCTATTCTATTTTGATTAATAAAGCAATGTAGATTATATTTATTTATTCTCAAAAAAATTAATCATACAAGGTAGGCATAAATGGTAAGTTATCTTTAAAATTCAATATGTGCCCCAGATCTTTCCACCAGCTGCTGCAAACGTTCAGGAATGGCATCCACTGACTTCCTCGGAAACTCCGCTGGGATGGTGGACATGACTCCCTTAATTCGATCCTCCAGTTCTTCGAGTGTCTTTGGTTTGGAGCGATAGACTTCTTCCTTTACCCAACCCCAAAGAAAAAAGTCGCAGGGTGTCAAATCCGGGCTCCTGGATGGCCTTTCATGTGGACCACGACGTCCCAACCAGTGCCCCGGAAAGCGAGCAGCCAGCCATTCGCGGACAACAAGAGCAAAGTGTGGTGGGGCGCCATCTTGCATAAATATCAAACTCGTCGATGTTCTCCCATGTGCTTACAACTGGCCAGACTCTATCACGCAACATAATCAAGGTATCGTTCAGCATTCATGGTGTTGCGCAGAAGAAATGGGCCCACAACCTGATATGAAGTGATACCACACCACACCGTTACTTTGGGTCGATTTGCTGTTTTTCAACTGTCATCATAGGATCCTCTCCTGCCCAGTAGTGGCAGTTGTGACGGTTGACAAAGCCTCCGACGTGAAACACAGCCTCATCAGTCCAGAGGATGTTGCGGAAGAGATGGGGCCACTCTTCATGCCAAGCCAGCATGATCTCTCCGAACTCCATGCGAATGTCACAGTCCTCATCCGAGAGTAATTGGCAGTAGTGCGGCTTCCACGCACGTCAGTTCAACTCTTTCTTGAGCAGAGTTCGCACTGTGTAGCGGGTGAGTCCACTTTCCCGAGCTGTCTGGCGAGTTGACTTTCCTGGACTACGCTGGAACATTGCTTGGACTGCGTGCACTGTCTCCTGGGTCGTGGATGTCGAAGGGCGTCCACTTCTGCGAACATCTACCACAGATCCTGTGGTCATGAGCTTCGCGTGACAGTTTCTTATTGTTTTTGGATCCACTTGGGCACGTGGTCCATGAATAGTCCGCCACCATCGTTGAACTCGTACGACAGATTGCCAAACTTCATATCGTGACGCCAGCTGGGCATGCTCCTGAAGTGTTAACTGCTGAGCCATGTTACAGTTTTATCTGAAATCAAAAAAAAAACTATCAATAAAATTGTACCATTTGAGAGAATTAATCATAAAAATATGACAAAGCAGTAACAAATTATATACAATTTATAAGTAATTTAAAATAAGGAGTTACTTTCCGCCCACCCTGTAATTAAACGGCCTTTGTGATTCAGGGGTCATTCTTAAAGAATTGGAACAAAATTCAAACTTTAGCGTAAAGAGCGAGGTATTGACTAGGGGGAGAACCCCTCATTTACGTAACAAAAATATACGAATATAGAAGTTCGTTACGTAAGTTATTTCGTAAGTTAAGTCAGATCAAAATTTCGAGAAAGCCATTTAGCCAAAAAAAGTTAAATTAATGCACAAATTTCATTTTATTTATTCATGTACGTTGAGCCAAAATGAAAGCTGCATTATTAAAAAACTTTCAGAAATTAAATAAAAAAAAACAAGTTTTTTAACTGAAAGTAAGGAGCGACATTAAAACTTAAAACGAACAGAAATTATTCCGTATATGGAAGGGGCTGTCCCCTCCTCGACGCCTTGCTCTTTAAGCTAAAGTTTTTACTGTTTTAACAAATAGAGTTATGAGGCAGAGTCGAACGATGGGCCTAATGCATGGGCCTAACGGGGCCTAACGATGGGCCATCCATAATAAATTTACGCCCATCCATTAGGTCCAGCATTCTATGAGAGGTGCACTTAAACCTAATGCGAACGGAAAATATTTCTTGTTTTGAGCTGGACTGCCCCCCTCAACTTCCCTCCTTATGTCAAAACTTTGCCCTGTTAGTCTGAAAGTATTTGTGAATACAATAGGTACGTAACCAATTGCCTTTTAGAACATTTTAACTGAAAATGGTATTAGCTACGTTCGTTTTCGTCGTTCTATGGAAATCAAATCCTCGGTTTTACAATTAAGCCGTTCGTTTTCGCCGTTCTATGAAATGTTTCGCTTATAAGCCGTTCTTTGAAATGCCGTTCTTCGTTCTTAGTACCGTCGTTCTTTGAACGACGAACTGAGCCTCATACTCCGTTCAACAACTTTAGTTTTACTTTTGGGCGCCAAGTTTTAAAATAAAAAAAAACATGACAGAAAACAAGTTTATTGATTTATTTAATGTTGTAGATTTTGTTGATGGGGTCTTTCATTTAAAAAATGGTAGTGATTTGTTTTTCGTACATGTTTTTCGTTAAGTTGACCCTCTTCTGATTTCTAAGTGTTAAAAATTTGCTTACTTGACAAGTCTCTTTCCTAACTTATTGAAATTTTGACAAAGGAAAATTTTATAGGAATTTTCAGTTTTTCATTTTCTTTTTCTCCGGTTTTAGTTCTTAAGATGCAGCTCCTATTATTTGATTAAAATTTCAAGCCATATCAATATTTTCTTTTCGAAACTCAGGAAATGTATTTGCAAATCTTTAAAATCTCATAAATTAGGATTGAGCAAAGTTGTGAAGCTGAAAACGGGCTTCTTGTACTTCATTTAAGCAAAAGACCTGTTTTGCACGGTTCAACTTTTATAACACAAAAATCTTTAAGGTCAGCAAAAGTCACTGCCCTATAGAGGGAAAAAGAGTGGAGATAGATACTTGAAAACACCTTACCGGAGCAAGTAACCCGTAGTAAACCCGTAGCAAGTGCCGTTGTACCTGCCGGGAGAGTCTCCCTTAAATTGCGGGGATAAGGTAACGGGGGCTGACGCTTCCCTTGTCTTTTGGGGTGATATTTTTTTTTTTTTTTCTCAAGCCAATGATATCTCCAAAAGTGTGCCCTAACTGTGAACGTTCTTTGGGGAAAGGCACGCTGTTGCAATGCACTAAGTGTTCCAATTTGTTTCATCCCTCTTGTTCAGGGATCACCGTTTCCGATAGAAAGAATACTCCTAACTGGATCTGTTCTATTTGCAAAGCCGCTACCGAATTTTCTAGTGACCCAATAGAGAGTGAGCACCCAAATTCTTCAATAAATATGCTGACGCCACTGAATGCCGTAACCCCTGCGTCTCAAGACCCTCTCTTGGCTGTTAGCCAGGAAGCACCTGTGATTAACGATTCGACTGATAATCATTGCCCAAATGAACAGGTAAAGCGGAATAATTTTGCCTGCGATGATTCTTCTGATTCATTCTGTGATTTTTCAAAAACCTTCGTAATTGCAGATGGGATTTCTCATGTAATTGTGAACTCTGCCCTGTTTTTTATTTGCGATGCATTTGCGAATGGTATTCCAGAAACGGAGCTTATTGAAACTGTGGCGAACTTTTACAGCCTTGAGGCTTTGGTGAATGCGAAAAAATCTGCTTTGGAAATTTTCTGGAATTCCTATAAAGAGAGTAATGAGACGTGGCAACGCTGCGGAACTTGCTACAGCAAAAGATATTATGAAGATGGTCTCGGATCTTGACCAGAAAGGTTTCAAATGGCCTGTATTAGTGCCTCGCTCATTCAGAGACTGCCCTTTATTAAAATCTGATTCCAATGTACGTTTGGATCGACTTGTTAGTGATTATGGCAGAAAGCTGGAGAAATCCATTACTTCTCTTGAAAGAATTGAACAAGACTTACAGTCCTCGCTGTCAAAGTGTTCAGCCAACTTGGGCTCCCCTCCCCCTCCCCTTTAAATTCACCTGATTGGCCTCCTCTCCCCATCAGCTCTGATTCAGTAGAGACTATTACTATCGCTAATCCGCCAGCCTCGTTACGTGACCCTGTTTCCAGGAAAAATGAGTTGGACAAATTCGGCTCGGGCTGTATCAAGCAAATAAAAAAGACCAATGATTTGATTTTTATCACTGTGGCGGCTGAATCTGGGAAAAAGTTTTCTTGTGATCTAAAGGATTCCTTCCCTGATTGTCTTATCAATACTAGAAAGCCTAAGTTTTTCGGAATAATCCGTGGTGTGGATATCGAGTTCGACATTGAAGCTCTAGCAGCCACTTTGCCTGGGATTCTGGAGTTCAGGCGCCTTGGAATGTCGAGAACAATAAAGGTGTCGTTTGAGTCCGAAGCATTTTTAAAATATTATATCGTCCATGGGATTAAGTTCGGTTACGAGCTCTACAGAGTTGAGAAAGACAAGGTGCTTCCAAAACGATGTTTCGCATGTCAAAGTCCCTCTCACACTGAAAAAAAAAACTGTGATTCTTCTACTCTGAAGTGTGCTCGTTGCAGTAGAAATCATAGATCAACGAAGAATACTACATGTACTAACCCCATTTGTTGTGCAAATTGCAACTCAACTAACCACCCGTCTTACAGTTTCAGTTGCCCTGCTATGAAAAAGCTTTTTAAATGAATATTGGTTCTACGATTACGTCCTTTAATTCGAATGGAGTCATTGGCAAATTTGTAGTGCTGAATGAATTTGTTCTGAAAATAGTTCAATACTATGTTTGCAAGAGCATCATTTGTTGGACCATTCTTTGAATATGTTAAGTTCCCTTTCAAGTCTACATGATATATTTACCGTTCCTGCGAGGCCTACCGGAGGCCGCCCTGCGGGTGGCATTGCTACATTTGTTCCTAAAGAATTTAGTGCTATTTTATCTTGTGCTGATGAGTCTTTTCTTGCCTGCAAACTTTTTGATTGTGTTTTGGTCAATTGCTATTTGCCTACTGACTATCATGTTGATTCGTCTTTTGAAGCCTTTACGTCAGCTTGCCATAGACTTAGTAGCTTTATTGCCCTATTAGATTCGAGTTTACGTATTTTTATTTTTGGTGATTTTAACTGTGATCTTGAGAGTGTAAATGAACGTAGCACAATTTTATTTTCGTCTTTACCAAATTTTAATATCTGCCGTAAGACACTTGATTTTACTTATTCTCATTGGAGTGGGAGTACGAGTAATATTGACCATGTACTTTTTAATTTTTCCCCATCTATTATAGTAAAAGTTATCCCGGATTTCCCGATAAGTGATCATTTACCTATTCAGTTTTTGACATCGTTTTCTGTAATTCATGATTCTGTTTCTGCTTCTAATTTTATTCCAATTCGCCCTAAATATTTTGAGAGAATTATCTGGGATGAAAAACTGATTCCGGCTTACCAAGATAAAGTTGATTCTTTAGCTCGAAAAGTAGTTGTACCTGATATTCTGAAGTGTCATAAAGATAACATAGAGCTTGAGCTTAATTGCATATATCTTCAGTTATTACATTGCTTAAAATATGGTGCTAAAGAAACTTTTGGAGTTAAAAAGTGTAAACCCAATGTTGAAAAACCTTTTTTGGTCGTCAAATCCGTTTCTTGTACATGCTAATCATGAATCTAAATTAGCTTTTAGACATTGGAAAAAATAGTGGAAAACCGCGTGATCTTCATCCGGCTTTTCTATGCATGAAAAAAAAGAAGGCAATTTTCCAGTCGGAGCTTCGTCGTCATAATAATATTTTGCTTATGGATGCTTCGTCTGAAGTTGATATGAATAAAAAGAAACTTTGGAAAGCTCTACGTTCAACAAAGAGAGTTAATGAACCTCTAAAAAAAGAATGGCCCTTCTCTTGTTGAGTGGGAACTCATTTTGAAAACTCATTTTGCAAACCTTTCGAAATCTTGTGATGATCCTGAACAACTTTCGCATGTTGATATAATTTTAAACAGTTCTTTTAATTCGCATGATTTTTCTATTTCGTTTGATTCTTTGTTGGGTGCATGCCGTAAATTAAAGCCACAATCCTCTAAAGACCATGATGGGATTTTTTCAAATCATGTGAAATTTGCTCCAACTTCTTTTCTTCTTCTTCTTTTGACTTTTTTTAATCTTATTCTCAAGTTTGGTATTGTTCCTCCGTCTTTTAGGATTGGGGTGGTAACTCCTATTCTAAAATCTGGTAAAAGAGATCTCCGTTCTTGTGATTCGTATAGGCCGATAACGAAGGGTTCTATGATTGGTAAACTTTTTGAATTATGTATAAAGGATCTTTTTGATTATTTGGATGTTGGTCTTAATCAAGTAGGGTTCAAAAAAGGAATGGGTTGCGACCATGCGCATGCAACGTTTGATACTATAATTAAGGAGTCAAGATCTACTGGCTCCCCACTTTATACACTATTAATTGATATAAAAGGAGCTTTTGACAATATTTCGCATGCTTCCGCTCTTTCAGCTCTTATTTCTGGTGGGATTCCCCTTTCTGTGGTTAGAGTTCTTAGATCTTGGTATCGGGGCTTAGGATAAAAATTTTTGCACATACTTCTGATTCTCTTTCTAATCCAATTTCCGTGGGTCGGGGCGTGAGACAGGGTGGGGTTTTATATCCTTATATTTTTAACGCATGTCTGGCGGAGTGTCTTCGTTCTTTATCTACAACCCTTATTTCTTGGGGACGGGATGTGTCTTTTCTTGCATATGCTGATGATATTATCCTATTGAGCCGTTCTAAAGCTAGTCTAATTAAGAATTTTAATTCCCTTTCTAGTCTGCTTAATGTTCGTGGCCTTTCTATTAGTATTAAAAAATGTCAATATTTTCCCGTTAATGTTAATGACCGAGCTGAATTAATTTGCGATAGAAATATATCATTTTCGGTTTCTGATGCTGTTGTTTATCTTGGGTTACCTTATTCTGCTTCAGCTCGTGAATCTAAGTCGATGCTAATTTTACATATTCAAGAAAAAAATTAGAAAGGCGTTTGGTTCCATAATACGGCTACGTGGTGTTTATCGTCGTGAAATTCTAGGTTCTCTTTTTAATGCAGTTGCCCTCCCGCATGTTCTTTATCCTTCCCTTCTTCTTCGAGATTTTAAAATTTGTGATTTTTCAGCAATTCGCGTTTGTTATTTTAAATATTGTAAGTTTTTACTTGGTTTTCCAATTTCCTTTAGTAATTCTGAATTAGTTTCAAAATTTAAAATTAAAGAGCCGTTGGAAATAGCCAAGGTAAAAATAAATAATTTTTACCGTAAATCTGAAAATATACTTTATGTTCATAATCTTTTTCCTTTTTTTTCTATAGTTTAAAAAGTGCATGATTTCATTATTACTATTTGTTGCATTTGATTAGGTTTTCTTTTGGGCAATTTGTAAATTGTTGCTATGTTTGATGGTGTGTTATTTGGATTTTTGAAGAGTTATTTAATTATCTTTTATACTCCTCGTTTTTGAGGGAAATAAATAAATAAATAAATACTTTAGCATATAGACCCATCCCGTAAAGTTTTATTTTCCTAACCTTACCCCTTTCCAAAATAGGAAAAAAAGTAGCTGAACTAGACTTTTACCAAAAAATTTCCATTTTCCTTGTGTCCAATAGACCTTGTGTAATAAAAAACAGTGAATAACTGCCTTCTTAAAAAAAATCAATGGACAAGGGAATAAAATGCTTCCAGACTTACTTTTCCTATCTTTAAGTCACCATTAGCAAGTGCAAAACATATCTGTGAGCTTCCCGATATAAAAACATCTTCTGCCACAGCTTCCAGTAGGAGCTCATTGTCAGAGTCACTTTCCTCTAGTAGTAACTCTATTGCTTGTTTTGCTACATTCACACGTATATTTTTCATTTTTGTTGTGCTGGTTGATTGAAATTTCATCTGTGGCTTTGAAATTTTATCTGGCTAAGGAAAGCTCTTATAAGCCGTTTTTTTCAGTTAAAACGACGTTTTTAGAACGGCGAAATAAAACGCAATTTAAGAGTAAAACCAAGAAAATCTTCTTAGTACTAAGAACGTCGAACGGTGAAAACGAACGCAGCTATTGTTTGAAGCAAATACACATTGATAAAATCTTTCATTCTTGAGATATTATGAAATAGCTTCTATTCTAATCGTCCTTGGGTCTAGAGCAGTTGTTCTTAAAGTATTGGGAATAAAAAACGCAAATTTAGATTAAAGAGCGCGGGGTTAAGGAGGGGCCTGCCTTCTCATGTACGGAATGGTTTTTTGTTCGTTTTGAGTTTTAATGAAGCTCTTTAGTTTCTTTTGGAAAGAATTTTTTTGTGTATGGATATCAAGAATAGGATTTAATAGCAAAAATTATTTCCGTGTAGCAGCCCTACTAGCATTTGGAAATCGATACATTCTTTCATTGCCAACATTAGCTCTGAGAAAATATTACCGCGAAAAAGAGCAGAATTTTTCGCTTCTTCAAAAGTAATTCAGTAAACAGAAGGTTTGATGCCTAGTACTGTAATAATTTCTCCTGTCGAAGAGTTTTTGACCAGAAAATATTTCTGTTTGCGGGTAGCAATGTTTCGTTATACGAAGATCAGACTTTCCGCTGCCTGACGTATTCGAAAACTTTGGCAGTGAAGAGAAAAGTTTCTGTTGACCAAAGCTTTTTTTTTTTTTTTTTTTTTTTTTTTTTTTTTTTTTTGCATTTTGAACACGCGTAAATACGTCCCGATGATGCTTTCCGTAAGCCCCCTGAATTGATCCTCTTTTTATTTCCAGGTTTAATCAATGTTTTGGAGCCTTAGGAATTCTGGACTATCTTCATGGCACAGATCTGCAATACCGACAATCGGCTTATTATAAACGCAGATTTAGACTATCTGATCTACTGTCCAAAAAATCTTTTTGCAAAGAAAAGGAGTAAAAGTGCGATATTATATAAGACTAAAGAAGAAAAAGGATTCGTTCATTGACCTATTGTATTAGGCTACTGGGCTTGGTGGTTAATAGTTCGTTTTCCTTGACATTATAAATTATATATACTTGAAATATAGTTGAATAAAGAATTGCATAATCTTCCGCAATCCAGCATTGGTTTGCCTTCAAGACATGCAAACTGTAGGGAAGAATTTCGAAATCCTGCAAATATTTTAGATAAACTGGTTCCCGCAATAGTATAGGTATATGTTGTAATATAACAAGCAATATAAAGGTTATAATACACATACATATATATATATATATATATATATATATATATATATATATATATATATATATATATATATATATATATATATATATATATATATATATATATATATATATATATATATATATATATATATATATATATATATATATATATATATGTATATGTATATATATATATATATATATATATATATATATATATATATATATATATATATATATATATAATATATATATATATATATATATATATATATATTAGCATCACTGTATGGTAGTCTTGAAAATGAGCTATGTGTATAGCCAGAAACTACAGAAAGTAGACGTAGAAATAATTGTGTTGGCGCAATGAGCTAGAGTCAGACGAAAATCTTTCCCAATACGTGTGATGCACATAAGATATAAGAATATCATGGGCAGCGCAATAGCGCTGCCTAGATAGAGAGCAATGTGACACTAGTATTTATTCTTTTTTTTAGACCAGAGCACTTCGTATAGAAGGAGTTGTCGCAGAAACTTCGAAAGGGGCTAATTCGATTGGAAATTGAAAGTTCTAGTACCCTTTTTAGTAGTCGAAGGTGATTTGATGGCAACCAGCCCCCCCCCCCCCCCTGTGCCGATCATTTCGCCAAATATGTCCAATCAAAATTTTTAGATAGCCCTTTTGGTCAGCGTAGTTGAAAGGTCCAGTAAGTATGTATTTTAGGATGAACCCCCCCCCCCCACAACCCTCATGGTAAGGGCTATAAGTTATAATAGTTGCCCGTGTTTTTATGGAAGGGGTGGTCGTATAAACTTCGGAAGGGGTTCATTGGATAGAAAATCAGAAGTTCTACTTGCCTTTTTAGGAGTAAAAAATGATCGAAGGGCAGCTAGCCCCCCCCCCGGTCATCTTTTCCCAAAACGCATCCGATAGAAATTTCGAGATAGCCATTTGTGTTCAAAATAGTCTAAAGATCATATAACAAAGCCTTCGGAGTTGAAACTTCCCGCCAGATCCTAAGGGTAAAGGTTTTAAATTATACCCCGAGGGTATATAGAGATTTTACAGATGAGGTAGTCATTAAATTTTAGCGGGGGCTCATTCAATTGGAAATTAAAAAGACTAGTTCACTTTTAAGAGTCAAAAGTGATGGAGGGCAACTATTCCCCCCCCCCCGACGTCCTCTTTTCTTCAGAAGCATATTGTCGAAATTGTGAGATAGCCATTTTGTTCAAAATAACTAAAAAAAACATATAACAATGCCTCCAGGGTTGTTGCAACCCACCAGAGCCCTGGGGCAAGGGTTGTAAGTTATTCCCAAGGGGTATATAAGGTTTTTATGGAATGGATGGTCGTATAAACTTCGGTTGAGGCTCACTTGATTGGGAATCAGAAGTTTTATCGCCCTTTTTGAGAGTTAAAAGGGATTTGATGGCAATCAGCCCTCGCCAACAGCCCAAACCCCCATGACCATCATTTCCAAAAAAACGTCCAATCAAAATTTTGAGACATCTATTTTCTTCAACATTGTTAAAAGGTCCATTAATAAGGCCTTTGGGAATGTCAACCCCCCTCAAAGCCCTCAGGGCAAGGGCTGTAAGTTTGGCAACTGTTCCATTTTTTTACAGTTAGTATATGTTACTGAGAAAAATATGCATATTTGACCTTTACTTTTCAAAAAGACAAGCGGCATTCAGGTGAGCCTTTCAGAGAAGGTTGAGGGAAACGCTGAGCTGAATCAAAACACGTTATTTGTATACTACTACTACTACTACTAACAACTCATCGCAGCACCAAGCCGCATGAGGCCAACACAGCTACGCACGCTCCTCCTCCACCCCAATCTATTCAAAGCCTCCATTTTTACACCCGCCCACGAAGTTCCCATTTCCTTTTAAATCTTTCTTTATGACGTCCTCCCACCCCAGACGGGGACGACCTGCTTTCCGTTTAGCCCTAGATGGTTGGCCGAAAAGAACAATCTTTGGCAATCTGTCATCCTTCATCCGCACAACATGCCCTAACCACCTCAACCTTTCTTTCATTATAGACCTAGAAAGCGGTATTGAACCACATTTTTCGTATAGCCTATTGTTTGAAATACGGTCAGTCAGCCGGGTACCCAGAACAATCCTTAAGCAATTTCTCTGGAAAACATCTAGCAAATCTTCATCCGCTTTTCGAAGCGTCCATGCTTCAAAGCCATATTTGACCACTATCATCACTGTAGCTTCTAAGATTCTAATCTTGGTTTGCAGACTTATCTTCCTATTCTTCCAGACTTTTTTTAACTGTGAAAAAAACACCCTGAGCCTTGGCTATTCTATTTTTAACATCTTCACTGCTCCCACCATCTTTACTAATAATACTACCAAGGTAAGTGAAGCTGCCCACCTGATCAATATTTTCATTGCCCAACGTCACCTTTTCATCTTCACTTATTCCTAGCCTTAGTGACTTAGTCTTCCTAACATTAATTTTCAAACCAATACTAGCACCCTGAACTCGCAAAACCTCTAAAACTTCATTCATTTTGCTCACACTTTCATCTAGGATGCTTAAATCATCAGCATAATCCAAGTCTAGGAGACTTTTTCCTCCCCATTTGATTCCGTGGTCTCCCATTGCCTTTCCTGTGCTCCTTAAAACAAAGTCCATCAAAATAATCCATATAAAGGGGGATAGAACACAACCCTGCTTAACTCCTGATTTAATACAAAACCAGCTGCTAACCTCATTTCCTACTTTAACCGCAGCAGTGTTATTCTCGTACATAGCACTAATTACTTTAATGTATTTGTCTGGTATACCATACAAGGATAAAACCTTTACTAAAGCTCCTCTATCAACAGAATCGAACGCTTGCTCATAATCTATAAAACTGAGGACAAAGGTGTTTGAAAACTTAGGCACTTCTCAATTATTAACCTAAGAATGAAAATTTGGTCAACACATCCTCTACCTTTTCTAAAACCGCACTGCTCTTCTCTTAAAACTTTGTCTACAGCATCTCTCAGTCTAAAAAGTATCATATTACTAAGCAATTTGCTACCTACAGAGACCAGACTAATGCCTCGATAATTACCACACTCACTTTTATCACCTTTCTTATAAAGTGGCTTAATTAAGGTTTTCCTAAAATCGTTAGGTACTTCCCCTTTTTCAAAAATCATATTCATAATCTTCAATAACTTATTTCTAACCTCAGAGCCACCATATTTAAGAAAACTCATTTACTACCCTATCAGCACCTGGAGCTTTATTATTCTTTAATCCTTTTAGTACTGTTGCTAATTCCTCCTCACAAAACAAATCTTCCTTCACATCCAAGGTATCACAAACTTTTTCATTTTCCTCTATATTTTTTCCTGCCACTCTATCTCGGTTAAGCAAGTTCTCAAAATGTTCGGCCCATCTCGTTTTAGCTTTTCCTTATCGCTAATTGCCACCCCATTCCTATCTTTAACTGGGACAAGTCCGGATTGACTACTACCTCGCAATTTGTTAACGTGCCAGTACAATATTTTACTATTATGCCGTCTAGCTGCATCTTCTAAATCCTCGGCAATTTTATCCATGGCCTCCACTTCACACCTCCTTAGTTCATATTTCATGCTTTCTCCACTTTCCTTACATTTCTTTTGTTTTCATGCGATCTATCACTCAGATAATTCTTGTACACGTCCTTTCTCCTTTCTATTAAACATAAAGCTTTTTCACTAATATTCTTAGCTGCAGTTCTAGCTTTCTTCCCTAATACACCTTCAGCAACTTCACAAATTATTTTTCTAAAATTATTCCAACCATCTTCCACATTATCAAATTTTAAACTCTCAAGTTTAGTATTCAACTGTTCCTGGAAAGTTTCTCTCAAATTCTCATCCTGGAGTCTACTAACATCATAACTTCCCGGGAGGTAATTACCCTTCCGATATTTCAGCTTTAAATTAACCCTTGACACTACTAGATGGTGATCTTTACTTTTAACATCAATAACAGCACTCCTATATACCCTAGTATCTTGTATTGATCCTGCCAGTCTTCGGTTTACTATAACATAATCAATAAGGTTTGCTGTCTTACCATCACGTGAATACCATGTTAGCTTATGAGCCATTTTATGACCAAACACCGTATTGGTTATAACTAGATTGTTATACCTACAAAATTGCAAAAGTCTGTATCCATTACTGTTTTCTTTTCCTACACCAAATTTACCTAAGCTGGGATACCATCTATCCTTATTTCTACCAACCTGGGCGTTAAAATCTCCCAGTAATAACATCATATTTCTACCTGGGACCTTGTCTATTTGCTCCTGTAACTGTAAGTAAAATTCATCTGAGTCACTAGTATCTCCATCAGTCGGTTCTACAGGGGCGTATACTACTATAACTGATACCCTGAACTTTCTAGTCATAAAATGGGCAATTAGTATTCTATTATTAATACCTTCCCAGCCTAAACAAGACTTAGCAGCTTCCTTATTCATCATGAGCCCTACTCCCTGTCTATGTACCCCACCTTCCTGCCTGAGTAAACAAATTCTATATCACCTAATTTCATGCTTCCTACCCCTGGGATATGAGTTTCTGAAACTCCTAATAAATCCAGTTCGAATCGTCTGAATTCGTCAGTCAAAATGTCGATACAATAGTCATTTTTTAATGTCGTAACATTCCAAGTTCCAATTTTCATGTTCTTTAAATCATTGAAATTTTTTTCGCCTCAGGAAAAAGCAATGATCCCGGATACCAGTGCAGGACGGGGATCACATATCTTCTCAAGTCTACACCGAAGTGCTTAAGCCGGCTTAGAACCGGACAGCAAGAAGTCCCTGGGACCTCCATGAATGGAGGCTTTGTGCAATCCTGGGCCCATCTTGGTCACAACATGGTTTTCAGCACTTGGCGATGCTCTTCTATCAACAAGAGTCGAAATCCTGCACAGACAATCTCAAGCCTATTACCTCCGACTCATTATATATTCATGCCTACAAATATTATGCTACTACGGGGAGGCAACCCGTAACAGATAAATTAGCTAGGAAGAGGTTTTTCAGCCCAAAAGACGCCCATCAAAACATACCAATCCCAGAAGAATTGTCCATTAGTCAGAATCCCGTGCGAATGCTGTGTCGTTTACTAGGCTATAATTTCCTCGAGGGGCGCCACTCCTCAAGTGGGAATAGAGTTGACCGCAAGGTCCCCAGTCTTGCAGGTACCCCGAAAAGGTCGAGGCAGCCCTTTGCAGAGGCCGTTGTCCATAGATCTGGATCTTACGCCCTGCCACAGTTGTCCTCCTATAGAGGATCCTCCCGCGATGGTGTTCTGCATCACCATGCAATTTAACCCATTGCTGGGAGAAGGTTTGCAACTCATGGAACTTGTGGACAAACCAGTGGGCCCTTTTGAGTGTACATTTGAGGGGCCTTCTTCCTCCTCCGCCTGTATTTATGACCCCGGCAAGGGTGCCCCAGATTCTATTATGGACCCCCAGGGACAAGGTCCCCCCTTGGTCCGTGCCTCCTATGGAGGTACCCTACATCTCTGTAGAGCGTTCCCCTATCGCCACCTGGGGACACGCTGAATGGCCTGGGGGAGGCCAGATAAACGGATCACTTTTTTTTTGCAAAGGCCATAACTCAGTGACATATTTAACCTACTACTTATAAATATACATAACTCACTGACTAGGCCTATATAAGTTATATACAGAAATATATAACTCAGTGACATACTTAACCTACTACTTATAAATATGTGTAACTCACTGACTAGGCCTATATAAGTTATATACAGAAATATATAAACTGAGTGACATATTTAGCCTACTACTTATAAATATGTGTAACTCACTGACTAGGCATATAAGTTATATACAGAAATATATAACTCAGTGACATATTTAGCCTACTACTTAAAATATGTGTAACTCACTGACTAGGTCTATATAAGTTGTATACAGAAATATATAACTCAGTGACATATTTAGCCTACTACTTATAAATATGTGTAACTCACTGACTAGGCCTATCTAAGTTATATACAGAAATATACAACTGAGTGACATATTTAACCTACTACTTATAAATATGTGTAACTCACTGACTAGGGCTGTATAAGTTATATACAGAAATATATAACTCAGTGACATATTTAGCCTACTACTTAAAATATGTGTAACTCACTGACTAGGCCTATATAAGTTATATACAGAAATATATAACTCAGTCACATATTTAGCCTACTACTTATAAATATGTGTAACTCACTCACTGACTTTATTACATAGTGCTTTACGTAATAATTTTTAATATATGTATATATTCACCCGTATCTTGTTTATGGCCAATTGGAGATTATAAAAAAATAACCATAGATTATAAAAAAAAAGTACCAAACAAATTTTAAAAATACAAAAAAAGCAAAAACAAAAACAATAGAAAAACATTGTAACGCTAACTTTTAATTAACTTTATTAATATTAATTAATATTTATTTTTTAAATTAATATTAAAATCAATATTTCTTGCTTTCTCTTTTCCGTCTAAATTTTACGCGAGGAGTTGTTAAGGGTAATTGTCCTGGGTAAATTTTCACCGGGGTTGAATTGTTTAGAGGATTGTTAGAGAATTGTCAAAATACATGACAATTTGTGTCTCTCTCCGTCTTCTCTTTCTTTTCCCTATTTATTTTTAAAGAATAAATTAGTCAGTGTCCCATAAACATCAATGGTAAATCGACGACCATTTGAGAAATAAATTAGCGGACAATCATAGTCACTGAGTAGAGTACAATCAATAATCTGTTGCATATTTAGAAAATTAAATACCTTTTACGGAACTTTCACGAAATGATAAGGGAGATCAGTAATTGACCAAAAAGGCAATATTTGCATGCTACTACTACGACTACTACAACTACCATCACTACTACCGCACTACTACATTTACCATATTGAGGGGAAATTTGAACAAAATGAAAAGACGCTACATAAATGCACATTGTCAAAAGAGCGTATCTCAAGAATGGATTTTGGGTATTAAGTTGGAACTTTCAGAGAATGCTTAAAGGGGAACATCAATTGACCAAAAAGTAATATGTGCATGCTACTACTAATGTTACTACCACTACCACTACTACATTTACTACTACTGCTACTTCTATACCAACTACTTGTCGGGCTAAGACTATTAAATTAAAATTTCAAGAAGCATATGAATATACAGGTTATCAAAAGGACATATCAGCAATGTCATAGCAATGGCTATTTGTCAAACAGCTCGTGGTAATGAACTGTAAGTAAGGAGCGACCCGGCTCAATAGTAACCGAAACTCTAAAAAATGAATTTTTATACCAATAGATATATCAAAAGAATCAGTTTTTTATACTGATTTCAAATATATAAATATATCACTAGGTTTAGTTTTATCCATCAAAGGTTACGAGCATGAAAGATTTTCCTGATTTTCAAAAAAAGGGAGAAACATCCCCTAAAAGTCAAGTGATCTCAATGAAAATCACACTATCAGAATTAGCGTACCAAAGAACCCTACTGTATAGGTTTCAAGCTCCTATCTTCAAAAATGTGGCGTTTGTATTTTTTTTTTACCAGAAGAAAGATCACGGATGCGTGTTTATTTTGTTTTTTTTTTTAGGAGTGATCGTGTTGACCCAGTGATCCTAGAATATCGCGACATGGCTCATTCAAACGGAAATTAAAGTTCTAGTGCCCTTTTAAGTAACCGAAAAATTGGAGGGTAACTAGGCCCCCTCCCAACCCTTTTTTCCCTAAATCGTCCAATCAAAATTTTGAGATAGCCATTTTGTTCATCATCATAGTGGAAAGGCCCAATAACTATGCCTTTGGATATAACATGACCTCCCCCCACAGCCCCACGGGAAAAGTCTTTAAGTTTATAGAATTTGCCCATTGTTTGCGCATAGTATTTGTTATTTGGATGTAGGCATACATTTTTGGATAGGGGGGACATATTTTCTGCTTAGGGTTTTTTCATAGGGGGGATTTTCCATGGGGAGGAAAGTTTCCAGGGAGTGAACTTGTCAGGGGAAATTATACACTGGGGGGGGGATTTGCCAGAATTATTATACAAAATTATTTTTATATGTCTTGCTTTCTCTTTTCCATCTCAATTTTACACTTGGAGTGGTTAAGAGTAATTGTCCAAGGAAAATTTTCACCGGGATTGAATTGTCTGGAGGATATTTCCGTGGGGAGGGGGGGTTTCTCCGTGGAGGTCAGGCCAGATTTCCTGGCATTATTTAAGAAACGATCAGAAGTTAAATTTAAAAAAAAACAACAGTTTTTTCAGCAGAAAGTAAGGAGCAGAATTAAAACTTAATATGAACAGAAATTATTACGTATATAAAGGGGGTTCTCCCCTCCTCAACACCTCGCTTTTTATGCTAAAGCCTGAATTTTGTCCCAATTATTTAGTATGACTCCTGTAAGATAAGGGCCGTTCAATTAGAACAATAACACGCTTTTTTAAAAGCACTAAAAGACTTTAGCGTAAAGAGCGAGGTGTTGAGGAGGGGGCAACCCCCTTTATATACGTAACAATTTCTTTTTGTTTTAAGTTTTAATGTTGCTCCTTACTTTCGGTTTAAAAAAACTTGTTTTTTCTTTAATTTAATATTAAGTTGAAACTTCCAGGACTTGATGAGAAGGATGTTCAGCTGACCAAACGATAATATGTTAATGCTACTGCTACTAGTTGCGGTGCTATTACTATTAATACTACTTCTATTAATACTAATACGGCTACTGTGACTGTTATTGCAACTATGCCTAAGGGTATGAAGGTGAACTTTGCAGGGAGTTTTGAGGGGGGAAGGTGAACTGAATCACAGCATTTCTGTTTGTATACAGGCTGTCAAAAGGGCGGATCAGCAATATCTTAGGAACAGTTCGGTGTGTGAAGTTGAAACTATACAGGGCTAGTTGAGGGGGATGTTGAACTAACCAAAAGACAATATTTCCATCCTATTGCTACTGTTTATACTCATACTAATACTATTGCTATTATTACTACTACTTCTACTGCTACTGCTGGTATTACTACTGTTCCTAAAGCTAAGGATATTAAGGCAACAAATTTGGGCTATATTGAAACTGTCAAACATTTCGTAGTAACGAACTGTAAATAAGGAGCGACCCGGCTCAATAGTAATCAAAACTCTAAAAAACGGAAAAAATTTTGATACCAGTAGATACATCAAAAGAATCAAATTTTTATGCTGCTTTCAAATATATAAGTTTCATCAAGTTTAGTTTTACCCATGAAAAATTTCGTCAAAAAAGAGAGAAAAACGCCCCGAACATTTTAGTTTTTACCCATCAAAGGTTACGCGCCTGAGAAAATTTGCCTTATTTTCGAAAAAAAAAGGGAGAAACATCCCCTAAAAATCATAGAACCTTAATGAAAATTACACCATCAAATTCAGCGTATCAGAGAACCCTACTACAGAAGTTTCAAACTCCTATATGCAAAAAAGTGGAATTTTTTAATTTATTTTTGCCAGAAGAAAGATCACGGATGCGCATTTGTTTTGTTTTCTTGTTTTTTTTTGTTTTTTTTGTTTGTTTATTTTCGTTTTTTCCAGGGGCGAACGTATCAACCCAGTGGTCCTAGAATATCGCGGGAGGGCTCATTTGAACTGAAATTAAAAGTTCTAGTGCCCCTTTTAAGTTACCCAAACAACGTAGGGCAACTGGGCCCCCTCCCACGCTCATTGGTTCCCAAAGTTAGCCGATCAAAACTTTAAGATAGCCATTTTGTTCAGCATGGTCAAGAAATACAATAACTATGTCTTTAAGGATGACTTAATCTCCCACAGTCCCCGGGAGAAGGTCTGCAAGTTATGAACTTTGCCCAATGTTTACATATAGCATTGGTCATTGGGAAGTATACACAAGTTTTCAGGGGGGATATTTTCTAGTATTTCAGGGGGGGTTGGGTGTTACGTGGGAGAATCTTTCCATGGAGAAATTTTCCATGGGAGAAGGGAAATTGATATGAAGGGGGCGCCGGATTTCCCAGCATAATAAATCAAAATAAAATAAAACTTAACCATCCGCAATCCTGTAGAAATAAGTTCAGGAAAGTAGAATCGAAATTTAGCCGCTTCCGAAACGACTCAGTTCTTCTTCGGATAACATCTAAGAGGCTAGTGACTCTATATCTGACTATATGTCTGACTATAAGTAGAAAGGCCTCATGAGCTCGTGGCGGGAGTCCATATATGGGCATAGAGTCCCTAGGGAGAACACGTGGTTAATCGAAGTGGGTCAATGACCTAAATTTCCCAGGTCGATTTATTTGTTGTTGTTGTTGTTTTGGGCAAGTGCACGCTCGGGGCGAATGTCAATAATTCCCCTTAGAAACAACAAATTAATTCCCCTTTCTAGACAAATCAATCAACCATGACATCATCTGTCAGACATTAAAAAACTTCGCCCAGAAACAATTCACCTTGACATCACCTGTCAGATATTAATAAACTTTGCCCCGGAAACAATTCTGGTCGAACTCCAAAGACATTAATAAACTTCGCCCCGGAAACAATTCTCCAAGAAACTCCGGCGAATGTTTTGATCTTAGAGATGAAGATATTAACGTGGGAAAGGCTTTCTTAGTAATTTGAAATGTGACAGCGCAGGGATGCCAAAAACAAAAGGAACACGCTGAAATTACGTTTAGAGATAATTTGAGCGAAACCGTTTTAGACATTTTATGGAATTATTTCGGCGAAACAGTTAGAGACATTTTAAAAGATGATTTTAGAAGATGTTTTAGAAGAGGTTTTGAGTGTGGTCGTTATAATACACAAGTTCTATTTGAACAGTGTTGTGAGGTCCTCTACCCCAACCCCAAAGGGCTCCGATCACCATACCCCAACCCCAAAGAACCCCCCGGCCCCCAAAGGTTCCCCAGGCTCCCAAAGGACCACCCGGCCCCCAAGGGCCCCCAGAACCACAAAGGCCCTCCCCGGGCCCCCAAAGAGTCCCCTCATCATTTTTTAATACTTTTTCAAGGCTGTATTATATCTTTTCAGAACAAGTTCCTTTCTTAATGTCATTCCTTAACCCATTTTCTAACTTGAAGTACCCATCCTTTTCACCCACAACTATACTTTACAGCTTTTTGGATACCTAAACACCAAGAAATACTTTTCGAAAGACATTTCAGAGCAAGTGATTTTCTTAATGTCCCTTCTAAATCCATTTTACAAGTTGAAGTTCCCATCCTTTTCACCCATAACTTTACTTTTCAGCTTTTTGGATACCTCAACACCAAGAAATACTTTTCAAAAGGCATTTCAGAGCAAGTTACTTTCTTAATGTCCCTTCTAAGCCGATTTTCCAACTTGAAGTATCCATCCTTTTCACCCAAAACTATACTTTACAGCTTTTTGGATACCTCAACACCAAGAAATACCTTTCAAAAGGCATTTCAGAGCAAGTTCCTTTCTTAATGTCCCTCCTAAACCCATTTTCCAACTTGAAGTACCCTTCCTTTTCACCCACAAATTTACTTTACAGCTTTTTGGATACCTCAACACCAAGAAATACCTTTCAAAAGGCATTTCAGAGCAAGTTCCTTTCTTAATGTCCATTCTAAACCCATTTTCCAACTTGAAGTACCCATCCTTTTCACCCACAACTATACTTTACAGCTTTTTGGATACCTAAACACCAAGAAATACCTTTCAAAAGCCATTTCAGAGCAAGTTCCTTTCTTAATGTCCCTTCTAAACCCATTTTCCAACTTGAAGTACCCATCCTTTTCACCCACAACTTTACTTTACAGCTTTTTGGATACCCCAGCACCAAGAAATACCTTTCAAAAGGCATTTCAGAGCAAGTTCCTTTCTTAATGTCACTCCTAAACCCATTTTACAAGTTGAAGTACCCCATCCTTTTCACCCGCAACTCTACTTTACAGCTTTTTGGATACCTCAACACCAAGAAATACCTTTCAAAAGGCACTTCAGAGCAATTTCCTTTCTTAATGTCCCTTCTAAACCAATTTTCCAACTTGAAGTACCCATCCATTTCACCCACAACTTTACTTTACAGCTTTTTGAATGCCTCAACACCATGAAATACCTTTCAAAAGGCATTTCAGAGCAATTTCCTTTCTTAATGTTCCTTCTAAACCCATTTTCCAACTTGAAGCATCCATCCTTTTCACCACAACTTTACTTTACAGCTTTTTGAATACCTCAACACCAAGCAATACTTTTCAAAGGCTTTTCAGAACAAGTTCTTTACGTAATGTCCTTCCTAAACCAATTTTACAAGTTGAAGTAGTCATCTTTTCCCCCACAACTTTACTATAAGGCTTTTCGAATACCCCAACATCAAGCAATACCTTTCAAAAGGCTTTATTATATCTTTTCAGAACAAGTTCTTCATGTAATTTTCTTCCTAAACCCATTTTACAAGTTGAAGTACTTATCTTTTTCCCCACAACTTTACTTTACGACTTTTTTGCACACCCAAACATCAAGCAATACTTTCCAAAAGGCTTTATTATATCTTTTCAGAACAAGTTTTTTTTCTTAATGTCCTTCTTAAACCATTTTTACAAGTTGAAGTAGTTATCTTCTTCACCACAACTTTACTTTACGACTTTTAGCACACCCCAAGATCAAGCAATACTTTTAAAAAGGCTTTATTATATCTTTTCAGAACAAGTTCCTTTATTAATATCCTTCTTAAACCAATTTTACAAATTCTAAATTTTTTCTTACGAATATTTCAGTAGATTTTTGTTATGGTTTACCTTGTCACAGTTACATTCTCTTGATTTTTCAAAGTTCATTTTGGATTTCTGTCATTGAAATGCAAGAGTTGGAATATTTCAGTAGTGTTTTGTTGTGTTTTACATTGTCACAGTTACATTGTCTTAATTTTTCAAAGTTCATTTTGGTTTTCTTTCATTGAAATGCAAGGCTTGGAATATTTCAGTAGTGTTTTGTTGTGTTTTACATTGGCACAGTTACATTCTATTGATTTTTCAAAGTTCATTTGAATTTCTTTCATTGAAATGCAAGAGTTGTAATACTTCAGTAGTGTTTTGTTGTGTTTTACATTGTCACAGTTACATTCTCGTAATTTTTGAAAGTTCATTTTGAATTTCCTTCGTTGAAATGCAAGTGTTGGAATATTTCAGTAGTGTTTTGTCGTGGTTTACCTTGTCACAGTTACATTCTCTTAATTTTTCAAAGTTCATTTTGGTTTTCAGTCGTTGAAATGCATGAGTTGGAATATTTCAGTAGTGTTTTGTTGTGATTTACCTCTTCACAGTTACATTTTCTTGATTTTTCAAAGTACATTTTGGATTTCTTTCGATGAAATGCAAGAGTTGGAATATTTCAATAGTGTTTTGTCGTGGTTTACCTTATCAAAGTTACATTCTCTTATTTTTTCAAAGTCAATTTTGAATTTCTTTCATTGAAATGCAAGAGTTGGAATATTTCAGTAGTGTTTTGTTATGGTTTATCTTGTCACAGTTACATTCTCTTGATTTTTCAAAGTTCATTTTGGTTTTCTTTCATTGAAATGCAAGACTTGGAATATTTCAGTAGTGTTTTGTTGTGTTTTACATTGGCACAGTTACACTCTATTGATTTTTCAAAGTTCATTTGAATTTCTTTCATTGAAATGCAAGAGTTGTAATATTTCAGTAGTGTTTTGTTGTGTTTTACATTGTCACAGTTACATTCTATTGATTTTTTCAAAGTTCATTTGAATTTCTTTCATTGAAATGCAAGAGTTGTAATATTTCATTAGTGTTTTGTTGTGTTTTACATTGTCACAGTTACATTCTCTTAATTTTTCAAAGTTCATTTTGGATTTCTTTCGTTGAAATGCAAGAGTTGTAATATTTCAGTAGTGTTTTGTTGTGGTTTACCTTGTCACAGTTACATTCTCTTTATTTTTCAAAGTTCATTTTGAATTTCTTTCGTTGAAATGCAAGAGTTGGAATATTTCAGTAGTGTTTTTGTCGTGGTTTACCTTGTCACAGTTACATTCTCTTAATTTTTCAAAGTTCATTTTGGTTTTCATTCGTTGAAATGCATGAGTTGGAATATTTCAGTAGTGTTTTGTTGTGGTTTACCTCGTCACAATTACATTTTCTTGATTTTTCAAAGTACATTTCGGATTTCTTTCGATAAAATGCAAGAGTTGGAATATTTCAATAGTGTTTTGTCGTGGTTTACCTTATCGAAGTTACATTCTCTTAATTTTTCAAAGTCCATTTTGAATTTCTTTCATTGAAATGCAAGAGTTGGAATATTTCAATAGTGTTTTGTCGTGGTTTACCTTATCACAGTTACATTTTCTTGATTTTTCAAAGTTCATTTTGGTTTTCATTCGTTGAAATGTAAGAGTTGGATTATCACAGGTGTGAAATGATTGGTTTACCTTGTCACACTTACATTCTCTTAATTTTTCAAAGTTCATTTTGGGTTTCTTTCGATGAAATGCAAGAGCTGGAATATTTCAATAGTGTTCTGTTATGGTTTACCTTATCACAGTTACATTCTCTTGATTTTTCAAAGTTCATTTTGAATTTTTTTCGTTGAAATGCAAGAGTTGGATTATCACAGGTGTGAAATGATTGGTTTACCTTTACGTTAGGTTAAGTTAGGTTAGCCTACGTACGCGCGCGTACGTAGGCTAACCTAACTTAACCTAACCTAACCTAATTTGATCTAGCCTAACCTAACCTAACCTAACCTAACAAAAATCAAGAAAATGTAACTGTGTCAAGGTAAAGCACAACAAAACACTACTGAAATATTCCAACTCTTGCATTTCAACGAAAGAAATCCGAAATGAACTTTGAAAAATCAAGAGAATGTAACAGTGACCAGGTAAACCATGACAAAACACTATTGAAATATTCCAACTCTTACATTTCAACAAAAGAAATTCAAAATGAACTTTGAAAAATCAAGAGAATGTAACTGTGACAAGGTAAACTACAACAAAACACTACTGAAATATTCCAACTCTTGCATTTCAACGAAAGAAATTCCAAAAAGAACTTTGAAAAATCAAGAGAATGTAACTGTGACAAGGTAAACCACAACAAAACCTACTGAAATATTCCAACTCTTGCATTTCAACGAAAGAAATCCAAAATGAACTTTGAAAAATCAAGAGAATGTAACGGTGACAAGGTAAACCACAGCAAAACACTACTGAAATATTCCAACTCCTGCATTTCAAGGAAAAAAAAAACCCCAAATGAACTTTGAAAAATCAAGAAAATGTAACTGTGTCAAGGTAAACCATGACAAAACACTACTGAAATATTCCAACTCTTGCATTTCAACGAAAGAAATCCAAATGAACTTTGAAAAATCAAGAAAATGTAACTGTGTCAAGGTAAACCATGACAAAACACTACTGAAATATTCCAACTCTTGCATTTCAACGAAAGAAATTCAAAATGAACATTGAAAAATCAAGAAAATGTAACTGTGATAAGGTAAACCCCAACAGAACACTACTGAAATATTCCTACTCTTGCATTTCAACGAAAGAAATCCAAAATGAACTTTGAAAAATTAATAGAATGTAACTTTGACAAGGTAAACCACAACAAAAACACTACTGAAATATTCCAACTCTTGCATTTCAAAGAAAGAAATTCGAAATGAACTTCGAAAAATCAAGAAAATGTAACTGTGACGAAGTAAACCACAACAAAACACTACTGAAATATTCCAACTCTTGTATTTCAAGGAAAGAAATTCAAAATGAACTTTGAAAAATTAAGAGAATGTAACTGTGACAAGGTAAACCATGACAAAAACACTAGTGAAATATTCCAACTCTTGCATTTCAATGAAAGAAATTCAAAATGAACTTTGAAAAATAAGAGAATGTAACTGTGACAAGGTAAAACCACAACAAAACACTACAAAAATATTCCAACTCATGCATTTCAAACGAAAGAAATTCAAAATGAGCTTTGAAAAATTAAGAGAATGTAAGTATGACAAGGTAAACCAATCATTTCACACCTGTGATAATCCAACTCTTACTTTTCAACGAATGAAAACCAAAATGAACTTTGAAAAATCAAGAAAATGTAACTGTGATAAGGTAAACCACGACAAAACACTACTGAAATATTCCAACTCTTGCATTTCAATGAAAGAAATTCAAAATGGACTTTGAAAAATTAAGGGAATGTAACTTTGATAAGGTAAACCACGACAAAACACTATTGAAATATTCCAACTCTTGTATTTCATCGAAAGAAATCCAAAATGTACTTTGAAAAATCAAGAAAATGTAATTGTGACGAGGTAAACCACAACAAAACACTACTGAAATATTCCAACTCATGCATTTCAACGAATGAAAACCAAAATGAACTTTGAAAAGTTAAGAGAATGTAACTGTGACAAGGTAAACCAAGACAAAACACTACTGAAATATTCCAACTCTTGCATTTCAACGAAAGAAATTCAAAATGAACTTTGAAAAATTAAGAGAATGTAACTGTGACAAGGTAAACCACAACAAAACACTACTGAAATATTACAACTCTTGCATTTCAACGAAAGAAATTCAAAATGAACTTTGAAAAATTAAGAGAATGTAACTGTGACAAGGTAAACCATGACAAAACACTACTGAAATATTACAACTCTTGCATTTCAACGAAAGAAATCCAAAGTGAACTTTGAAAAATTAAGAGAATGTAACTGTGACAATGTAAAACACAACAAACACTACTGAAATATTACAACTCTTGCATTTCAATGAAAGAAATTCAAATGAACTTTGAAAAATCAATAGAATGTAACTGTGACAATGTAAAACACAACAAAACACTACTGAAATATTCCAACTCTTGCATTTCAATGAAAGAAAACCAAAATGAACTTTGAAAAATCAAGAGAATGTAACTGTGATAATGTAAAAACAACAACAAACACTACTGAAACATTCTAACTCTTGCATTTCAATGAAAGAAATCCAAAATGAACTTTGAAAAATCAAGAGAATGTAACTGTGACAAGGTAAACCATAACAAAACACTACTGAAATATTCCAACTCTTGCATTTCAATGAAAGAAATTCAAAACTGACTTTGAAAAATTAAGAGAATGTAGCTTTGATAAGGTAAACCACGACAAAACACTATTGAAATATTCCAACTCTTGCATTTAATCGAAAGAAATCCAAAATGTACTTTGAAAAATCAAAAAATGTAACTGTGACGAGGTAAACCACAACAAAACACTACTGAAATATTCCAACTCATGCATTTCAACGAATGAAAACCAAAATGAACTTTGAAAAATTAAGAGAATGTAACTGTGACAAGGTAAACCACGACAAAAACATTACTGAAATATTCCAACTCTTGCATTTCAACGAAAGAAATTCAAAAATGAACTTTGAAAAATTAAGAAAATATAACTGCGACAATGTAAAACACAACAAAACACTACTGAAATATTACAACTCTTGCATTTCAATGAAAGAAATTCAAATGAACTTTGAAAAATCAATAGAATGTAACTGTGCCAATGTAAAACACAACAAAACACTACTGAAATATTCCAACTCTTGCATTTCAATGAAAGAAATCCAAAATGAACTTTGAAAAATCAAGAGAATGTAACTGTGACAAGGTAAACCACAACAAAACACTACTGAAATATTCAACTCTTACATTTCAACGAAAGAAAACCAAAATGAACTTTGAAAAATCAAGAGAATGTAGCTGTGACAAGGTAAACCATAACAAAACACTACTGAAATATTCCTAAGAAAAAATTTAGAATTTGTAAAATTGGTTTAAGAAGGATATTAAGAAAGGAACTTGTTCTGAAAAGATATAATAAAGCCTTTTGAAAAGTATTGCTTGATCTTGGGGTGTGCTAAAAGTCGTAAAGTAAAGTTGTGATGAAGAAGATAACTACTACAACTTGTAAAAATGGTTTAAGAAGGACATTAAGAAAAATACTTGTTCTGAAAAGATATAATAAAGCCTTTAGGAAAGTATTGCTTGATGTTTGGGTGTGCAAAAAAGTCGTAAAGTAAAGTTGTGGGGAAAACGATAAGTACTTCAACTTGTAAAATGGGTTTAGGAAGAAATTACATGAAGAACTTGTTCTGAAAAGATGTAATAAAACCTTTTGAAAGGTATTGCTTAATGTTGGGGTATTCGAAAAGCCTTATAGTAAAGTTGTTGGGGAAAAGATGACTACTTCAACTTGTAAAATTGGTTTAGGAAGGACATTACGTAAAGAACTTGTTCTGAAAAGCCTTTGGAAAGTATTGCTTGGTGTTGAGGTATTCAAAAAGCTGTAAAGTAAAGTTGTGGGTGAAAAGGATGGATGCTTCAAGTTGGAAAATGGGTTTAGAAGGGACATTAAGAAAGGAAATTGCTCTGAAATGCCTTTTGAAAGGTATTTCATGGTGTTGAGGCATTCAAAAAGCTGTAAAGTAAAGTTGTGGGCGAAATGGATGGGTACTTCAAGTTGGAAAATGGGTTTAGAAGGGACATTAAGAAAGGAAATTGCTCTGAAATGCCTTTTGAAAGGTATTTCTTGGTGTTGAGGTATCCAAAAAGCTGTAAAGTAGAGTTGCGGGTAAAAAGGATGGGTACTTCAACTTGTAAAATGGGTTTAGGAGTGACATTAAGAAAGGAACTTGCCCTTAAATGCCTTTTGAAAGGTATTTCTTGGTGCTGGGGTATCCAAAAACCTGTAAAGTAAAGTTTGTGGGTGAAAAGGATTGGTACTTCAAGTTGGAAAATGGGTTTAGAAGGGACATTAAGAAAGGAACTTGCTCTGAAATGGCTTTTGAAAGGTAATTCTTGGTGTTGAGGTATCCAAAAAGCTGTAAAGTATAGTTGTGGGTGTAAAGGATGGGTACTTCAAGTTGGAAAATGGGTTTAGAATGGACATTAAGAAAGGAACTTGCTCTGAAATGCCTTTTGAAAGGTATTTCTTGGTGTTGAGGTATCCAAAAAGCTGTAAAGTAAATTTGTGGGTGAAAAGGAAGGGTACTTGAAGTTGGAAAATGGGTTTAGGAGGGACATTAAGAAAGGAACTTGCTCTGAAATGCCTTTTGAAAGGTATTTCTTGGTGTTGAGGTATCCAAAAAGCTGTAAAGTATAGTTGTGGGTGAAAAGGATGGGTACTTCAAGTTGAAAATCGGCTTAGCAGGGACATTAAGAAAGTAACTTACTCTGAAATCCCTTTTGAAAAGTATTTCTTGGTGTTGAGGTATCCAAAAAGCTGAAAAGTAAAGTTGTGGGTGAAAAGGATGGGAACTTCAACTTGTAAAATGGGTTTAGAAGGGACATTAAGAAAATAACTTGCTCTGAAATGTCTTTTGAAAAGTATTTCTTGGTGTTGAGGTATCCAAAAAGCTGTAAAGTATAGTTGAGGGTGAAAAGGATGGGTACTTGAAGTTGGAAAATGGGTTAAGGAATGACATTAAGAAAGGAACTTGTTCTGAAAAGATATAATAAAGCCTTAAAAAAGTATTAAAAAATGGTGAGGGGACTCTTTGGGGGCCCGGGGAGGGCCTTTGTGGTTCTGGGGGGCCCTTGGGGGCCGGGTGGTCCTTTGGGAGCCCGGGGAACCTTTGGGGCCGGGGGGTTCCTTCGGGGTAGGGGTATGGTGATCGGAGCCCTTTGGGGTTGGGGTAGAGGACCTCACAACACTGTTCAAATAGAACTTGTGTATTATAACTACCACACTCAAAACCTCTTCTAAAACATCTTCTAAAATCATCTTTTAATATGTCTAACTGTTTCGCCGAAATAATTCCATAAAATGTCTAAAACGGTTTCGCTCAAATAATCCCTAAACGTAATTTCAGCGTGTTCCTTTTGTTTTTGGCATCCCAGCGCTTCCACATCTCAAATTACTATGAAAGCCTTTCCCACGTTAATATCTTCATCTCTAAGATCAAAGCATTCGCCGGAGTTTCTTGGAGAATTTTTTCCGGGGCGAAGTTTATTAATATCTTTGGAGTTCGACCAGAATTGTTTCCGGGGCAAAGTTTATTAATATCTGACAGGCGATGTCAAGGTGGATTGTTTCTGGGCGAAGTTTTTTAATGTCTGACAGATGATGTCATGGTTGATTGATTTGTCTAGAAAGGGGAATTAATTTGTTGTTTCTAAGGGGAATTATTGACATTCGCCCCGAGCGTGCACTTGCCCAAAACAACAACAACAACAAATAAATCGACCTGGGAAATTTAGGTCATTGACCCACTTCGATTAACCACGTGTTCTCCCTAGGGACTCTATGCCCATATATGGACTCCCGCCACGAGCTCATGAGGCCTTTCTACTACTATATATACATATATATATGTATATATATATATATATATATATATATATATATATATATATATATATATATATATATATATATATATATATATATATATATATATATATATATATATATATATATATATATATATATATATATATATATATATATATATATATATATATATATATATATATATATATATATATATATATATATATATATATAATATATATATATATATATATATATATATATATATATATATATATATATATATATATAATATATATATATATATATAATATATATATATATATATACATATATATATATATATATATATATAATATATATATATATATATATATATATATATATATATATATATATATATATATATATATATATATATATATATTATAATATATATATATATATATATATATATACTTGTGTGTGTATTTACATATATACTACATATTTACATATAAGTATATTGTAGTAACAATTCTGCTTTTTAGAGTTTCGGTACTATTAGCACGTTTTCTTTCTTACTTATATTTTGTTACTAAAAACTGTTTAATTATCCAAATTAATAATAGATTCCCAAAGTATCTTTGCATGTACGTGGGAGTGGACACCATAACCATGAAACTGTTTCTTCTCTTGATTTTGCTTAGTAAAAGTGGAAAGAAAAATTTTAGCATAAAAATGGGGGAAGGGTAAGGGAAACAATAGCCACCCTGATATTTTGGCAAGTTATGTTCGTAATGAGTTCTAAAAAAATTCCTTAACTATATTTCAATTTCATTTAAATTAATTTCTATAGGTGTAAATTTTTCTAGATACTTAGTTTTTTGTTAATAATAAATGTGTGAACTGAACAACAAATGAGGGTTTTCCCTCTAAACCCTGTCTTTACGCCAAAGTTTTATTTTTGTGCAAAAATACATCGATACAGAAGGGAGTAAAGGACACCCTAGATGGTGAATCATCTTGATCAAAAGCTTCTGTCAATCAATTGATTAAAACATGATTGACCGTCTAGGAACCGATTGAGTCATTCAAACTTTCTATCAATCACCATCAACGCTTGACTCAAGCGCCAAACAGATTCCTATGCGGTCAATCATGCTTTCATGAATTGATTGACGGAATCTTTTGATCACAATGATTGACCGTCTAAGGTTCCCTTAACAGTAGGATCAAACCTAATTGATCTATAAACAACTGCATCCTTTTTTTTGCTACTTTGAAAGTGAGTTGGAATAAACAAAACTCCACTTGAATGAGTCTTCGCTTTGTTTTCTACAAACATTGGTTCAAAACAATGGCGAAAGGGAAAAAAAAGAAAGAGAGAGACAGGGGGAGAGAGTTAGAGGAAGAAAGAGAGAGGGAAAGAGAAAGAGAAAAGGAGAGACAGACAGAGAGACAGAGACAGAGTAGAGGAAACAATAATAATAAATGACTCAATAATGGACCAAAAAGCTTTTGAACAAAGAATAAATAGAAAAAAAATAGTTTAAAGAAAAAAGCAAGGTTGCTTTATTGGGGACAAACAGGTAGCCATTAAGAACAATGGAATACTGGTAGGGCTGGTCAACTCAACGGTTGGCTTTGGCAGACACAATCGTATTTTTTAACAAAAAATACTCAAAAATTGCCACTTTCTAACAGTCGTATATTTCCAAGAAAGACAAACCTTAGAAGTTTAAATAGAATTTTCAATTCATTATTCATTTGTGAATTCCATTTGTGAAAGTTCTATCCTTGTGAAGTACAGAATCAAAACGCAAGTGTCCTTAATTTGTGTCGTTATTAGACCAAAAACCTCTTTTTGAACTCACTGAGGTGAAACATTCATTGTTAAACTGGTCAGTTAGCCGTTATAAAGCTTAACTATATTAGCCGTTTGAGCAGATCTTATAGTGCGTGGTAACTAGCTGTAAGTAAGCAACGACCCGGCTCCATAGTAACCGAAACTCTAAAAGACGGAATTTTGATACCAATTGATACATCAAAAGAATCATATTTTTATGCTGATTTCAAATATATAAGTTTTCATCAAGTTTAGTCTTACTGACCAAATGTTACGCTCCTTAGAAAATTTGCCTGATTTACGAATAAAGGGGGAAACATCCCCTAAACGTCATAGAACTTCACTGAAAATCACACCATCAGATTATGCGTATCAGAAAACCCAACTATAGAAGTTTTAAGCTCCTATCTGCAAAAATGTGGAATTTTTAATTTTTTGCCAGAAGAAAGATCACGGATGCGTGTTTTTATTTTTTTTTTTTTTTTGTTTTTTTTCCAAGGGGTGATCGTATCGACCTAGTGGTCTTAGAATATCGCAAGAGGGCTCATTCAAACGAAAATTAAAAGTTCTAGTGTCCTTTTTAAGTAACCAAAAACATTGAGGGCAACTAGGCCCCATCCCACGCTCATTTTTTTTCCCAAAGTCATCGGATCAAAATTTTGAGATAGCCATTTTGTTCAGCATAGTCGAAAAATCCAATAACTATGTTTTTGAGGATGACTTAATCCCCCATAGTCCCCGGGTGAAGGTCTGCAAGCTATGAACTTTGCGCAATGTTTACATATAGGCTAGTATTGGTTATTGGGAAGTACACAGAAGTTTTCAGGAGGGATTTTTTTTGGTAGTTGGGGTGTGGGGGTGAGTTGGGTGTTAAGTGGGAGGATCTTTCAATGGAGGAAGGGTTCATGGGGGGAGGTAAATTGCTATGAAGGGGAAGCCGGATTCCCAGCATTATTTTAAAAAACGATCAGAAATTAAATAATAAACAAACAATTTTTTTCAACTGAAAGCAAGGAGCAACATCAAAATTTAAAACATACAGAAATTAATCCGTATGTGATTGGGTTCGCCCCCTACTCATTACCTTGCTCTATACGCTAAAGTTTTTTTTTGTATTTTCATCAGAGTTATTTATTCTAATTAACGGCCTTTTGTGATTAAGGGGTCATATAGAATTGGAACAAAACTTGAAGTTAGCGTAAAGAGCGAGGTAATGACTAGGGGGCGAACCCCCTAATATACGTAATAAAAATATACGAATATAGAACTTCGTTACGTAAGCTAATTCGTAAGTTACGTCTGAACAAAATTTCGAGAAAGCCATTTTGAGAAAGAATTTCGAGAAAGAATTAATATTCACATTTTGTTTTAATTATTCACGTACGGTGAGCTAAACTAAAAGCTGTATTAACTCAAAAAACGATCAGAAATTAATTAAAAAAGACACGTTTTTAAACTGAAAGTAAAGAGCGACATTAAAGCTTAAAACGAACAGAAATTATTCTTTATATGAAAGGGGCTGCCCCCTCCTCAACCCCTCGCTCATAAAGCTAAAGTTTGACTCTATCTCACTACTTTGTTTTTTAAAACAATAAAAAACTTTAGCGTAAAGAGCGAGGGGTTGAGGAGGGGCAGCCCCTTTCATATACGGAATAATTTCTGTTCGTCTTAAGTTTTAATGTCGCTCCTTACTTTCAGTTAAAAACAATTTGTTTTTTTTTATTTAATTACATAAAGAAACAAGTTTTTTTTTTTGTTTCTTAATAAAAATAGGTCAAGTTTAAACATCCATAACCATCTAAATATTCTTTTTAATTCATCTGGAGTATCTCACATGTGTAGTTTGAAAGAATGAGAATCCCTTAAATAAATCCTTAAATTATCATAGGCAGCGCAATCGCGCTGCCAAAGTAAAGAACGATATTGGCACAATGTATTATTATTATTTTTTTTTCTTTAGACCAGGGCACTTCTTGTCGAAGGAGTTGTCGTAGAAACCTCGAAAATGGTTCATTTGCTTGAAAATTAGAGTGGACTTGTGCCCTTTTTAATAGTCAAAAGTGATTGGGAGGCAACAAACACCCCTTCCCGCCCACCATTTCCCCAAACACATCCAATCAAAATTTTGAGATAGCCATTTTGTTCAGCGTAGTTGATTTCCAGATAGAAATTATGTTTTTGAGGAGGATACTCCCCAACAGCCCTCACGGCAAGGGTTGTAAGTTATGTGCCCTGGGGGCATATAAGGTTTTTGCAGAAAGCGCTGTCGTAGAAACTTCAAAAAGACTCATTCGATTGGAAATTCAAAGGGCTAGTGCCCTTTTCGACCAAATGTTACGCTCCTTAGAAAATTTGCCCTGATTTACGAATAAAGGGGGAAACATCCCCTAAACGTCATAGAACTTCACTGAAAATCACACCATCAGATTATGCGTATCAGAAAACCCGACTATAGAAGTTTTAAGCTCCTATCTGCAAAAATGTGGAATTTTTAATTTTTTGCCAGAAGAAAGATCACGGATGCGTGTTTATTTGTTGTTTTTTTGTTTTTTTTCCAAGGGGTGATCGTATCGACCTAGTGGTCTTAGAATATCGCAAGAGGGCTCATTCAAACGAAAATTAAAAGTTCTAGTGTCCTTTTTAAGTAACCAAAAACATTGAGGGCAACTAGGCCCCATCCCACGCTCATTTTTTTTCCCAAAGTCATCGGATCAAATTTTGAGATAGCCATTTTGTTCAGCATAGTCGAAAAATCCAATAACTATGTTTTTGAGGATGACTTAATCCCCCATAGTCCCCGGGTGAAGGTCTGCAAGCTATGAACTTTGCGCAATGTTTACATATAGGCTAGTATTGGTTATTGGGAAGTACACAGAAGTTTTCAGGAGGGATTTTTTTTTGGTAGTTGGGGTGTGGGGGTGAGTTGGGTGTTAAGTGGGAGGATCTTTCAATGGAGGAAGGGTTCATGGGGGGAGGTAAATTGCTATGAAGGGAAGCCGGATTCCCAGCATTATTTTAAAAAACGATCAGAAATTAAATAATAAACAAACAATTTTTTTCAACTGAAAGCAAGGAGCAACATCAAAATTTAAAACATACAGAAATTAATCCGTATGTGATTGGGTTCGCCCCCTACTCATTACCTTGCTCTATACGCTAAAGTTTTTTTTGTATTTTCATCAGAGTTATTTATTCTAATTAACGCCTTTTGTGATTAAGGGGTCATATAGAATTGGAACAAAACTTGAAGTTAGCGTAAAGAGCGAGGTAATGACTAGGGGGCGAACCCCCTAATATACGTAATAAAAATATACGAATATAGAACTTCGTTACGTAAGTTAATTCGTAAGTTACGTCTGAACAAAATTTCGAGAAAGCCATTTTGAGAAAGAATTTCGAGAAAGAATTAATATTCACATTTTGTTTTAATTATTCACGTACGGTGAGCTAAACTAAAAGCTGTATTAACTCAAAAACGATCAGAAATTAATTAAAAAAGACACGTTTTTAAACTGAAAGTAAAGAGCGACATTAAAGCTTAAAACGAACAGAAATTATTCTTTATATGAAAGGGGCTGCCCCCTCCTCAACCCCTCGCTCATAAAGCTAAAGTTTGACTCTATCTCACTACTTTGTTTTTTAAAACAATAAAAAACTTTAGCGTAAAGAGCGAGGGGTTGAGGAGGGGCAGCCCCTTTCATATACGGAATAATTTCTGTTCGTCTTAAGTTTTAATGTCGCTCCTTACTTTCAGTTAAAAACAATTTGTTTTTTTTATTTAATTACATAAAGAAACAAGTTTTTTTTTGTTTCTGAATAAAAATAGGTCAAGTTTAAACATCCATAACCATCTAAAAATTCTTTTTAATTCATCTGGAGTATCTCACATCTGTAGTTTGAAAGAATGAGAATCCCTTAAATAATCCTTAAATTATCATAGGCAGCGCAATCGCGCTGCCAAAGTAAAGAACGATATTGGCACAATGTATTATTATTATTTTTTTTTCTTTAGACCAGGGCACTTCTTGTCGAAGGAGTTGTCGTAGAAACCTCGAAAATGGTTCATTTGCTTGAAAATTAGAGTGGCTTGTGCCCTTTTTAATAGTCAAAAGTGATTGGGAGGCAACAAACACCCCTTCCCCGCCCACCTTTCCCCAAACACATCCAATCAAAATTTTGAGATAGCCATTTTGTTCAGCGTAGTTGATTTCCAGATAGAAATTATGTTTTTGAGGAGGATACTCCCCAACAGCCCTCACGGCAAGGGTTGTAAGTTATGCCCTGGGGGCATATAAGGTTTTTGCAGAAAGCGCTGTCGTAGAAACTTCAAAAAGACTCATTCGATTGGAAATTCAAAGGGCTAGTGCCCTTTTTAATAGTCGAAAGTGATTGGAAGGCAACTATCACCCTTTCCACGCCCACCATTTCCAAAAACACATCCAATAAAAATTTTGAGATAGCCATTTTTTTCAGCGTAGTTAATTTTCATATAGAAATTATGTTTTTGAGGAGGATACTCCCCTACAGCCCTCAGGGCAAGGGTTGTAAATTATGCTCTGGGGGCATATAAGGTTTTTATAGAAAGTTTTGTCGTAGAAACTTTAAAAAGGCTCATTTGATTGAAAATTCAAAGGGCTAGTGCCCTTTTTAACAGTCAAAAGTGATTGGAGGCCAACTAACCTCCTTCTCATGCCCACCTTTTCCCCAAACATATCCAATCAAAATTTTGAGATAGCCATTTTGTTCAACGTATTTGACAGTTCTGGAAATTAGGGGTTTAAGAACGACAACCCCCCCCCCCCACCCCAGAGCTCTCAGGGCAAGGGTTGTAAGTTTTTCCCTTGGGGCAAGCAAGGTTTTTTTTTAAAGAAAGCTTCGTCGTAGAAACTTCAAAAAGGGCTCATTTGATTGGAAATTAAAATAGCTAGTGCCCTTTTTAATAGTTGAAAGGGATTGGGAGGCAACATGTACCCCTTCCACGCCCACCATTTATCCAAACAAATCCAATAAAAATTTTGAGATAGCCATTTTTGTTCAAAGTAGTTGAAAGGTCCGGAAATTATATCTTTGAGGTTGACACTCCCCCCACAGCCCTCAGGGTAAGGATTAAAAGTTATGCCCTGGGGGCATATAAGGTTTTTATTGAAAGCTTTGTCGTAGAAACTTGAAAAAGGGCTCATTAGATTGGAAATTCAAAGGGCCAGTGCCCTTTTTAATAGTCGAAAGTGATTTGAGGGCAACTAAACCCGCTCTCACGCCCACCTATTCCCCAAACACATCCAATCAAAATTTTTAGAAAGCCATTTTTGTTCAACGTAGTTAAAAGTTTTAGAAATTAGGTATTTGAGGATGATAACCACTCAGAGCCCTCGGGGCAAGGGTTGTAAATTGTGCCCTGGGGGCATATAAGGTTTTTATACATAGTGATGTTGTAGAAACTTCAAAAAGGGCTTATTCGAATGTAAATTAGAAGGGCTTGTGCCCTTTTTAATAGTCGAATATGAT
>JAPEVW010000191.1:247500-323557 GCA_027921565.1 Artemia sinica | reverse complement strand
TGGGTTCCTACCAATGTAAAACTTCCACAAGAACACGGGATTTCTGTGGGCCTTCAGAATGTGTGCCTAAATGTAGGTTGAAACGTAAAGAAGGTGGAAGAATTCGATGTTTTTTACAAGTTTCTAGAAATTAAACTGACAATAATAGATTTGCATGCTTCTTAACAACAATTTAAAAAATCTAAAACAATATTGGTCCAATGCTCCCCGTAAGCTTGACGCAAATACATCTTATAGACCACACTGGCATTATACACATGACAAACGAAACTCCGAGAGGAGATTTTCTTAAAAGTAAAACAAAATGAAAAATCCAAAATCAAAAAGGGTGAAAAAACGAGGATTTTGTCAGCCAGCGAACCATTTATTCAGAGAATGGGTTTCAAAAACTTTAACAATAAAAAAAGAAATTTTAAAAGACCATAGATCCAGAAGATACGTCCTTAGTAATAAAATACTTAATTTAAAATCCTTATTATATCAGATTTTGTCCCCTCAAGATTTTCGCCAGATTTTACAAATCTCACATAGGTCTTTCAGACACATTTCCATTTAGCAAAAACTCGTTTATCGGAAAAATTCTCAAAACTGGAATTTCAACAGTTTCAAACAAACACGGATTTTCCTTCCTAGATTTTGTCCTGGTCCTCCTTTGGAAAATTTATCCTCTAAGGTATTTACATCCAAGGAACTAAGTATTCTTTCAAAAGGACCAAAATTTGCAATGGCTCAAACACACGTAAATACCTCAGAAATTATACGGGCGTGGAGTCTGCTATTTTTAGCTCTCATGGTGAAGTCGAAAATCCAGACCTACTCAGAGGTGAAATTGTAAAGAGTATTCTTGATTATAGGCCATCTTTGTCACTTTCAACTCAATCAAAGGAAGAAATTAAAATCCTCCCCGAAATTTAAAAAAAGACAAAAACACAGTAATTACGAAAGCGGACAAGGGAAACACAGTTGTAAATTATGAATTCTGCAGATTATGAATTAAAAGTTAACACCCTTTTAATGGATGAAAATATTTACAAAGAAATAAAATTTGATCCCATGGACAAATACACACAGAAGTTGAGAAATGAACTAGGAATTTTAAAAGATACTAGACTAATTACCCCTCAAATGTACAAAAAATTTATCCCAAAGGTTGTTCAGCCCCTAAGTTTTATGGTCTGCCTAAAATCCATAAGAAAGATATTCCGTTACGTCCAATTGTAGCATGTTATAGTTCTCCAGCTACGGGTATAGGAAGTTTCTTAGCCACCATTTTTAAGCCTCTTTAAGCACACAGAAATCCTATATTAAAAACTCCATAGATCTTGTTGAGAAGTTAAAAAATCAAAGTACAACAGAAAATACCGTTTTTTATCTAGTTTTTGATGCAGTTTCTATGTACACTTCATGCGATGTTCATAAATGTGAGCAGGCTTTACAAAGAAAATTAGAGGAAAATTCAGCTTGGTCGGATTACAAAAACTTTGGAAATTGATACAATAATGACCCTTGTCCGTCTTTGCAACAAGTACTCCTCGTATTTTAAAATTCCGAAACAAATTTTTTCTTCAAATAATGGGCTTATCCATGGGCACTGTCTTGTCTCCTTATTTGGCAAATTTTTACATGGATTTCATAGAACAGTCTGCTTTGAGTAGTTTCCACTTAAAACACTCTATCTGGTTTCGTTTTGTTGATGATATCCTTTCTGTTTGGGAACATGGACAAGACTCTCTAAGAGATTTTTTGGCACATTTGAACTCTTTTGATTCGAATCTCCAGTTCACAATGGAACTCGAAGATTCAGGTAAGCTGCCTTTCTTAGATGTTTTGATTATAAAAACTAATACTAGTCTTGAATATTTCTATATATAGAAAGCCGACTCATAATGATCGATATCTACATTTCTCTTCCCATCACCCTCCTTCTATGAAAAGAGGGTAGTAATCTCTTTAGTCGACAGAGTTTTAAAAATTTGTTCCCGTAATCATATAAATTCTGAACTAAATTATGTCAAGGATATTCTTTTTTTGCAATGGTTACCCAATCAAACTCATTGAAAATATAATAGATAGACGATTAAAAAAGATAAAAGAACAAAATAGGGAGCTTGTCCCCCTTGATTCAGTTACACCGGCAATTGAGAAAAAAACTTTCATCGTTTTACCATACATCTCCGAAACTTGGCGATAGACTTGGAAAAATTTTAAATAAACATAATCTCTCTGTTTCTTTCAAAACCGAACAAAGGTTGAACATTTTTTTTAACTCAGGAAAGGATAAAACAGACACCCTGTACTGGGTAGTGGTGTCTACAGAATCCCGTGTTCTTGTGGAAAGTTTTACATTGGTAGGACCCATCAACTACTAGGTGAGCGTTTGCATGAGCACAAATTTCAATAGATAAGTCCCTGAGATTAAAAAATAACAATGACAACTTTGATTCGGCATTGGCTTCCGCATATTTTTCGTAAACCCGACCCATCTAGTTCTGTTTGACGAGGCAACCTTAATATCAACTGTTATTGGCGTACCACAAACTTTTTAAGGAGGTAATTGAGATAAAAAAATATATGAACCAAAATTTAGCAATAAATAGAGATACTGGAGATATTTCATTAAGCCCAATTTACGACAGTTTAATCTTGAAGGACTCAATCAATATTTTCACCCGAAAAAACTTAAAAGAACCTATTTGCATATCTAATGAAAACCGAAAATTGTAGACCAGCTAAAGTATTGCAAGACGAAAGATCTTTGCACAATCATCTTGTAAATTCATTTTCATTGATTCCTGCCTGGTTTTTTTATTCAGTGTCTGTTCTGGTCTGTTCTGTTGTACAGTAAGCTTCGAAAGGTTAGATTTTCGTTTTTTTTTTTTTTTTTCTTCTCTCTTTTTTTTGTTTAGCACTGAGGACGACTTGGCGGAGGTCCTTGTCGAAATATTTGCTTATATTTTGTCATCTTCATGGTTCGCTGGCTGACAAAATCCTCGTCTTTTCACCCTTTTTGATTTTATTTTTCATTTTGTTACTTTCTCTTCCTCCGGAGTTTTTTCATTTGTCATGTTATAGCCAGTGTGGTCTAAGAATGTATTTGCCACAGAGTGAAGCAAAAAGGAAAAGGGCTAAATAGTTTTACTGAAAAGCCCGCCTGCTGTTAAATAGAAGAAGAAGAAGAGAAGTGATAGTGCTCTCATATAAGCTTTACTAATTCAAGTGGTTCAATTCCCCTGTCCCCTCTTTGCAGGCATTGTAATATGAATAATGAAACAATTGACCATTGCCTATTTGAATGTAATATGCTGACGTCTGCCACAAACATACCTTGCTTTGTAAACTGTTAAAATACTTCAAACACCACAAAATCCCACTATCAGCCAAGAGCCTAGCCAAACCTGTACCTGCCACACAGAGCATAGAAATCGACATCTATCATCTTATATAGTTTTGAACTCCTAGAGTCGAAAGATCTGCTGAAAGATATCTGAATATATCTAATAAATAATGAGGCAATCAAGCCAGTAGCTCTGTAGCCCACAGAGTGAAGCAAAAGGAAAGGGGCTAAATAGTTATACTGAAAAGCCCGCCTGCTGTTAATAGAGGAAGAAGAAGAAGAGTCAAAGTGATTTGAAGGCAAATAGCCCCCCCCCCACACACACACACGTTGTATTTTCCAGAAATGCTTCTCATAGTAATTTTAAGATGGCATTTTTTGTCACAGAAAACTTCGAAAAGGGCTCAGTCGGTTGGTGAATTGAAAGGGCTAGTACACTTCTTTAAATAGTCAAAAGTGATTAGAGGGCAAAACCAACCCCCCCCCCCACGACCATTCATTTCCCCAAACACTTCCAGTCAAAAATCTCGAGATAGTTATTTTGTTTGACGTAGTTTTAAAAGTCCCAGAAATTATGTCTTTGAGGATGAGAACCCCCTCATGGTCCTCAGGCAAGGGTTGTAAGGTATGCTCCGAGGGCATTTAAGGTTTTTATGGAAACGGGGATCGTATACACGTTCGGAGGGGGCTCATTGGATTGGAAATCGGATGTTGAAGAGCCATTTTAAGAGTCAAATTTATCTTCAGTAATCAAATATAAGAAATATTTAGGCGGACGTTGAACAAAATAAAAACAAACTATTAACATGTGAACTTTCAAAAAGGTGACAAAGCAATATCCTGAGAACAATTTATATTATTAAGTTAGATCTTTAAGAGTAAGTTGTGGGGGATTTTGAACTAGCCAGAAAGCACTATGTGTATACTTTTAGTACTACAACTACAGTATTACTGTAACTAATGTTTCCAAAAAAAAAAAGGCATATAAGCAATATCATAGGCAGCACCACTCTATAATAGCTAGAAATATCATTGAAACATTTAAAGGAGCTAATTCGATTCAAAATTAAAAGTTCTAGGGTCCTTTCTAAGAGTAAAAAGAGATTGGAGGGAAATCAGCCCGTCTCTCAAGCCGATTTATTTCCCAAACACATCTAGTCAAAATTTTGAGACAACTATTTTGTTCAGCATAGTAGAACGGTCCAGCAACTATGTCTTTAGGAATATTGAGCATGTCCAACCCCCACAATTATGCCAAACTATGGATTTGTATAGAAAAAAAAACGAAAAGATATAATTTTTTTTTTCATGAAAATGACTGTCAATAAAAAGCAAACAGAAATAATCTAAAAAAACTTTTTCCACAAAACAAGCTTTTCATAGAAAAGTAAAGAGCTCCATAAGCCAAAAAAGGGCAGAAATGAAGTCAAGTAGTCATCCAAGCATAAAACTACCACAAATCACTATCAATAAATAAATGAAACTCAAAATGAACAGAAATTAGAATAAATAGCCAAGTCAAACACGAAACGAGCAAAAATTAACATTAGTAGGGCTGATAACCCCCATGCCTTCTCAAGACCAGAACATAATTTGCGCTTTACTGAAAACAAAATATGTTTAAATGTTTTCACCCTTTTTTACTTAAATAAGTAAAAAACTTTTTTTCCTCACTTTTTTTTACCCATTGTTTATTTTAAGGAATAAATATCAGTATAGGTAAATTAAACTGACAATCCACAGTCATTTTGTTTTTTTCAGTAAAGCCTAAGTTATGTTCTGGTCTTGAGAAGGCATGGGGGTTGTCAGCCCTGGTAATGTTAATTTTGCTCGTTTTGAGTTTGACTTGGTAATTTATTATAATTTCTGTTCGTTTTGAGTCTCATTTAATTGCTGATAGTGATTTGTGATAGTTTTGCTTGGAAGATTATTTGACTTTATTTCTGCCCATTTTTGGCTTAATAGAGCTCTTTACTTTTCTTTGAAAACATAATCTGTGGAAAGTTTTTTAAATTAATACAAATATATGACACCGTCATTCAGCCAGGGGGGGGGGGGCAGGGCGCCCCCCCCCTCTCCCCCCATTGCCCCACCTTAATGGGCACCCATTTTGAAAATCCTATACATTTTGTTACTTTTTGAGGAGGCAACTTTAATATCAACTATAATTATAATATATATATATTATATATATATATATATATATATATATATATATATATATATCTTATATATATATATATAATATATATATATATATATATTATATATTATATATATATATATGCTTGGGCATCCTTTTTTCAAACTCTAGTAGATGGCAGTTAAGCTTAGTGGCTCACTATGTTACTATATTCTCAGTATGCACCACTTACCCCTATAATATATATACATATATACATATATCCGTCTGTTATATATATATATATATGATATATATATATTACATATATAATACATATATCGTCTGGCGGGTTTCGTCTCTTGTTAGTATATAGAAGTGTCCACATAATGCACCAGTACCTATACATATATATATATATATATATATATATATATATATTATATATATATCTATATATATATATATATATATATATATATATATATATATATAGGTATATATATATATATATATAGGTATATATATATACATATATATTAGGTATATATATATATATATATATATATATGAAATATATATATATATATATATATATATATATATATATATATATATATATATATATATATATTATACATTGCAACAAATTTTCGCAATGATCAATTTTCTCGCATTAAAATGCTTTTGCAAAAGGGCGTATTAGTAATTCCTTGTTAACCACTTTGAGCATTGTATTGGAACTTTCAGGTATGTTGAACTAACAAAAAGGCACTCTGTAGGCCTACCTCCCGATAATACTACTGCCTACTGATAACACTACTTCTACTGCTACAACAAACTACCCTGTTGTAGGAGCCCCATCCTATTTTTACTAGGGGACACAATCACTTAATAAAACACTGCATGTGGCCCAATAAGCCCAAGGCCAACACCCAGCTGTCATTAAAAATATATATTTTCAATTACTACTTTTAAATGGGACTTCTAGACTTTCAAACATGGTATGACATATCTATTATGAATCAGAGAAAAAAGGGCTTTCAAATGAGGTACTAGTCAAGCAGATATGGTTAATCCCAAAAATAGTGTGCAACCCCTGAAAATCGCCTCTGTACTGACTCATTGAGTTTTTTCTCTGAATTGTGGTGAGTGACAGCTCATTTTAATGTTTCATTGGTCTGAAGATAGCACTCCACGTTTTGAGATGAATAGGAACCTTTTTTCTCATTTTTTTGCCTTAAAGATAGAATTTTATGACCTTGGCACTAAAAAAACTGGTTTTGTTAAATAAGAAAGTCACAAAGAGCTGTAGCAATGGGCACACATTCCATTTTATGACAAATCCTAGGGATATTGTTTTTCACTTAATAAAAACACTGTATAGGGCATAATAAGCCCAAGCAAGGCCAACACCCACATGCATGTAATACAAGCATTTTTTAATTTATCAGAACCCAAAAATGAATGACCATATTTGAAAAATTTCTGAACGCCCAGAAAGAACCCCAAAGTTGATCTCTCCTGTAACTTGATATGTCTCTGCGAAATGAAAATGGTGTTTGTGGACAGAAGCCAAATTTCCCCTCTTGTAACTTGATATGATCTCTCTTTGTCAAGTTCCCTTTGCTGATACATTGATTTGCTGACTCCAATCTTTGTGACTAGAATTCTTTTATGTATGCCTGCACTATCTGTGATTTACAAACTTAAGTTAGGATAATTTTTTAAATCGCTATTTAAAGAAGAAAGAAGAATTTGCTGTACCAAAGGTAAAATAACTTAATATTTGGTTTTATGAAGTGATACTTGGGAGTGCTTGTATTTATCTTTCAAGTTGGGAGCTGTGGGCGCTATGGGTTCTTGGGCACTAAAGTAAATGTTTGGGTTCTTGGGCGCCTTTGGGCACTAAAGTATCGTTGGTAAATTCACTTCTGACAAAAAAAGAATATTATATTCATAAAGAGCATAAAAAAGACATCAAGTGGTATTTCACTTCAGTCATAACTCAATAGGCTAATATGATTTGGTAAATAATTACCATATAATGGCATTCCCTATTTTTATTAAAAAACTTCCTTCAAAGCAGTTGATGTATAGACTGTAACCTAAATAAGTACAAGTGAGCAAATGCCAAACCAACAATAGCCTATCAACAAGGTTTTGTATAAAGCTTAGGGCTACATCAAGTCCCATTAAGGAGGAGGGGCAGATTCAATAGGGAGTGCATAGCTATTATAAGTTATCATCAAAAAACCCACATTGAATGGTAGCCTAAGCTCATCTTTTTAGGCTAGCTAGGCTAATTGAACAAACTGCCAGAACAAAATGCATGCTCATAGCCCTAAGCTTAATATATTTCTAAAATACAACGTTTAAGCGTAACTTTTAAATGGTTTCAAACGCAAAGTTAAAACGTTTGAACAAAAATTGAGCAAACCCACTCAACATTCACAGGAGGCTGACACCGTTGTCCTGGTTTAAACTTTAACGCCGTTAATACTTAAAATTTACCCTGATTAGCTTAGATTTAAAGAAAAAAAAAGTTTTTTCAGAAATTATATCAAATTCTATTCCGTACATACTCAAAATTACTATTTCTAGTAAAAATCTCAATATTTCCGAAACATTACCTAAGTATTTCAATTTGTGATTTTGATGACAGCAGCAACCAGCGTATAAACAAAAAAAAAATCTATTGGAGGGAAATAGTAGATTACTGTTGAGTAGTCTGTTTGAACTATCAGGCACTTTTTGTCTTAATATAAATGGTAGGTTGATAGGGTATTGTTTTCTTTGTTTGATTTATTTAGACTGTACAATCTCTGTCATAATTTTGATTTAGGCCTAGACTTGTTTAGCTTCACCTAGGCTACTCCCTAGGGTAAAAAACCAGTATCCAATTGAGCAAAATTTTTAGGACTGTTGGTAAAATTCTAATTTTTACTATCTTGTAATGGGGATAGGTTAGGAAAATGAAACTTTCAGGGATTGGTCTACAGACCTATGTACCAGGAAGGTACGCCTCCACTCCTCCCTCAAGAGGGTCTTGAAATTTGCCAGTAAATTTCTACCAAATCATATTATTGACTTAGGTATAAAGTGAATATACCACTCAATGCCTTTTTTTTTATGCTGATTATGAATATAATAATCATTTCTATTAGAAATGAATTTCAGCCCCCCCCCCTTATATGTCAATTCAGGGTATATATTTCTACATTAGGGAGGGTGGGGGCAAATTTCATTTCTGATGTAAATGAGAGGTAAGTTTAAACTTTACCCCCCCCCCCCTAATGTAGAAATATACACCCTGAATTGGCATATATAGGGGGGGGGGCTGAAATTCATTTCTGATAGAAATGATTATTATATTTGTAATCAGCATTAAAAAGGCATTGAATGGTGTATTCACTTTATTCCTAGGCCTAACTCAATAATATGATTTGGTAGAATTTTACCAATTTGCCTACATGACAGGTCTATACACATTGAAATTTTGACAAAACACAACATTTTACCTTAATTTTCAGTTACAGTTTCTTTTTTTTTGGCATTAGCTCTGAAAATGCAATTTCAGTTATTTGAGCAGAATTTTAAGCCATATCAATGTTTTATGTCCAAAATTTAGGAAATGTATTTTCATATCCTTAAAACCTTATAAGTTGGGATTGAGCAAAGTTGTGAAGTGAAAACAATTTTGTTGTACTTCATTTAGGCCTAAGCTGAAGATCTATTTTGCAAGGTTCCACTTCTATAACTCACAGATTTTTAAAGGTCATCAAAGGTCAGGACCCTTTAGAGAGAGAATGAGTGGAGGTAGGTACTTCAAAATACCTTCAAGGGACATACTTTAGCCTATAGACCCATCCCTGAAAGTTTCATTTTCTAACCTAACCCCTTTCTAAGGTAGTCAAAAGTAGAATTTTACCAGGCCATTTTTCAATCATCAATTTGCTAAGATCTCACATCTTTTTTTGTTTTTATGCAAACTTCTTTCATCATTCTGCTCTGATCAGTGTTCTGAGAACAATGATGTGTATAGGCCTATCATCAAAGTTCTCTCATCATTGATTTTATTGATCTATTGGATAATGGATCAAATACAGACAGATTTTTAAAATTGATGATTTCATTTGGTTATATCCCTGCTATTAATATTAGTACTTGTGTTACAAGAAACATCATCAAAATGTCTGGATAACATTTTCAAATTATATGTGTGGTAGTCAAAGTGTTCTTATAAGTGATACTTCTCATCATTTTTGGTGTATTTGCAAGTTACTCAGTATGTGTTGATAATGAAAAGTCCACAAAGAAGAGTAGTCTCAAGCTGAGGATACTACTTGATAAAGATGCACTTCTGAAATGTAGAAATGAGCTAGTCAATAAGGATTGGAATACAGAGTTTTCAGTCTTTACAGATATTGACTCTAAGTTTAGAGTCTTTTGCCAAATAATTAAGCAATCCCTGGAAAAATGCTCTAAGAATATTAAGAAAAAATAGAACAAAAACTTCAAAGAAGCCTTGGATTACTCTGAGTTTATTGAGATTGATAAATAAGAAGAATAATTTGTATGAGAAAAAGGTACATCATCCCTGCACTATAAATGAGCAAATTTATGAGAGTTATTGTAATGCCCTAAAACAGACTCCTGCAAAAAGCTAGACAAGATTATTATAAAATAGGATTTGAAAAAGCATCTGGAAATCCATCAAAAAGATGGAATGTGATAAGAAGTACTTTAGGACAATCATCTGGAGGAATCCCTCAGGAAATATTCATGAAAAGATGGAACCAGTCTTACAAATCCAGAGGAAATTTGTGAAGAATTTGCTAATCATTTTTTGACAGTTGAATAGAGAGTGAAAGAGTCTATTATAAGCAAACCAAGTGACCCTGCTTTTCAAAAGAACCTTCATAAGGAGATGGAAATGTCTTTAAATCTTCTCCTAGTTCAGGAATCTGAAGTTCAAAAAAATTGTTTTATGGTATGAAAGGTACTGCTTCTGGCTCTGATGTTGTTTCAATTAGAGTATTGAAATAGGAAGTAATTGCTCAAACTTTTGTTTCATTGGTTAATCAGTGTCTAAAAGAGGGAGTGTTCCAAGTGTTTTAAAATCAGCAAAAGTGATACCAATGCATAAAGGAGGGAAAAACTGGTGATGTTGAAAATTATAGACCAATTTTGATTTTAACCCATTATGTCTAGGATACTAGAAAAATGCTTTTTGGTCAGAATTTATTAGTACCTAGAAGACCAGAGAATATTTACTCCTACACCATTTGGATTCTGTCAAGATCACACTACTGAGCAAGCAATATATATATTTGACTAACATTATTAATATGGTATTTAGATAATGGATATAAAGTGGCAACTGTATTTTTAGATATTGTAAAGGCTCTTTTGTTTTTACATTCTTTTTTGTCTTGTAGAAAACAATATGTTTCTAAGTTGGTAATATAGGTTCTGAGGAAAATTTTATTGAGTATGGAGTCCCACAGGGTTTGGTACTTGGACCCTTATTATTTTCAATTTTTGTGAATGATCTTCCACAGTCTAAGTAAACTGGAAAGAAGAATGAGTAAGATTGTCAAAAAGGAAAGCATAGCTACAGTGCCTATGTTTGCTGATGATACTTCTTTAGTGATGATTACAAAGTCAGAGAGATTGCTTTTAGAGAGTGTACAAGAAATGCTAAATGAGGTTTCAAGATGGCTGAGAGTGAATCAGTTAAAGGTGAACCCCTCTAAGAGTAATTTTCTCATATTTTCAAGGACATCAAATTATTATCTATGGATACAGCATATAGCATATGAAGATGGTATGATTGCTTGTCAAAAGGCAGTAAAGTATCTTGGCATTATTATAGATGAGACTCTCAGTTTCTGATCCCATATTGAAACTGTATCCTGGATTTTATTGTGTAATTTGAGGATGATTCATAAACTTAAATATATGTTTCCAACTAGTATACTTAGGCTTCTCTATTCTTTGCTAATCCATCCCTGTATTTTGTATTGTTCTTCTGTATACACAGGTACATTTTCTTCAATTGTTAATCCTGTGTAAATTATCCAAAACAAGTCTATTAGAGTATTATCAGGAAAATTAGAAAGAGAATCAGTTTGGGAAGTCTATAGGGATCTTAGGATATTGCCAGCAGCAGGTCTTCAATATTTTTATATATTAGTGTTTATGTATAGGTACAATATGAAGTAGCTGCTGGAGTGTTTAATGGTTGGTTTTACAGCTGATGGAATGTACACAACCAAAATACTAGGGGTAAAAGTGATTATTATACTCCACCTATAGTGTCTACCAGGTCCACGTTTTCTTTTGTTATAAAGGGTATACATTTATGGAATAATTTGGATAATGATATGAAGGAACTAGAAAATTTTTGTGGTTTTAAAGCAAAATTGAAAGAAAAATTATTAATTAAGTATGAATTCTAGTTTTGTTTGTTTTGGAGGTGACTTGACTTAATTTAAATTAAGTTGTAATTGCTTGTTGGTTTGTGAGTGCAACCCCACAAAATGAATATGGTTTGTAGTTGCTGTCCCTGTAGTATTATTATTATTCTTTATTTATTTTTTTTCTTTCGTTCTTATTATAGTGAATTTAAATGATGTTATATGTATGTATTTTTTTTACCTGTTTCACTCCATGTCAACTGTTTGGCTTTGGGTGAATCATATTGATTTTTGTATTTAAATTTTTTTGCTAAAGTTAATTAAATATATCATTAAATTGTTCTATATAGCAAAACAGTGGTGCTCTTCATGCTTTTTGCTAACATTAGTGAGCTGTAAGATCTTAGAACAAAGATGAGTTAAAAAATGATAATCTATGGAGAAAGATGCAAGATCTTAGTGCTAAAAAACGACCCTTATGTAAAACTAAAACCCTCACACCTTGTTACCAAAGACAAATTGAGAAGAATTCTATATATCAATGAATAGCTAGAATCTAAGCTAGGCTATGCATTAATATGGTTATTATTAGGATTATTTAAGATCAAACACTTGAAATTATTAATTCAGTTTAATGTGTTTTAGTTTTATTCACATATTAACAGAAAGCTGATTTTCTTCTGATTCCAAAAATGTAACTTTTATAGTTTGATATTTATTCTATAAATCACAAATATTCAACATAATTTTTTCTTTTTAATTGCTTGTCAAAAACAGAGACCATATTTTTAATCTATGTTGACAAGTTACTGGTGAAAATTTTACCAAGAAGGTGAGACTTTGGTTATTAACCAGTCATTTGCATCATGATGTAGTAATATATGGGTGGTCTGAAAACTCATCTCTACTTTTCTGGAATGCCAAAGAAAAGTGGTCTTTCCCACAAAGAGGTCATTTACCCTATGTCTAGTGCTCATGAAGCCTAATCTACTGACAATTGACTAAAAACCAAATGCTTTATTAAAATCATTGCTTAGCTAGAATCAAGGTGAACAAACCACTCACTGCAAATATACTGCTAGGGTAAAAAAGACCATTTTCTTTGGCATTCTGGAAAAATAGAGATGGCTTTTGGACTACTCCTATTTTACTATAGCATGATGCAATGTGAGGGTAGTAACAAGAGCCCTGCCTTCTTGGTAAAATTTTCACCAAATAATTTGTCAGAATATGCCCAAATTAAAACGTTGTCTCTGTTTTAAGAAGCAATTGTAAAGAAAAAACTATGGTTGACTTTAATATTTATAGATTCAATATTAGGCTGAGCAAATAAAAGTAACATTTTAAAATCACAAGAAAATCAGCTTTCTGTTAACATGTGAATAAAACTGAAATACTGATAAGATATATGCATCAAAATTCTAGAAATTGGTATTTCCAAAAAGAGGTCCTTTTAGCTAAGTCAATAAACTAATAATTTCAAGTGTTTGATCTTAAATAATTTTAATAATAACCATATTGATGCATAACTTAGATTTTTAGCTATTCATTGATATAGACCTATGCAATTTTTTTTCAATTCCTCTTTGGTAACAAGGTTTGAGGGTTTTAGCTTTACATAATTTTGCTCAATTTGGATACTGGTTTTTTCACCCTACTAGCGCCTTTTACTAACAGCTCACCGCAGCAACAAATGGCCTGAGGCCAAAGTAGCAATACACACTACTCCATCCCAATCTGTTAAGAGCCTCCCTCTTTACTTGCTCCCAGGAAGTTCCCATTTCCCTTAAGTCTTTCTTTACAACATCCTCCCATCCCAACTATAGACAACCTGCTTTCTGTTCAGTCCTAGATGGTTGGCTGAAAAGTACAATCTCTGGTACTCTGTCATCCTTCATCTGCAGAATGTGCCCTAGCCATCTCGACCTTTCTCTCTTTATGGCCCTGGAAAGTGGCATTGAACCATACTTTTTGTGCAGCTTACTGTTTAAAATACAGTCAGTCAGCTGGGTATCCAAACAATCTGTAGACAATTTATCTGGAAAACATCCAGCAAAACTTCCTCTGTTTTTTGGACTGTCCATGCTTCTGAGCCATATTTGACCACTGTCATCCCTGTAGCTTCCAATATTCTATCAATCAACTGTAGACAATCAAGGCATGCATCTGGAAATCAGATCATTTGCCCCTCTTCTTTCTGGGTAGGGTTGATAATGTATCCCATCTTTGAATTTTTCTTCTTCTTCTTCTTCTATTTAACAGCAGGAGGGCTTTTTCAGTAAAACTATTTAGCCCTTTTCCTTTTGCTTCACTCTGTGGGCTACAGAGCTACTGGCTTGATTGCCTCATATTTATTAGATATATTCAGATATCTTTCAGCAGATCTTTTGACTCTAGGAGTTCAAATATAAGATGATAGATGTTGATTTCTTGCTCTGTGTGCAGGTATAGTTGGCTAGGCTCTTGGCTGATAGTGGGATTTTGTGGTGTTTGAAGTATTTTAACAGTTTTTACAAAGCAAGGTATGTTGTGCAGACGTCAGCATATTACATTCAAATAGGCAATGGTCAATTGTTTCATTATTCATATTACAATGCCTGCAAAGAGGGGGACAGGGGAATTGAGCCACTTGAATTAGAAAGCTTATATGAGAATGCAAGAAATTTAGTCCATTTGTTCCAGAACGAATTCTATGATAAATTTAGAAAGATACTTATTGGGAAAGGGGGAAAGGATAGGATTAATCTTATTAAAATTAATATCTGATAGCCTCCATTGGTAAATATCTCTAATTGGGATGGTTCCCACTTGGCTGCTCAATATTTATAGCATTTTTTGCTATTTCATCAACCTGATGATTACCACTTATGCCAGAGTGGCTAGGAATGTACTGAAAGTAAGTTTTTATGCCACTTGAAGCAAGATTATCAATAATACTGAGACAATGATAAGTGTCAATGTCCAACTTATATTGAGGAGCTGAGGCCAGCAACTCAAGGCTTGATAAAAGAGTTGGAATAGATGATAATATTATTCGAATTTTCAATCAAAAGGTTGGTTTTGCTTAAGGTGTTCTAATGCCATGATTATGGCATTTAAACTCAGCAGACATTATAGATAAATTATTAAATAATCTCTCGCCCATTGCAATTTTCAGGTGAGGAAGGAAAACACCACTTGCAACCTTCTCATCCATTTTTGACCCATCAACAAATATTTGGAAGTGATTTTTATAGGTAATTGTATTAAGTTCTGCAAATTTTTTCTGGACAAAAGCAATGGGGGTTAAATCTTTTATTCCATTTTGAAAATTCAGTATTTATTATGGGAAATGACCAATTCCATGGAGGGGATTGGGGGAAAGTAGGTGCAATAGACTTTGCTGGTACAGGGAACTTCTTTTGAATATTGGCATACTCATCTGCAATACCTCTATACATGGCTGGATTTCTTAACCAATTATGTGAATGTGTGTGAGCTATTTGATTCAATTTTTGTAAGACTTGTTTTATCAAGAGAAAGCTACGTCTCTCCCTTATTGTTGTTAATCCACTCTCCATAAGCAGAACTTGGATTGCTTGTGGGTTTCTAAGACCAAATATGAGATGTATTATATCATTTTGTGTTGTTTCAATTTTTTGCATCTGGGGTCTTTGCACATGCACCTAGACAATGAGCCCATAGTCAATATGGGGTCTTATATGTGATTTATAAAACTGGAGTAAGGTTTTTCTCCTTACAACCCCAGGGTGTGGAAAGAAGTCTTTTTAGTATATTGGTTGTTTGAAATGTGGAGGTGGAAATTAAGTTTTTGGTCAAGCATGAGACCTAGGTAATTAATATTATTATCTTCTGGAATAGTTGTTTTATTTAGAGTTAGTTTTGCATTAACATGGTTTCGCTTCCGGTGAAATTGGATTATTTTTTGACTTGGTGGTGTGCAATGGGTAAATCTGAATGTTGAGAGATTTTTCAAACTGGAAAAGTGACTTTTGCAGATTTGACTGTGATATCTGAAAGGTGGTGCCAGATGACCATAGCACCAGATCATCAGCATATTGTAGATCGTGTGGGGTAGGTTCAATGTCCCAGAGATATAGGGCAAAAAGGAGGCAACTGAGGACTGCTCCCTGAGGTAGGCCTTTGGATATTGTTTTTGGGGTGAAGAGGCTGAACCAACAACACAAACAATGAAACTTCGCACTTCTATGAAGGATTTAATAAAGGATACAGCTTAGGAGGTACTCCAAGGTTTGCAAGTTTATTTAAAGGGATTTGGTGGTTCACATTGTCATAAGCTCCTTCAAAATCTAGGAAAGCTGCCACTAGGATATTATTTTTTGAGAAAGATTCATTTATTGCATTTGTTAGCAAAATGAAAGCATCTGTTGAGGAGTGGTATTTCCTGAATCCAGTTTGAGTGTGTGGATCATGTTATTTTTCTCAACAAACCAGAGGGAGTCTGTGATAAATCATTTTCTCCATTATTTTCCCCATCACAGGTGTAATCATTATGGGCCTATAAGACTCAGGGTTATCATTTTGGTTTATTTTTCTTTAGGATTGGTAGGAGGGACGAACATTTCCATATATTGGGGAACCTAGAAGATGCCCAAGCGTGATTATAACAATTTAGCAGTTCTTGTTTGTATGAAGGTGTGAGATTCTTTATCCATGTAGGGTGTATATTGTCATAGCTACTGCTAGTTTTGGACCTAATATGATGTATTGCATTATTCAATTCCTGGATTGAAAATGGATTAGTTATGTACTTGGATCCTGGGCGTGGTTGGTAACTAGGGTTCATAGGAATTGTGGACAGCTTGCTTTGATTATTTGATGTTAGCTTATTAACAAAAAGAGTTGCAAATAGGTTAGCCTTTTCATTATCATTGTCATAATGGGTATTATTATGTATAAGCTCATACAGGAGTGGGTGGGGAGAAGTCTTTTTTCCCACATATGTGGCTTATGACATTATGTATAATGGCTCATTTGTTTCTCTGGAGAGATTATTTGCAAAATTATTCCAGTATTTATATTTAGCATCTATTATAGTCCTTTTTAGATTAGATTCTGCTTGTAATTTTTTTAAATATGTAGTAGGTGTTGGTTTTTTTATGAATTCTGTCCTAGCTGCCTTTTTATCCTCCATTTATTTAGGCACTCATTTGTCCACCATGCTTTAGGAATTTGTTTAGGGAATGTTTTCTTAGGTTGTTGTCCTGGGGATAGCATGATTAGCTGTATTTATTAGTTAAAGATGTCAATGCTTCAGCATGTGTGTCAACTGTTGTCTTAGAAATGCATGAACTTTGGGTGAAACTTGTAATTCATCATTTAGCTTATTTTGGAAAATAGACCAATTTGCTTTAGTGTTGATATATTTGGATGTATGAGATAAAGTTTCAGCAGGTTCATTTAGGGAGCAAACTATAGCAAAGTGGTCTGTACATAGACTATCAATTTTATTTATGTAATTTTGTTCAAAAAATTTAAAGACACAATTTGTAGGTCAATTGTGGAGAAATTGCCAGTTTTGGGGTTTGAAATAAGTATTCAGGTTTGGAGGGGTAGCAACAACTAATTCATTATTATTTGAAGTCATATGCTCAATAAATTTACCAGCTTTATTTGCTGGTTTATTCCCCCACAAAAGGCTGTGGGCATTGAAATCTCCACAAATAATGATATTTTTTAACATATTAGAATTATTTATATAATTAAAGAAATCCTGGCATCTGTAGTTTGGCCATTAGGGTTATAAAAGCTTATTATGTAGGTTTTTAAATTATTCAGCCAAACACTTATACCAATTACATCAACATCATTTCCAAAATCTGGAAAATTGATGCCACAAAATTTTATATTATTATTAACTAATAAAGCTACACCACCTCCTTTTTCTCTCTGAAGCTCTATCCTTTCTCAGGATAGTATATCCCAGAGACTTAACTTTTTGTTGATTTTGGGTTAAATGAGTTCTTGGAGGCAATTAATATTAATTGAATTATTATTCATAAATGATGTTAGTTCATTTAGCTTATTTTCTGTGAGTGATCTTACATTCCATTGGAGTATTGATAAATGTTGTGTTGTTGATTTATTCTTCATATGAATGTGTATCAATGTTCAGCTTTGTTAAGAGTAAAGCAAGATCTTTTTTTGCTTGAATGAGCATATCATCTGGGATGTAAATTTTTGCCAATTCTGCAATAATTTTTGTTTTCTGTAGTTGATGTATGTTCATGGCCTGAACTGCCATTACAGTTTAGAATGAATAAGCATATATTTGGGGATTGCATTTTTGGTAGTGCATCCTGTTTGTTGGGTAATGGATTGATTCCTGGTAGTGTTTCTGGTTTGTTTCTTCTTGGGAGGGAGGGCCAGGCTGGCCTCATCTCACCGGACAAGGAGGCTTGTTGGCTTGGTGATTGCTTCTGATAGGTATTTGAGCTAGGGGGCTTAGAAGATGGTGTTTTTATATGGGGTGCTTGATGCAATGGGGGCATTTGACTTGGGGGTTTTGGTTGGTTTCATTACAGGGCTTATTTGGTATTGTTGGGCAGCATTTGCTTCCATTGCTGCAAAGGGGTATGGGATTGCCTTCTCTGTTGATATTTGGGAGTGTTAGAGCTCTTTTCTTGTATGCAGGGCATAATGATTTATTTGTAGATTCATGTGGGCCTTTGCAATTGATGCATGTAGGCTGAGTGTTGTTGCAAGTTGTCAGCTCTTTAGGATGGAAAGATTTACAATTACTACACTCTTGGAGAATTTCATTGCATTTGTTTGTTGTGTGTCCCAGTTTGAAACACTTCTGACACTGAATAGGCTTAGGTTGTATTCCTTGTGTGGTTTGATTTGCCCAAATAGGAATAATTTTTCTGGGATACCAATTTTATCCTTCAGTGTGAATAAGAAGGATCTACTAGTTTTTTAGGCCATTAGAGTTGGGTTTTCCAAGTTGGGTAACATCCTCAACTGGGATTGTGTTTCCAGCCCTATCTGAAAGGCCTTCTTTTAACTCCTGAGTAGATATCTCTGGGGGAACATTATAAACTACTATTTTTGTTGGTGATTGTTTTGGGTTCCATTAGATGCAATAATTGGGGTATTCAGAAGGGATTTAAGGTTAATTATTGTATCTGCTGATTTCTGATCTTCTACAGCTATTAGCAGAGATCCATCACGGTTAATGTAAGAGAGAACATTGATTTTAGCAATTTAAAAATTGCAACTCTTATTGCAGTGATCATTTTTATTTCAAAGGGGGTAGTGGGAGTAATTTTAAGGTAAATTCCTAAGTTTTTGGAGGGAGGATCTTGGGCAGGGAGAGGGGAAATGCTTTAATTGGGGAGATTTTTTTCCTTTTTTTAGAACTTCTAGAGAGGACCTCTTGAAACCCATTATCATCATTTATGGTTACATTAGCCCCTACACTTATCATTGGTCCTATTCTCTGAATTGGAGCTATCATTTGAACTTTGAGAAAGTGTGCTTGACCAGCCAAGATGGGTATCTTTCACTATGGCACGTTCACTGGAATTTGATTTGGGATCTGGGGGGACATTTTTTTTTTGAGGACTTCTAAACATTGCCTATTGGAAAAAGCTTTAAACAGAGAAAAACAAAACTAAAGCAAGAAGGGAAAATGGAATGATATCAAACCGTCTGCACTATACTATGGGGAGGAGAACACCACAGTATAGCCTGAGGATGAGTTGAGCAGGATTGGTTTGGTATAACTGCTGATTAGAAGCGATAATAATTCACAAGAAAATTTGTTTTAATTTTCTTATAGAGTTGCTGTTTTGTGTGAAAAAATTTTTTCAAAATTTGGTTTTTTGTCTTTTCTCATGATTTTTCTTCTTTTCTCATGATAAATTTGTAGGCTTCTTCTTGGGACAATTCACTTGTAGCTGAATGAGATGTTGCCATACTAAGTAATTTTTTTAGTTGCAAAATTATGTTACTATTATAGTAAACTGCATTATTGTAAACACTGCTTATGAATATTAAAAATATAGATGAATATGTAAACTGTAGATCAGCTAATTAGGTAACATATGTGGTATAATCATAGTAGGGTTTATCCAATTCAATAAGTCAGCATAAATTAACGACTACATATGATGTTGAAGGTTTAGATCCATTAACAGTTCAAAAGGATGTATGAAAATATATATTTTCGAAGATTGGGTTAAAGTTTTTACATATGTCAGTGGGTTTGAATTCAGTCCTAGTTTAAATTTCAAATTGAGGAGATGGACTTATTTTCTTTCCATATTTTACTATTCAATAGTATCTACTCAGGGGTATCTTCTGTGTTCTTACAGTACCTGCAAAATGGGCTACTGGCAACTTCTCTATTTGGCTGCTTAATTTTATGTGAGCGAAAGAATGGTGGTTGAAGTTAGCTGTATTTGTACACAGGCAATAAAACCAGACTGATTGCATCCTGGTTGGAAAGGGGGATAAATTTGATGGTTTTAATTTAGGTAATATTTTTCATTCACAATCTAGTTACATCCCTAATATATTTAGAAGTTTCACTGCTTCCATTTTGCTTTTTGTTCATTGCTCTGCTATTTTGTCTGCTTCTTTATTTCCCTTTATACTCAGATAAATAGGTATATATTGAAATTTAATAAAACAGCCTAATCTTCCATGGCTGTTTAGGTTGTCTTTAATTAGATGTAGGTCTATGTCCAGTGTTCAAAGTTAGGGTTTGTTAGGATATTGAGAGCAGATTTAGAGTCAGAGAATACTACTATATGTTTATTGCTCTGCTTCAGTTTAGTTAGGGCCTCTAAGAGAGGAGGACCAGGAGAGAGAAGAACGAGTGGTACGAAAAACACAAAACCCAATCACCACCATCCAAATTGTATTTACCAAGAGCAAAGGACTTCCAGAACAAATCACACCCATACTTACCGACCTACTGTATCTCCCACCACTCTGTTAGAAACGCTGGTGTAGAAACAGAAAAACACGACCTGCTACAACAATCCATACTTGAGCTTTACCATTTGAAACCCACCACCTCCAAGTCTAACTTCAACTCTACCACAAACAGCAAACACTCCTTCATACCTACAAGTGATAATGAACATCAGTCCTGGATGACGTATTACAAGAAAGTCCCTCCGCCAGCACAGACAAGTAACTGTCACATGTAAGGACCCAAACCTCTGATCCTGTAAAAAGGAAATCAAGATTAAAGCGGAATCCAGAATATCCCTCTATATTGCTGTTGAACGTCTGGTCAGTAACAAACAAAATCAAGGAACTGGACATCTTAATGCAAGGTAAAACAGATTGATGTGGCCTGTCTTACCAAAACTTGGCTTACAAATAGCAGTATACTCAGCCTCGATGGCTACAATGCATACTTATTACCTTGGAAGTCAGCAGACAAAAAAAAAAGAAAAAATCAGCCATGTGTGGAGGAGTTGGTCTTATCTGCTGAAACAATACGCCCAGCTGAATACTCAATCCTCCAATACCCAAATCCCCAGAACTCAAAGTGCTATGGGTCTGGGTAAGACTGCGCTTCCTACCAAGGGGAGTGTCATCCCTAATCTTTGGAGTCGTCTACTACCCACCCAAAGCCCCATTCCGCAAGACTCTAGTCAACCACCTATAATACTCTGCCAACCACTTCTGGAGTAAATATCCCTTTGCTGGTATTGTGTATGCGGAGACTTCAATGATATTAAGCCTTCCTGGATAGAGCCCAGCCTATCACTGAAACAAGTGGTGAAGTCTCCAACCCACAGCAGTAACCTACTTGACATGGTCTTCACTAACCTCAAACAGTACAACAAAGAGCCAGAAATCACAGCAAGCATTGGCTTAAGTGATCACCTAACAGTGACCTGGAGACCTACGCATTCATCACAGCAAAAGGTAATTAAACAAACAGTAACCTATCGACTGATCAGGGATGAACAAATCCCCGCCTTCAAGGGAAAGCTAACATTGCAGAACTGGACCCCTATTTACAGACTACCGTCCGCTGAAGACATGATAAATGCCTTTTGCGACCAACTTCAGAAAATGTTTGAAGAGCATTTTCCAGAAAAGAAACGGGTAGTAGGAAATGAAAACAAACCTGGATCATGCCAGATATAAAAGAGCTTATCCTAAGGCAGGATAACTTGTACAACTCTAACAGAGCAGATTCCAAACAAGTTGCAAAATATAGTGGTGAGAAAGATAAGTATGCAAGGAAGCAGCATGGCTGCTTTGACTGTACAGAAGCTTTTATCTTCTGATTCTAAAAGTTTCATAGCACAGTTCAGAACATTCTTAGCCAAAAGCAGAAAAACATTGAACTAAGAAACAAAAAAGGGGAGAAACTTACCGCTAACGCAATTAATGACCACTTTGCTACAATCTGTACAAAGTACCCTGGTCTTACATCACTTCCCGACCTTCCAAGCATTACTGAAATCCCTGTCATTGAAGCAGAAACCATCCAGACCACTTTCTTAAAAACTGGATGCATCCAAGGCCTCATTTCCTGGAGAACTGCTGATCAAAGCATGCAGCAACAAGCTTGCGGTACCGTTTACTGCGTAGTAAACCAATGCCTGAGTGAGGGCACCTTCCCGACACGATTCAAAACTGCTGTGGTCATTCTTATACCGAAAAAATCATTCGTCGAATCTGCAAATGACTTAAGACCCATCTCAAAGACATCGATTTTCTCAAAAGTCCTGGAAGGAATTGTCTTCAAATGGCTTTTTGAAGATATTAGTGAAAATCTTGATCCTTGGCAGTACGGCTTTCGTCCAGGTCATAGTACTGTGCATTACCTGATCCGCCTCATCAGAGACATCCTGGAGCATCTGGAGATTGACGGTGCTTATATTGACTGCATCATCGCGGACTTCGTGAAAGCGTTCAACTTACTCAACCACTCAGTTGTTATCGATGAAGCAACTTACCTTGGAGCAAGACAAATTGTCTTGCGAATGGTTGGCAGTTTCCTGACGAACCACAAACAGAAAGTACAACTTCCCAATGGCGAAACGTCAAACATCAGGGAGCTGACCTGCGTTGCAGCAGAAGGGTCGAAGTTAGGCCCTTTAGCCTTCCTTATTGTGATCAACAAACTTTTGTGTGAAATTATGGAACGCTACAAATTCGCTGACGATCTCTCCACCCTCCTCCTCAGACTTCTCTCACAGAGCATACAGCCAGACCCAATCCTAACAGTAATGCGAAAAAATCAAGGATGAAGCAAACCAAGTGATACTTACACTCAGACAGGAAAAAACAGTCCTATTTAGGGTTAATTTCCTTAAATGGCCAGTTCCAGACCCGCCATGCGGTGGGCTGAAGGCTGTAAAAACGGTGAAGATCCATGGGTGTCCACCTGGATGCCAATCTGAAATGGAATACCCACGTATCGTCAATCGTCTCGAAGACTGGATCTTTTCCTCCTAAGATCTTTTGCCTACCTTCGCTGCTTTGGGATGAAAACTGAGATCATGGTTGTATGCTACAATGCTACATTAGACTGCTCACTGAATATGCCTGCCCAGTGTGGCACAGCGCACTGACCATAGATCAAAGCGACAAAATTGAAGGATTGTAGAAAAGGGCCTGCAAAATAATACTGGGGAGTAGTTATGTTGACTATGAGATGAGCCTCAAAGTTCTGAAGTTGGAGTCCCTCAAAGAGAGAAGGCACACACTGGTCATGGACTTTGGTCGAAAAATCCTCAACTCTGAAACACACCGCAATCTACTTCCGGATTTTGAGGCGCGCCAAACTCAACATTCTACGAGGCTCAGAAAAATAACAAAAAACGCAGCAAAGCTGGAACGACCGCCGATCCACTCATCCGAACGCTACCTGAAGTCATTTGGTCTATACTTCGTAAAACACTACAATGGTGAGGTGACCCAGAAAAATTGTAAATAAATCAAGTTTGAATAATTTAATTTTGTAAGTGTTTTAAATTGTTGACTTCCGCTGTTATTTTTGTTGTTAACAAGAATATTAAGGGAAAAATAAAGTGAATTTGAATTAAGCCAAATTGATTGCAGCTACTTCAGCTATTAGTATGCTGGTCCCTTCCTTGTGTTTTATCCATAATGCATAGGCTGTGCTCTTTTAGAAAGCATCCATTTCCAAATCCTTCTTCACTTTAAGACCCATCAACATATAGTTGAGCATATCCATTATGTTTCTTTTTTAAGAGATGTTTGAAGTCTTGTATTCCAGTTTTGGATTCAATTGTCCTTTTTTAGGGGAGGAATTCTAGTTTAACCTCTTGAGTTATTGATATTCATGGTGGTTCTTTTGCTATTTTAGTTTTAACATGTTCTAGTTTGATGGGGTATTGTGGCCTTACCATATTTGCTGATATCAGTGGGCAATATTTTGGCTCTAGTTGGCTAGCTCTGGCTTTTGGAAATTTTTGTTTAGCCAGTAAATAGCAAACATTGCAAGTCCCCATTGCCCTCCCTAACACAAATATATAGCTAAATTTTATATAGGCTTGCCTACTCATTCTATTTTCAGTAATGTAATGCTTGTCTTCATTGTGCTTGTTTAAACATTTGCTGTTAATTTAATAAGAAGTACAGGGTTGTGCTATTTAAGATATAGTCTGTTGTTCATATGTAGTTTTGGCTATAAATTTGTCCATTAGGGGTTGGGGGGATGACTAGCAATTGCAATGGAAGTAATTAGTAATTTTCAAAAGAGCATATTAGATGATGTTTTTGCCTTGATTTTAGCTAAGTAACATACATTTTTAATGCCTACTGAATATTCTTTACTTTTGAGATAAAGGTAAGTTGCCCTGTAGGTGGACAGCTGATCACCACTTCTGCTAAATCACTATAAAGTCTCTGTTACCCTTTAGGGATTGTTCATCTTTTTGATTTGTTATGACATTTCCCAGTTTAATTAATGAGTAACAAATGATTTTTCTTTCTGCTATTTTATTATTGTTATTCTTTGCCAGTTTTTGTGGTTTATATGATTCTTTGTTTGTCATATATGTGGGACTGTAGTGACATATAATACTGATCTATATTTATTAATTGAATTAAGGGATTATATTATTATTGGATTTTTGGGCCTATATAATTAAGTGAAGTAACTCTTCAGTGCAAAGATAGTTGAATCATTTAAGGTTCCAGTGCTAGAATTCTAGATTATTGTATACCAAAATTGTTAAGAAAAGCCTGATTTATCAAATTAAAATATGATGCCACTGCAGAGTGCTAAACACCAGAGAGAAAATCCAAAGAAAAATGTGGATAAATGCATGTTATGTAACCTGGACCTTGATGAAGATTCTAGTACTGTATGTTAAAATGTGACAAATGGATGCATTACAGTTGCCTAAGTATGAGCAATATTGAGTATATTCTTTTAAACAAGATGGAAGATAAAAGTGGCTTTAAGTAGACTTGTCCTCAGTGTAAGGTATCTGCACCTGTATTTCCAGCTCCTGTCCAGCCTGCAGCCACCATTCAGGACATTACAAAGGTGATTTCCCAAGCTATGTACAGCTTGCAAGCAAGCCTAGCAAATACAATTCTGCAATCTGAAAGTGTGCTTAGAGCTGAATTTAAGGCTATAAAAGACCAGGTAAACAGTATAGAGGCAGCCCTATCATCTAAGTGCAGTTCTGCTGAAACTAAGCAAATTGTACAGGACAAGGTGAGGGCTTTGAGTGTGAATCTTCAGCAGTCACTGAGACAGATGTGCATCAAATTATTCATGCCAAAAAGATTGCAAACAAACAAAAGAACAACATTGTTGCTTATGGTATTGAAATATCAAATGATGGTTTCAGTGCTTTCTGAAATATCCTCTCAAGCAAGTACAGGATTGCATGTGGCCCTATTAGTAATGTCTGACATCTAAATGTCAGATTGGAACAAGCAAATTACCAAACACTCCCCTGCCACTTTTATTTACTGGTCTTCTTTCCAACTCAAGAAACAAATCCTGAAAGAATCATTGATAGAAAAGAGGATATCCAGTTCTGCCATGACTGCTCAAAGCAGGACAGTGAAAAGCATAAACAGCTTGTTGAGCAGTTAAAGGAACAAACCACAGCTGGTGAACAAAACCTTGCCATACATGATTTCAAGATTGTTACCAAAAAAGAGTAAGTACAGATTTTTCTGTTCTTATCACTAATGTTGATCAGCTTACTAACAAACTAAATCAGTTGAAATCAGCTGTTTACTTGAAAAATTACGATCTGGTTCTACTGACTGAAGTCGTTCCAAAGTCTAGTGGTAATAAGTTGGATGATTCCCTTATTAAAGACCCTGGTTATTTTGTCATCTCAAATTTGAATTTGCCAGGATGCAGGTGTGGTACTTTGGTGCTTGTCAAGGCATGCTACAGTGCCTGAAAGTTTTGTGTGCCCTGTGATTCAGATTATGTTGAAGCAATAGGGTTTGGCCTTCATGATAACGAAACATGGTTTTAACTAGAGTAGGCTGCATGTACAGAAGCCCTTGCTTGGCAAAAGTGATCACATAACCATTGAAGTCAATCTAGCCTTTCACAAGATCACAAACGACTACACAAAAAAGGACCTACACCATGCAGCAATCAGAGAAAGGTTGAGCAACATGGACTGGGGACCTCTGCTACAAGGGAGTGTAGATCAGCAATGGGTCAATTTTCAAGAGAAGTTAACTAAGCTTCAGGTAATATACACATCAACAAAAAACATACCAAAGTCCCAAACACTCCCTTGAGTGACTCCTCAGATACCCAGAGAACAAAACCAGAAAAGCCAATACTGGAGAAAGTATGCTCAAAAGGGAAGAGATGATGATTATAACAAATTTACAAAGGCTTGAAATAAACTTTGCAATCTTATTAAGCAACTCTGTTCTAATTCGAGTCCAAGCTTGCAGAAGATAGTAAGAAAAAATCCAAAGAGGTTCTGGAACTTCATATCTAGCAAAGACCATAGTAGATGTTCAGTGAAGACTTTGAAGACAACTGATGGGACTGAAACTGCTGACTTGCAAGAAATTGCAAAGTAAAGAGCCAGATAGTTCCCTCCCTCCCACTACAACTTTTCTTGTACCCAACCCTATGCCACCTATTATTATTCCCCAGGATCTGTCAAGAAAAGACTTCAGGTGCTAATAAGTACAAAGGACCAGACAACATTCACCCAAGGCCTCTGAAGGAATTGGCAAATGAATTATGTACACCACTCTGTCAATATTTTCAGAAGTCCCTTGAATCAAAGACAGTAGCTGCAGACTGGAAGAACATGTATATTACCCCAATATTTAAAAAAGAAGACAGGACAAAGGCAGAAAATTATTGCACCCATCAGCTTTACTTCAGCTGTAGCCAAAACCTTGGAGCATATAGTCAATGCAGAAATCCTGTCACATCTCCTGTCCAACAGTAATCTGTCCTCAGGCCAGCATGGCTTAAGTTTTTGATACCTTGGATGTGATGGAAGATATGTTTTATGAGGAAGAATTAGCAACAGTACTAAAAGGATTAAAAAATAATAAGGCTACAGGTGCTGATTTTGTGGTAAATGAGTTTCTTAAATATGGTGGGTTGAGGTTGGTAATAAGTTACTGAAGATTATGAATATGGTTTTTGAAAAAGGGGAAGTATTTAGCAATTTTAGGAAAACCCTAATTAAACCACTGTATGAGAAAGGTGATAAGAGTGAGTAGTAATTATTGAGACATTAGCCTGGTCTTTGTAGGTAGCAAATTACTTAGTAATATGATACTTTTTAGACTGAAAGATGCTGTAGGCAAATTTATAAGAGAAGAACAGTGTGGATTTAGAAAGGGTAGAGGATGTGTTGACTAAATATTCACTCCTAGGTTAATAATTGAGAAGTGGTTGAGTTATCAAACTCCTTTAGTCCTCAGTTTTATAGATTATGAGCAAGTAATCAATACTGTTGATCGAAGAGCTTTGGCAACAGTCTTATCCTTGTATGGTGTATCAGACAAATACATCAAATTGATTATTGCTACATATGATAATAACACTGCTGTGGTTAAGGTAGAAAATGAGGTTAGCAGGTGATTGTGTAATAAATTAGGAGTTAAGTGGGGTTATGTTCCATCCCACTTTATATGGATCATTTTAATGGACTTGGTCTTAAGGAGCACAGGAAAGGCAATGGGAGAACACCAAGTTAAATGGAGAGAAAACACTTTCCTGGACTTAGATTATGCTGATGATTTAAGCATCCTAGATGAAAGTGAGAGCAAAATGAATGAACTTTTAGAGGTTTTGCAAGTTCAGTGTGCTAGAATAGGTTTGAAAATTAATGTTAAGAAGACTAAGTGGGCTAAGGCTAGGAATAAGTGAAGATGAAAAGGTGATGCTGGGTAATGAAAAGATTGATCAGGTTGACAGCTTCACTTACCTAGGTAGTATTATTAGTTAAGGCAGTGGGAGCAGGGAAGATGTTTAAAGTAGAATAGCCAAGGCTCAGGTTTTTGACAGTTGAAAGAAGTTGGGAAGAATAGTTTGGAAACCAAGATTAGAATATTGGTAGCTACAGTGATAACAGTGGTCAAATATGGTTCTGAAGCATGGGTGCTCCAAAAGGTGGATGATGATTTACTAGATGTTTTCTGGAAAAATCGCCTACAGACTGCTCTGTGCACCCAGCTTACTTACCTTATTTCAAACAGTAGGCTGTATAAAAAAGCATGGTTCAATCCTACTTTCAAAGACTATAATGAGAGAAAGTTTGAGATGGTTAGGTCACATTCTGTGGATGAAGGATGACAAACTGCCAATAATTGTGCTTTTTGGCCAACTGTCTAGGGCTAAAAAGAAAGCAGGTCATCTGCAGTTGGGGTTGGAGGATGTCATAAAGAAAGGTTTAAGGGAAATCGGAACTTCCTGGGGGGATGTAAAGAGGGAGGCTTTGAATAGGTTGGGATGGAGGAAGAGCATGTGTAGCTCTGTTGGGCTCAGGTGGCTTGGTGCTGTGGTGAGTCGTTAGTAGTAGTAGTAGTATGAGGGACAGGTGTTTTTTTATTAAGTCAATGCTAATGTGGGTAGACTCTTATGACTTAACAGAATGGACCTAAATGGTGGGCAGTTTCTAGAGGATATAGAATATATTATGTTTATTATAACTTGGATTAAGGGAAGTAAAATATTTTCTAAGTTGACCAGAAAAACTATGTCAGCCATGTGCCGCATGTTTGTGTGGTATATATTTCTATTTAACAGAAAAGGACACAAGGAGTACTGCACCCTAGTCAAAAAGTACAAAAGAATCCTGGGGTAGGTCTTTTGTTGTTTGGGTTTCTACAAGTGATGCAGAGTTGAAGTTGGACAGTGAATGACCAGTTCTTTATATTAATGTTTACAAATTGCATTAATCTGGAGTATACGCCTAGATTTGTGATTTTAACAGCAAAAAACTGGTGGAACAATTTATCATAATTCCACTTAAAGTCTAGAAAATTGTTTAGATAATTTTAGTGATTTTTTTAACTTTAAGTTGGCCTGCTCAAGTTTTGCCAGTTAACCATAGAAATTTCTCACCTGTACATTGTATACTTGTATCTTGTTCACTAAGAATAAATCCAAAGAGTTGGTAGCTAAAGACTGCATGCTTTGACAGGCATTTTGTTGTTTGGGGTTTTTTGTAGATAATGGGCAGGACATTCTCTTTGTAACTTTTTTTTTAAATGCTATTGGTATTGGGGGGGAAGCTTAGATTTCTGTGTTTAGCAAGCAAATCTGGCAAGACACTTTATCAGGAGCTTAGAATGTATCAGCATTTTGAAATTGATGTCAACTTTTGTCTGTACAAAGTGACAAAAGAATTTGCCTTACTAGTGTGTTACTTTACTTGCTCTTCTATGCTTGTCTCAAAACTTGAAGTGAAGTTAAGTTCGAAACTCGAAAATATGCATGAAACTTGAAGTTTCATGTGTCAATAGGATAATTAAACTTTTCTTTGCTCTGTTTATGCTAACCAGCCTTTTTAACATTCAAGTAACTACTGTGGGTCAGATATTTATGACTAGTTTATCTGGTTCAGGCAGGAGAGAAGACTAGTACAATTTGGAGCTTTTACTAAGATTTGTGCTAGCTCTGTAGCATGCGTTTCAGGTGTTCTATTAGGGCCCAGTCCAACACTCAATGGTCCCCACTGCTGAGTGAAGACAGCAGAAAGTATGGGGCTTGCAAAAAATCTGTAGATTGATAAAGTAATTTCATATCTGTAGGAAAGCCTTGATCAATGTCTTTTATGATTTTTCATGAGTTTTTAGATCCAGTTGTTATTGGCGGGTCTTGGTGTTGCAAAAACATGCCAAGCAGAGTGTTTAAATTAGTTGCAGTCAAGATGACTAGGAATGTCTACAACCACGTTTTAGAGATAGTTTGATTAGTCAATTTTCTTTAGTTGTAAGACTGTTTTGCCCAAAGAAATTGTTTTAGACACCTCAAATTTGATTCAAGTGTTTCCTGGTCTTTTAAAAACCTCTTAGTCCTATTCTCACTACTCCACCCTCTGTATCAGCTGAATGTATTATATATTCTTCTAATTTCAGGAAACTTTATAGGAATTTATGTTCAATATACAAGAAAATGAATGCATATGACAGAATTCGTCTAATGAAATGTACTCCTTGCATTAAAGATTCTTTAATGCCAAAATATGTATTGTCTTCAATGCTTGCTGAAGATATAATCGATGAAGAAGATTTCAGAGATGTATTATCATCAAAGGGTAGAGAAAAGCAAGTTCAGAAACTTATTGAGGTTCTTTCCCAGAAAAGTTCCCAGGCATTTCGGTAAGCTTTAGTGGCAGTCTTTTAACTTTTTGGCTTAACAAGATATATAATAATATCTTAATAATAGTCCAAAGACTATATTTCCCCCCCCCCCCCCACAATTTGAGTGTTAGTGAAAACTGACTCTTACAGTCACTGTAATAGCAATGACATAATAAAGAGTGATGAGCCTCCCTTTTGGTGAATGGTAAAAGCACTGTATATAAATATATTGCAGTATGGTCATTCCCTATTTCAACCATTATACAAAGCCAGATCAAGATGCAAGTGCTCTAGAGAACATTTAAACAAGGTTAGACATAAGCGACATTCGATTTTTTCATGGGTAGACAAGTCAGATTTCTCTTGAACACAAAACTTGGCTTCATCTTTGTAACACTAAATTTTTAAAAATCTAATTTAAAATTAATTTATTCCAATACATATATACAAATCGGTAATCAGTAGTGCAATGTCATTATTAAATGTTTTTAGGAGTTACAAGTAGGTTTCGAAGTTCCAAGTTGATGCACTTTGAGCAAATTTTGAGAAAATTTCTGCAAAAATATGCATTCCAGGGTAATATACACTGGACCACTGATGGCAGATTAAATGGGATGAGGTGTTCGAACATGCCAAGAATGCAGTAGCCAAAAATCACTGAGCCATGAACTTACTGTTATATTATTTACATACAATGGGTAAAATATATCCTCATAGTTGGTTACAAACTCATGAGTTGTATTATAGGCATCTCTTGTATTATCATCACAATTGTCTTTATTATAAGTGAAAAGATTTTCAAAAGTAGGTAATGTTAGCTGGTTCCAGAGCCATTCAAACAAGTGGGAAGGGGGGGGGGTAACCATGGCAGATGCCCAGGAGCCATGTCTAGGGGGTTTGGCTTGAAATTTGCCAACTTTGATCAAGTTTTTCACTTTGATTTGGCTTTTTTGTGCTTATATTTGAGTTGGGAGGAGGGGGAGCTCTGTAATTAATTTTTCTCTTGGAACTGCCAACCCTAGGAAGAGCTCTGGCTAGTTCAAATACTTTTATGAGATAATTGCAACTTTGTAATTGTGAATTTGGGATCCATCCAGTAAGTTGTTGTTTTTTAGATGCTCATTACCTTATCAGAGTCATAAAAAAAAAATCAGATAATGGCTCCATACGGTAGCTTTGTTCTAGAGTTTTAGACTGGTTTAAAACATAGGACAATTTAGTTTACTATTTTGAAAGGACAAAAAAGTGTATAGAAAGTATAGATAACTGATACCTAACAAAAATTAAAACATTAATTACAGACACTTTAGTATTCAGTAAAACAGATCAAACTGAACTAAAAACTATGTTTTTAAAAAAATACTTTTTTTTTAATGCCTTTCTTTAGCTTTGTCTACTTAGAGGATCCATCCTCAAAAGAAAACAAATGCCAGATTGCAAGTAATGATATGATGTAATGCTATGGCTATTATTTTTTTTTGCAAGAGAGGTAGGTGTGGTCTCAGCTTGAATTTTTACCAGTGATATTTATTAGAATAAATAATGAATCATTCAAATAAAGCATGAAAGATTCAATATTTATCCTAAAAGATTTACCAGAGACTAAAAAAATAAAATAAAACAATAACATAAAAAAAACAATTTTATTTCCAAATGTACTGAAAAGTTTTTTTTTTTTTCTTTCCTATTCCCTGGTAAAGTGGCACTTATTATGACTAGAAATTGAAAGTTTGGGCTGGTTATAACCGTTCAGGGGTTCCTTTGTAATGACTCCATTGTTTTTAATGTGAAAGATTCAAATTTTGTTGTATTGCAGAAAAGACATTTTTATTTATTATTGCATTTGGAGATCTCTTTTTTGTCTGTCATAAGTATAAAAAGAAGCAACAAAACAAATACAAAGTGCTAATCATACATTCTAATTTTGTTTTGTAAGTTAAAAGGAATGTATTTTCAAAACTATCTTTCCTTTGATTCATTTCATTCATTAGTATATTCACTTCTGACTTTCATTCTTATGCATAGGATATTGTTTTTAAATTAGGTACCATTATCTTACGTTTTTTCGTTTTGGATGAAAAGCTTCATAGAAATTTCATGTTTTTGTTTTTTGTTTTTTCTTGAGAAATTCCCAGTCTTTTTTTTTGTTTTTTTTTTTTTTTTTTTTTTTTTTTTTTTTTTTTTTTTTTTTTTTTTTTTTTTTTTTTTTGACTCAACAAATCTGTGTGAATGTAATAGAGCGAATCTGATCAAAACTTATAGGGAAGATGCCTTGGATGCCTTTACATTTGAAGTTTCCCCCTACCCAAAAACAACCCACTTCATATACCCTCCTCTTGGAGCCTCTTTCTACTTATGTTTGTGCTTTTTTTGGGATCAATTCCTCCTTTTTTTGGGGGGGGGGGGTTGTATATGTCACATGAATTTATATAGAACATATTTAGTTTTTATGTCTCTGGTTTAAAAAAAAAAAGAAATGAAAAAAAAAACCTATCTCAGCTTTAATGGTTCATAGTAATGGTTCATATTGTAAAATAATATTTTGAATTGTATATTTTGGCTTTAGGAAGTTTATAAAAATCCTTGACGAGGATCATGATTGGCTTGCAGAAACAATTAAAAGCATAGAAGTTTCTGATGACGAAGTGGAATCATTCTTTGCTTCACGAGGAAGTAATCCTAAAAGGATAACCAGTGATTCTGTACAGCAACCAGTATTTATTGATGAGGAGAGAGGTATTGATGTGCAAGACAGTGTTCCAATGAACAGACGACCTGCTGCACAGCAACATATTGTGGAACGACCTCAGAGTCAAAGCAAAGGTTTGAGATTCTGTTTATTCTTTGCTCCTTTATACAACTAAAAGATTTTTTTCTGTGGAAAAAACTGTGATTGTTCTTTATTTAAGAAATGAGGATAGTTTTTTACATTGGATTTGTTTAGTCAGCTTGATAATTGATATTCCTAGACTTATCTTACAATTTACTTATCTTATTCCGTGGTATTATTCCAAGATCATTTAAAAGTCAAAGTTTGAAAGATAAGGCTGACATTGTATCCTTGACTTTGCTTATTGTAAGTATAATTGCAGTATGTAAATATAGTTTGGTTTAATGCAAAATTTGTTGTTTTTTTTTTAGAGATAATGTGAAAGATAAGGCTGACTTTTTTTGCAATCTTTGCTTATTGTAAATATAATTGCAGTATGCAGATATAGTTAAATTTAATAAAAAAAAATTTGTTTTTTTTTTCAGAGATAACGTACGAGATGTTGACTGTACTGCGTCGGAATTCTCGGTGGTACGGAACTGGTGTGCATTAGCTCATCGTTGGGTTTATCAACGCAAGTAAATTCCATACACATGAAAATAAATATGAGAATGGAAAGTGTGGATTTGGCCATCATTTATTTGATGGAAGAATGGAAAGGCATTCAACCCAAAGATTATAATCTTGAGCAACTCCTTCGGATTTTACGTGAAGAACAATTCAATGATGTAGCAGGTATTTTCAGTTTCTGAGCTGTTATTCTTTGGCTTTTTTTTTTTTTTTTTTTAGCAAAACCATTATCCGTATTATCCTCCCTCTGAACAAATTTCCAAGATGATTCTTGCCATCCCTATGAAAGTGACTTGTAACCTCGCTCGTACTTTTTTTAATGTGAATTTAAGAAGTAATATTAATTGTCCTTAAACAGAAATAACTAAATTTTCTTAAAAGAGGCTTAAACCACTTCAGGGGGTGGGTGGGGGGGCTTACTACCAAAAGTAGCATTATATAAAGTATTGACGTAAAACAGAGTGCATTTTCATTATATCATCTATTGAAGACAATTATTGTCAGTCTCCTCTACCTCCTATTCAATAAAAAAAACGAGTTTTTTAATGAAAGTAAGGAGCGACATCAAAGCTTAAAACGAACAGAAATTATTCCGTATATAAAAGGGGCTGTCCCCTCTTCAATGCTTGCTCTTTATGCTAGAATTTTTTATTGTCTTAAAAAGTAGAGTTGTGAAAAAGCGTCAAAGTTTAGCGTAAAAGGCGAGGCGTTGAAGAGGGGATATCCTCTTTTATATACGGAATAATTTCTGTTCGTTTTAAGTTTTAGTGTCTCTCCTTAGTTTCAATTAAAAAAAAAAAACTTGTTTTTTTATTTAATTTCTGAGCGTTTTTTTTTTTTCAACTAATGCAGGGTCGAATTTGGCTCACCGGAAATGAAAAATTAAAAATGAAATTTGCATATTAATTTTGGCAGATTTATTCCGTATATGAAGGGTTGCCCCCTCCTCAATACCTTGCTCTTTACTCTAAAGCTGTTAGCACTTAAAAAAAAAAAACTTTCTATTCTAATTAAACAGTCACCGTGTTTCAGTAGCCGTTCTTAAAAAATTGGGGACAAACAGTCAAACTTTGGCGTAAAGAGCAAGTAATTGAGGAGGGGGCAACGTTTCGCATACCGGTAAGGAATAATTTCTGTCCGTTTTGAGTTTTAATGTTGCTCCTTACTTTGAGTTAAAAGAAACTTTTTTATTTAATTTCTGGTCGTTTTCAAATAGTGCTGGCAAATCTGGCTCGCCCTCCATGAAATATACCTTCATCCCCTCACGGGAAAAACTCTTCCGTGGAAATTTCATCCAACGTAAAGTACACATCCCCTCCCTCGTCGAATTCCCTCTAGACAATTCCATCATCGCTGAAAATCCCACTTCCCCGTAAAATTGCTTGCGGACGATTCAGCTTGAAAAATTCTCCTTAGCATTCTTTAATTTGAATAAAACTAATCTCTAATTGGTTTCTCGATCACGCCAGTCCCACGGACGGTGGGGGTCATTTTATACCTAAAGACATGGTTATTTGATCTTTCAACTATACTGAACAAAATGGATATCTCAAAATCTTGATCAGATAACTTTGGGGAAAAATGGGCGTGTGAGGGGGTTCAGTTGCCGTCCAAATTTTTTGGTCACTTAAAAAGGGCACTAGAACTTTTAATTTCCTTTCGAATGCATCCTCTCCCGATCTTCTAGGACCATTATTTCAATACGATCACCCTGAAAAAAAAAATAGATAAACACGCATCCGTGATCTCTCTTCTGACAAAAATAGCAAAATTCTACATTTTTCCATATAGGAGCTTGAAACTTCTACAGTTGAGTTCTCTGGTACACTGAAAATGATGGCGTGATTTTCATTAAGGTTCCTTGAATTTTAGGGTATGTTTCCTCCCTATTTCAAAAATGATTCATATATGTTCGGAATCAACATAATAAGCTTATTCTTTTGATGTATCTATTGATACTAAAACTCAGTTTTTTAGAGTTTTGGTTACCATTGAGCTGAGTTACTCTTTACTTACAATTTGTTACCACGAACTGTTTCATATACCTAACCTGAAACTTCAACCTGTGGATAATTACTCACTAGTAAGATTTTTATCACTTACTAACCTGTTTGTGTAATAGTTTGAGATACTCCCAATTTTTAAGGGCATGGTGTTTTGGCTTTGGCGGTTTTGTGCACTGCCTTGAAAATCCCAATTTCAGAATTTTAATTTTTTTACCTATTATACTTTGCTTGCTTTTCTTTAAGAAAGTAAACAATCGTGTATCGTGGCCGGGGAATAGAATTTGAAGCTTTAGAATGGGGGGAGGGGATATGCAGGTCAAAAATTTTGTGTTAGAGGGAAGGACAGTTTTTCTCCAATATTCACAAAAGAGTATGAACTACGTTTTTTCTTTTCGATTCTGGTCGTCCGGTGGGCTCTTTCCGCTAGTCTCAATGAATGGGCGAATTTTGTTAGCCTATAACGCAAGTCCTGAACATCCTTGCGGGACGTTTTGAGACCATTCTTTTTGATGGCTCGCGGCTATGGCTTTGCATTAATTTTTTCGATGCAGTTCGAGATAATTGTTCCTAGTAATCTTTGCAGAAGCTCTCCATGTGTAATTTTCTCGGTCGGTGCCTGTTTGGGGACCATGGGTAGTCCCTTCAAGGCCGTAAATAGGTAAACGATACAGTTTTATTGATTGGCTCGGCTGAGCCAGCACAGTAATTTTTTTCCTTTATTTTGTTCTGATCGCGCTTGTGCATCATAGTATGTATGTATGTATAATTTTGTTGCCCATCATAATGCAGAGAGCCACATAACTGATGGAATAGAAATAAAAGAAGAAAAAGAAAAACACCATGAAAAACACAACCAGAAAAAACACAATTTAAACAACATGACTAGTCTACCGAAGGGTATTTAGAAAAGTGCTTTCAAAGTTAAGCAGCTTTTGGTATGTCCTGTTTCTTTTGTTGACAGTATCCAGTGCTTCGTAGTTCGTGTTTCATAAGTGTCTGCACTTTCACGCGAAAAAACTAAAATGATTTATCGTCGTATCTGTTTCCAAAAACATACTGTTCTCTTAAGAACATTTTAATGTTCTCTTGAAATTTGATAGATTATCCGATGAAATGTGCTTTTTAGTTATGTGATGTAATTTTCGGGGGGGGGGGGTATCCTCTCTGGGCACAGGTATGTGTATACACATATAAGGATTGTATATTTACCATTGCAATTACTGGGGTAAAGCTGAAAGATTTTAAGCTGTGCATTTTGATTATCATTAATATTAGTAAAGGTGAAAATACTCACTTGAGACTAGACTTGGCTTAGTGTCACAGTTTGCAGAGGTTGATGTTCAAATGTTAATGCACGCAAAGAAGTTGTTCCTCTTTCCTTGCTAATGCTACCTCTCTTAAAGCTAACTTATTTCATTTTTTGCAGCTAGTACATATGTAATACCCAATCAAAGGCCTGTGAGTTAAGAATTGACTGGGGAGGAAAGTTTGTGAAATGAGCAAAGACAATCCGAAGTACAACAAAAACATGATCGGTTGCACAGTTTAGGATTTATTTTGTAGGTTAAAATTATTTTAATGTTTTATCTGCTATGCATTTTTTTTTCTAGGTTTTGAGCTTCATGGATATAGACTGAGTTTTTTGACTGCTTATGTAAATAGTTTTTTTTTTCGTCTTATGTCCTGTAGAATAATTATATATTTCTTTGGGTATAGCCCTTCCTTCATGGGTTCAATCTTATTTGGAAACTTTTTCTTCTGACCTAAAACTACATAAAAAAAAATAACTTGTCCCATTTCGGCTGAATCGACTTTGTGTCAGCAATGATTTATTTTATATAGAGCTGAGGCCTGTTCTTTTTAGCTTAGTTGTTTCGTCCATTTTCCTGTTTACCTTTTTTTTTTTCAAATATGAAATAAAGATTTAGATTCGCACGAGTAACTGAATATTTATGGATTTTTTTTTCAGACCAACTTGAAGCAATGTATGGATAGTTCGATACATTCCTGGATCCCTCCTTTTGTTCTTTATGTGTTTTCACTTATTTGACTTGAGCAATACTCCTATTTCCAAGTAATTCGTCTTCCTTGATCATTGAAACCCAGCTTATATAGATTTGCAAAAATAATGAACAATAATGAGTGACTCAGAATTGGCCTTTGTGATCGGATCCAGAAGGCTTGTTGTGATCTCTGTTGTGCTGAACAAGCTCAAGTTGTGCACAGTCTCAAGGCATAAAGTGTGTGTCCATTCCCTCTTGGCCTTGTACAGAGTATTGCTGCAGATACATTTGAAGTACCTGTACTTGTTAACAAAGTGTGCTCTAGGATTCTGAGTTGAATGTGACATTTTTTCGTTTGTTTAGCCACTAAATATGTTTTTTTTTTTCAAATTGGAACATGTTTTAAAGAGGAAGTTGCCGCCATTAATTTTTATTAGTGAACTGAATTAGCTGTAAAAGGAATATGTTGTCAAGCCATCATGGAAGGAAGAAGTAAGTTTTTTGCTTCATTTCTTCGCTTTGCATTGGGGTTTAATTTCTGATGAAAACATTAGTTTCTTTCTCTTGGCTTTGTAGATGAATTGGTTTTTTGGTATACCCTTATTTGCGTAAGGTAAGAGTGTATCTGTACTATTGGCAAAGTTCTGTTTTTGCCATTATAATGTGCAATGTAAGATAAATAGGGTTGCTTAAAGAGCCTGTTCATATATTTTTTGGATCCAGAGCTCGGAAACTCCTCTGAAACATTTTCCCCCATTCCTATATTTATGGCGGTCACCTTTACCCTATTTGCACAATTTTTTTTTTCTTTCTTTTTTTACAATTATTGCATATTTAAAAGGAATTGCCTTCACCGAATCTTGATAATACTACTATGCTTATTGAAAAGGTTGTATATTGATAAACCAGGTTTCGCTGTAACCTATAATCTAAATAGCACTAGGCTAGTTTTCACAATATGTATTTCGTTAGTTTTGGATATGATTACGTAAGAAGAAAAAGAAAAATAACGAAAACTTCTGTTCAAGGAGATTCCTAGAAGTTGCTGTCTCTCGAGAGTCGTAATAATTAGCAGCACGATAATTTATATAAGCTGATTTATATTAGGTGACTCGAGAACTAGTAAAAAAAAAAGCAAAAACTATCAAAAAATTTGTGTGTGCACAGTAAGTTCTAAATTTATATTAGTGGATGTACCTGAGTTGTGGATAAAATAGTACATACCGTTAGATAAAACTATAATTCAATATATGATTAGACAAAGAGTTGTTAAAAATATAGTATCTTGAGAATGCAAAAGATTGTTCTACTTCTATTTTTTATTTAGCCAGAAAAGACAAAAGTGTCGAATTTATAACTTATATAGATGCTGGTTCCCACGCAACTGAACCAGTTTAACTAAATTCACGTTTAAGTCAACCCCATGCAAGGCAACCGTGTTCAACCCAACCGCCATGTAATTCAACCCTCATGCAACTTTAACCCACGCAACCCAACCCTATTTGACAACTCCAATTCAAATCAACTCCATTTTGCTCAAATATCTTTATATCAACAATATAGGAATTTGTTTAGTGAATAGTTTACCTAAGGTATTTTGCATGGTGTTATACTTTTGATTAAGGAGGTAGATTGAAAAAGGGGTATTTTGGATAAGGTTCAATTGGGTTTTGAGGCAGCAGATCATATATTTAGTTTTTAGACTAAATAATTATACTGATACTAAAAAAGGTAAGCAGTACACAGCACTTATGAAGGAGCTGCTGATGAGCGTTCGTGGGCTTTTATTAATGGGAAGTTTGTTAAAGATCCAATTCGTGTTAGTTTAAGTTGAAGTGTATAGGTTTACTAGGCTGGTTGTGAGAGTTGGTAGGGAGGTTTCAATATGGTTTAAGGATATAAAGGGGTTTAAACAGGGGTTGCACATTGTCTCCAAAATTGTTCGCCCTGTTTTTAAATTTACTACTGGTGTTTTGTGAAAGACAGAAGGTGCCAAGGATGAGTTTAGATATTGTATCCCTTTGCATGATGTTCTTTGCAGATGATATAGTTTTTTGGTTGAGATTCATATGGGAACCTTCGGAAATTATTTGATATTTTTTAGGGGATCATTTTGATTGGAAAAAGTTAGAACTTGATGTGCATCAAACTATAGTGTTAATATTCCGCAAATGTGGTAGACAAAGCGATCGGAGCGATCGGAGGAGGGCTAAGTTTAGTTTTAATGGTGTAAGGGTTAGGATAGTGAAGGAATTATCATATTTGGGAGTAAAGTTTTAAGGCAAAAAAGGAAATTTATTTAGTAGCTGCATAGAAAGTGGGATTGAATAAGGTAAGATAAGCTATAATATGGTATTAAGAAGTCAGCTTAGGGATATTAAAAAAAATCAAATAGGCCTAGTTGAAGAAGTTTTAGAGCTAAAATTCTAAATGTTGTGCACTATGGATCTGAGATTTGGGGGTATGCAAAGGGGATAGGTTAGAACAGTGCAACTAGAATATTTTAACAGGTAGTTAGGGATAAGTAAGTGTACAAATAGTTTTGTAGTTAGAGTGGCTTTAGGTTTGTTTTCTTTAAGCAGTTGTAGGCTAGCTGATATGGTTAGGTTTTGAGAAAAAATTTCAGAGATACCTGAGGTGTGGTGATGGCTTATTTAGAAATGTTGAAGTGTGGTTCAAGTTGTTACCATCTCCTGCTAAAAGTGTGTTAGGTCAGTGTGGATTAAGTCATTTGTGGTGGTGGATGGTTTAGGGCTAAAGGATGCATAATAAGGATAGAGGGACTAAGTAGTGGATTAGCTAAAAGGAGTCTATAGGACAGGAAATATAGGTATGGCAGGCCAGTGTTTGCTTTCGGCCCAGTGTTTGCTTTCTCTGGGTCTTTATCATAGGCTGCGCAATAGCACTGTCTGAGTAAAAGAACAATGTTGGTACAATGTATTTTTTTTTTACCAGGGCACTTCGTATCGAAGGAGCTGTCGTAGAAACTTGGAAAAGGGCTCATTTGATTGGAAATTGGAATTGATTTGTGGCCTTTTTAATAGTATGACACAAAGTGATTGGAGTGTGGCAACTAACCCTCCTCTTACGCCCACCATTTCCCAAAACACATCCAATCAAAATCTTGAGATGGCCATTTTGTTCAACGTAGTTGAAAGTTTCTGGAAATTAGGTCATTGAGGATGATAAACAGCCCTCAGGACAAGGTTGTAAGTTATGTCCTGGGGCATATAAGCTTTTATAGAAAGCATTATTGTAAAAACTTCAAAAAAGGCTCATTCATTTGGAAATTGAAATGGCTAGTGCCCTTTTTAAAAGTTGAAAGTGATTACAGGGCAACTAACCCCTTTTCACGCCCACTATTTCCCCAAACACATGCAATCAAAAATTTTTGAGATATCCGTTTTGTTCAATGCAGTTGAAAGTTTTGGAAATTAGGTCTTTGAGGATAATAACCCTCCAGAGCCCTCAGGTCAAGGTTTGCAAGTTATGCCCTGGGGGATAGAAGGTTTATAGATAGCGTTGTCGTAGAAACTTCAAAAAGGGCTCATTTGATTGGAAATTGAAAGGGCTAGTGACCCTTTTTAATAGTCGAAAGTGATTGGAGGGCAGCTAACCCCCTCTCACGTCCACCATTTTCCAAACACATCCAGTCATAATTTTGAGATAGCCATTTTGTTCAACGTAGTTGAAAGTTCTGGAAATTGAGCTTTGAGGATGACAAACCCCCACATCCCTCAGGGCAAGGGTTGTGAGTTATGCCCCTGGGGCATATAATGTTCTTTTTATAGAAAGCGTTGTCGATTGTAAGTTATGCCCTGGGGGGCATATAATGTTTTATAGAAAGCGTTCTCGTAAAAAAACTTCAAAAGGGGTCATTCGATTGGACATTGAGAGGGCTATTGTCATTTTTAATAGCTGAAAGTTATCGTAGGGAGAATCACACCCCGCAACATGCCCATCATTTCCCAAAACATTTCCGCTGAATATTCTGATATGATCATTTTGTTCAACGTAGTTGAAAGGTCTGGATATTATGTGTTTGAGGATGACAGCCCTCCCTCCATAGCCCTTAGGACAAGGGTCCTAAGTTATGCTCTTGGGGCATATAAGGCTTTTATAGAATGCTTTGTCGTAGAAACTTCAAAAAGGGCTCATTGAATTGGGAATTGAGATGGCTAGTGCCCTTATTAATAGTCAAAAGTAATTGGAGGGCGAAACCCCCCCCCCCCACGCCCATAATTTCCCCAAACACTTCCGATTAGCATTTTGGTATCGCCAATTTGTTGAACGTAATTGAAGGGTCCGGAAATTATGTTCTTGAGTATGACAACATCCCCCACAGTACCCAGGGCTAGGATTGTAAGGTATGCCCTGGGGGCGTATAATGTCTTGATACAAAGCGTTCTTTAAAAAAAAATTCAAAAAGGGGTGATTGGATTGGAAATAGAGAGGGCTATTGTCCTTTTTAATAGTCGAAAGTAATCAGAGGGAGAATGACCCCCGCACCAAACCCATCATTTCCCAAAACATTTCCGATCAGCATTTTAATATGGCCATTTTGCTCAACGTAGTTGAAAGGTCTGGAAATTTATGTCTTTGAGGATGACAACCCTCCCCACATAGCCCTCAGGGACAAGGGTCCTAAGTAATGCCCTTGGGGCATATAAGGTTTTTATAGAAAGTGTTGTCATAGAAACTTCAAAAAGGGCTCATTCGATTGTAAATTGAAAGGGCTAGTGCTCTTTTTTAATAGTCGAAAGTGATTGGAGGGCAACTAACCCCTCTCACGCCCACCATTTTCCCGAACACATTCAATCGAAATTTTGAGATAGTCATTTTGGTCAATGTAGTTCAAAGGTCCAGAAATTATGTCTTTGAGGATGACAAATTCCCCAGAGCCCCTAGGGCAAAGGTTGTAAGTTATGCCGTGGGGGCATATAAATTTTTTATAGAATGCAATGTCTAAGAAACTTCAAAAGGAGCCCATTCAATTGGGAATTGAGATGGCTAGTGCCCTTATTAACAGTCAAAAGCGATCGGAGGCCAATGCCCCTCCGCCACGTCCATCATTTCCCAAATCACTTCTGATTAACATTTTGATATAGCCATTCTGTTGAACGTAAGTGATTAAAGGGCAACTAACCCCCCTCTCGCGCCCACCATTTCCTCTAACACATGCAATCAAAATTTTGAGATATCCATTTTTGTTCAACGCAGTTGAAAGTTTTGGAAATTAGGTCTTTGATGATGATAACCCCCTCAGAGCCCTCGGGGCAAGGGTTGTAAGTTATGCCCTGAGGGGCATATATGGTTTTTGTAGAAAGCGTTGTCATAGAAACTTCAAAAAGGGCTCATTTGGTTGGAAATTGAAAGGTTTAGTGCCCTTTTTTAATAGTCGAAAGTTATCGGAGGGCAGCTAACCCCCCTATCACTCCCCCCATTTTTCCCCTAACACAGGCAATCACAATTTTTGAGATATCCATTTTGTTCAACGCAGTTGAAAGTTTTAGAAATTAGGTCTTTGAGGATGATAACCCCCTCAGAGCTCTCGGGGCAAGGGTTGTAAGTTATGCCCTGGGGGCATATATGGTTTTTATAGTAGGCGTTGTCATAGAAAAACTTCAAAAGGGCTCATTTGATTGGAAATTGAAAAGGTTAGTGCCCTTTTTAATAGTCGAAAGTTATTGGAGGGCAGCTAACCCCCCTCTCACGCCCACCATTTTCCCAAACACATTCAATCATAATTTTAAGATAGCCATTTTGTTCAATGTAGTTGAAAAATACTGGAAATTATGCTTTGAGGAGAACAAACCCCCCGCACCCCTCAGGGTAAGGGTTTGTAAATTGTGCCCCAGGGGCATATAAGGTTTTTTATAGAAAGCTTTGTCGTAGAAACTTCAAAAAGGGTTCATTCGGTTGGAAATTGAAAGGGCTAGTGCCCTTTTTAATAGTAGAGTGTTTTGGAGGGGAACTAACCCCCCTCTCAGGCTCATCATTTCCCCAAACACATGCAATCAAAATTTTGAGATAGCCATTTTTTTTCAACGTAGTTGAGAGTTAAAGAAATTAGGTCTTTAAGGATGACCCCCCCCCACCCACAACTCTCATTGCAAGGATTGTAGGTCATGCCCTTGGGGCGGTGTAAGGTTTTTTATAGAAAGTGTTGTCATGGAAACCCCTAAAGGGCTCATTCGATTGGAAATTGAAAGCGTTACTGCCCTTTGTAATAGTCGAAAGTGATTGGAGGGCAAATAACCCCCTCTCACGCCAACCATTTTCCGAACACATTCAACCGAATTTTGAGGTAGCCATTTTGTTCAATGTAGTTCAAAGGTCCAGAAATTATGTCTTTGAGGATGACAAATCCCCCACAGCCCCCAGTGCTAAGGTTGTAAGTTATGCCCTGGGGGCCATATAAGTTTTTTTATAGGATGTATTGTCATAGAAACTTGAAGAAGGGCTCATTCAATTGGGAATCGAGGTGGCTATTGCCCTTATTAATAGTCAAAAGCGATCGGAGGCCGAATGCCCCCCATGCCCATCATTTCCCCAAACACTTCCGATTAACATTTTGATAGCCATTTTGTTGAACGTAGTTGAAGAATCCGAAAATTATGTTTTTGAGTATGACAGCCCCTAGGGCTAAGATTGTAAGTTATGCCCTGGGGGCATATAATGTTTTTATAGAAAGTGTTCTCGTAAAAACTTCAAAAAAGGAGTCATTGGATTGGAAATTGAGCAGACTATTGTCCGTTTTTTAATAGTCGAAAGTAATTGGGGGAGAATCACCCCCGCACCATGCCCATCGTGTCCCCAGAAATTTTCCGATCAACATTTTGATATGGCCATTTCGTTCAACGTAGTTGAAAGGTCTGGAAATTATGTCTTTGAGGATGACAACCCTCCTCCCATAGGCCTCAGGACAAGGGTCCTAAGTTATGCCCTTGGGCGTATAAGGTTTTTATAGAATGTGTTGTTGTAGAAACTTCAAAAATGGCTCATTCAATTGGGAATTGAGATGACTAGAGCCCTTATTAATAGTCAAAAGGGATCGGAGGGCGAATGCCCCTCCCCCTCCCATCGCCACGCCCATCATTTCCCCAAACACTTCCGATTACATTTTGATATAGCCATTTTGTTGAACGTAGTTGAAGGGTCCGGAAATTATGTGTTTGAGTATGACAACCCCCACAGCCCCCAGGGCTAAGATTGTAAGCTATGCCCTGGGGGCATATAATGTTTTTATTGAAAGCGTTCTCGTAAAACTTCAAAAAGGGGTTATTAGATTGGAAATTGGGAGGGTTATTGTCTTTTTTAATAGTCGAAAGTAGTGGGAGAGGAGAATCACCCCCGCACCATGCCCATCATTTCCCCAAACATCTCCGATCAACATGTTGATATGGCCATTTTGTTCAACATAGTTGAAAGGTCTAGAAATTATGTCTTTGAGGATCACAAACCCTCCCCCAATAGCCCTCAGGACAAGAGTCCTAAATTATGCCCTTGGGCGATATTGGGATGGTATGAAGCTATGAAATCTGCATGTTGATGTTGTTGTTTTTTCTCTCTCTTTAGAATATCTTTTTTTTTTTGTATATTTATTTATGTAAGATGGTTCTTTTTTTTTTGGAAGAGTTATGTATGGTAAAAAGAGAGATGTTTTGTTAAGTAATGTTTATATTTTTTTTTTTTTCTTGCGTATGTTGCAGTTATGTATATTTGGCTAGTAGCCCTTAGCTATATGAGTTTAGAGTGATTTGGATGTGGCCTTTTATAAGGCTATTACCGCTTATTAGTTTTTGTTTTATATTTATTTAATTTTGTTTTTTTTGTTTGTTTCAGGTTTTTTTGTGTTTTTTGGTGCCTGGTTATGGCCCCATTATTTCCTCGGACCTTGATGGTACAATGAAAATTGGGGGTAAGTTAATTGGTTTTGTTTCTCTCGCTTCATTCTCTTGCCCGTCTTTGGTGTTTGATAATGGTTTGAGATAAATTTGAATAGATTGGGGGAACTTGAGAGTCGTCGTGTTGATTTTTCACAGATGAGTGAGGGTATCATGAATGAAGACCAGGTTGAGGGTGGAATGAATGTTGAGTGTGCTGATTCAAAATATGTGTGTCTGAATGAATTGAATGAATGGAAAGTTATGCAGGAGCTGAAAATGTATGGTATGAATTGTCGCGGTTTAAATAGTTCGTTTAATTATATTAATGAAGTTTCATCTAGGCTGGAGCCTGATGTAATGTCTTTGACAGAAACTTGGCTGAACGACCATAACTCTTCATTATTGGATATACCAGGCTATAGGTTGTTTCTTCGGAATCGAGTGGAAAGACAGCATGGTGGTCTTGCAATTTATGTGAAAATGGATATAATGTTTAAGCCAAGGCCGGATATTGCTGTATATCGAGAAATGATTTTTGATCAATGGTGTTAGAGGTTTCGTTGTCTGGGCGTAAGTTATTTCTTGTTGTTGTTTATAGGCCCCCTTCAGGAAATGTGGATGAGTTTTTGGACCTGATGGATAATATGTTTGGATAAAATACCGGATTCGCGAGTGCCTTGCTTTATAAGTGGTGATTTTAATATTGATTTGAATAATGTGCAAGATGTGAATTCGAAGGCTAGAAGTTTTTTGAATCTTATGTATAGTTATGGTCTTTCCCCTTCTGTTAATATTCCAACTAGAATATCTGGAGCTTCTGCATCTGTGATTGATAATCTGTTTTTGAATGTTAGCTGCGACTTGTCGCGAGTGTTAGTGAACGACGTTTTCCGATCACTGTGCTATTGTGATCCGTGCAGCTATTAGTTGTTGTCGTCAAGGAGGTGGTATGACTGGAGTTAAACAGCCTATAATTGATAAGAAAGCTATATATAATATAGGACTAGACTTACGAATGAGTCATTTGAATGCCTTGATGGTATTGATTGTGTTAATGATAAATTTGGTAAATGGTATGATAAACTGATTCAGATGTTATATGAAAGTCTAGAGTTCAAACAAAAGCGCGTAACGTTATGATGTTGCAAAGAAACCATGGATATCGAAAGCGCTACTTAAATCGATGGATAAAAGACAAGAGCTCTATGAAAGGTCTACTAAAACTGGATCTCAATCAGATAAAGATATTTACAAAAGTTTTATAATAGAAATCTTAACACCCTTCTAAGACAGGCTAAAAAGCTCTACTTTGTAAATAAATTTAAAGAAGCAGAAGGCAATCCTGCGAAAACGTGGAGAATCATCAAGTTGGTAGTGAACCCTCGTGCTGCCCCGACTATCGCTGACATTCCTGATGCTCACTCGGATAATCAAGTTGCTAATATAATGTGTGCACATTTTACAGATATTGGTAAGAGTGTATCTGCTAGTGTTGCGCAGTCACCCAGTGATGGCTCTTATAATGATTTTCTCGATGAGGCAGCTGAAGTCTCTATATTCTTAAGACCAGTGACTCTTGCAGAGCTTGAGACGACGGTGAAGTCAATGAAGAATTCAGCAGCTGGGTCGGATTTTTTCAGTGTTAGAATTCTTCGTTCAGTTTTCTCTATTATTTCAGGTCATTTGTTGTATTTGATTAATTCATGTTTTAAGAGTGGAGTTTACCCGGATTGTTTGAAAAGTGCTCATGTGGTACCCCTGTTTTAAGAGTGGTGATAAGAATGATATGAATAATTACAGACCAATATCAATGCTCCCAATAATATCGCGTCTGTTTGAAAAACTGATTTATGTAAGAATGGTGGATTTTTTAAATAAAAATTCTTATTTTCACCCTACTCAGTTCGGATTTCGTCATGGGATGTCAACAGAGCAAGCTTTGCTTTTTTTAACAACATTTGTCAATGATTCGTTGGATGCGGGGTTGAAAGTTGCGTCTATATTTCTGGACATTATGAAAGCATTCGACTCTGTTGACCATAGTGTATTATTATCAAAATTAGAGCATGCCGGTATTCGTGGTAATTTTCATAGTTTGATTTTGTCTTTTTTGAGTGGAAGGAAACAGTGTGTTGGGGTTGAGAGTGTTCATTCTGATTATATGAATGTGAGATGTGGAGTACCACAGGGTTCTGTGCTTGGACCCTTGTTGTTTTTTAATCTATATTAATGATTTGAATGCGTGTCTTAAAAGGATATTTAGTCAGGTGGGACCTGCAGCTAGAAGGTCAAAGATGATATTGCCTAGCTTCGCTGATGACACACAGTTTTCTGTGCAGCTGTGACTGAGGCAGATTTATTTCTGCTTTTAAATACAGGAATGAGTTGTATTGAAAGATGGATGCGTGTAAATAAATTATGTTTGAATCATAGTAAAAGTAAATTTATTCTATATGGAAGAAGTGCTAATTATTATCCTTGGATCCATGGTATTCAACTAGAAAGTGGATATCTCCAGAGACATAGTTATGTTCAATATCTTGGTGTCCAAGTTGACGAGTGTCTTATGTTTAAACCTCATATTGAATCACTGTGTACAAAAATTGCCAGGAATGTTGGAATGCTGCGGAAACTGAAACATTTTTTTCCCTCCTAAAATTTTAAGAATGCTGTATTTCTCGCTGGTTCATCCGTATTTTGTTATATTGTGTAAGTGTTTTGGTCAGCGACATTTATTACTTATCTACTGCCACTGAGGGTTCTACAAAATAATGCTGTTCGTGTTTTTATCTGGAATGCGAGTTCTGACTCGGTTCGAAGGCAATACGACGGTATTAAGATTATGCCACTTTTTGGCCTAGTTAAGTTTTACACGGCATTATTCATGTTTAAAAGTTTTAATAACCTGCTACCTGCATGTTTCTCGATTGCATTTACCGAAGCTAAACACAGGTATGAGACAGAAAATGCCCATTCAATACGAACCCCGTTCCCTGTAACAACAAGGTCTACATTTTCTATCCGTTTTTTTTATGGCCCAGCTGTCTGGGACAAACTTCCCGAGGAGGTAAAAAATAAGACAGATCTGGATGAATTTCGAAATTCCCTCAGAGTAAGCTGTTTTTATCAATATGGAAGATTTTAGTGGTTGTATGTAGAGAATGATTGGTTGAATGTTGTTGGTGAGATGATTGTTTGGGTTTTGAATGGATGAGTGATTTATTTCCTTTTTTTTTATTTTATTTTTTTCTCCTCTCTTTTTGTGAATGTTGTGAGTTGTGTTGCGTTGTTTGCGTGGATGATTCTCAAGTTCCCACACTTTTTTGTTGGAGGGGGTGGGAGAGGGAGGCGAGAGAAGATATTTATTTGTTTTGGGTTGGACCCTTTTTGGGTTATATTAGGTCCGAGGAAATAAATGATAGTAATAGAAAATATTATATATATTTTTTAAAGTGTTTTTCTTCTTCTTTTTTTCGGGTTTTGTCCGGCATGCAGTAATGCATTGGATTGTGTTTTTTTTAATGAGATGTTTGTTTATTTATTTATTTGAACCCGTTTGTAAATAAAAAAAAAAAAAAAAAAAAAACAAATATAAGGTCTTTTGTAGAAATTTTTGTAGAAGCTTCAAAAAGGGCTCATTCGACTGGAAATTGAGAGGACTAGTGCCTTTTTTATTATTCGAAAGTGATCAGAGGGCAAATGCCCTCCCCCGCATGCCCATCATTTCCCAAATACTTACAATCAATATTTAGAGATAGCCGTTGTTTTCAGTGTATCAGAAAGGTCTGGAATTATGTTTTTGAGGGTTAAAAAATCCCCCAAGCCCTCAGGGCAAGGGTTGTAAGTTATGCCCTGGGGACATATAAGGTTTTTATAGAAAGTGTGGTCATACAAACTTCGGAGGGGGCTCATTGGATTGGTAATCAGACGCTCTAGTGCTCTTTTTAAGATTCAAAGTGATTGTAGGTCAGTTACCCCCTCCTCCCCCCCCCCCCCCCCCCCACAGCACGCACACATACGTCGTATTGTCTCGAAATGCATCTAATAGAAATTTTTAGATAGCCATTCTATTGAAAATAGTCTAAATATCATATAACAAGGCTTTTGGGGTTGAAACAAGCCACAGATTAGGGACAGGGGTTGTAAGTTATGCCCAGGGGGTATTTAAGGTTTTTATGGAAGGGATGGTTGTTTTAAACTAAGAGGTTCAGTCTTTCTCCCTGAAAAGACTGTCAATATAAAACGAACAGAAATTATTTAAAAAAAAAAAACTTTCCATAAAATAAGTTTTTAAAAAGTAAAGAATTCCATTAAACCAAAAATGAACAAAAATAGAATCAAATAATTACCAACCATACATCTACCACAAATCAGTATCTATAAATAAGTGAAACCCAAAAAAAACAGAAATTTAAATAAATAACCGAGTCAAATTCAAAACGAGCAGAAATTAATGAGTAGGGTTCTAAACCCATGCTTTCTAAAAAAAAGACAGTACAATTATACTTTACTGAAAAAAATTCTTTTAAATGTTTTCACTTTTATAACTTTAAGAAATAAAAATTAATTAAGATTTTTAGAGAATAAATATCAGCATATGTATATTAAACTGACAATGCACTTTTTTTCAGTAAATTTATTTGAATTTTTTTCAGTAAAGTACAAATTATGTTCTGGCTTTTAGAAAGCATAGAGTTTTAGAAAGGTTTTTAGGTTTACGTATATATATATATATATATATATATATATATATATATATATATATATATATATATATATATATATATATATATATATATACTTATATATATATATATATATATATATATTATATATATATATATATATATATATATATATATATATATATATATATATATATATATACAAGGCCGTACCCAGGGGGGGGGGTGAATCCCCACCTCCCCCAAATGTTTGTCTGACTCGTAAAAATGTAAAAATATGGATAGAAATAAATTTGTTATGCGTTTTTTTAGGTATCAATCACCTATGAAAAAAAAAAAAAAAAACAACAAAAAAAACAAAAAAAAAAAAAAACACATCATCCATGATCATTCTTCTGGCAAAAAAATAGAAAATTCTACATTTTTGCAGATAGGAGCTTGAAGCCTCTATAGTAAGGTTCTCCGATACGCTGAATTTGAGGGTCTGATTTTCATTAAGGTTGTTTGACTTTGATGGGGTGTTTCCCTCCTTTCTCAAAAATCAGGCAAGTTTTGTCAGACGTGTAGCTTTTGATGTGTAACACCAAACTTAATAAAACTTATATATTTGGAATCAATACATAAGTCGATTATTTTGATATAGATATTGTTATCCAAATTATTTTTTTTAGAGTTTTGACTACTATTCAGTCGCGTCTCCCCTTACTTACAGTTCTTTACCATGAACATTTGAATTGAAATAGTTTGACATTTGAAATTAGCAAAACTTTTCATTCCCAGGGCCCAAACACACTTAAAATTTCATGGTTGCAGCAATAGTGCTGAACGAGGGGCCTTGAAACAAGACGCTTGCAGGCTCTTCATTCCCTTATGGACAAAAATCTGCAAAAGCGAAACTTCGTAGTGTGAAATTAGAATAAGTTTAAAATAAATTAATTAGGGTACAGTATAAACCCCAGAGCAGTGGTTCAATTGACATTGCTTACATATGTATTGACGAGCACTAACTTACCATAAATCCTAATTGGAGCCATATTTTTCTTTGGATAAGAACAGGATTGTAAACTTTCTGCGTCGCTAAAAATAGTCATTACATGATACATAACCATAAAGTATTCTAAGTTACCGTAACTATACTAATATCAATGAATGGAATTGCGTAAACCACATAAGTGTTATATCTAGACTTGCTAGAAAAAAAACCATTGGTTTATTTGAATTTGGCATCCATGAAATACTCCAAATATATATTCTTTATTTTTTTAGGTACCAGTATGTTCCAGTATGCATAATTCACTATTACCAGCAGACTGTTGTCGCATTACCGACATGTTGGATTCCAGTTAGCCATGTCTACTTAGTGTGAACGGCTTTTAAACTGTTAGCGTGATGTGTATGGAAAACTTTTTTTTTTTTTTTTGAAAGTAATTAGTACCAAACTATTGTGTGTTTTACGAAAACCTGATTTATAGTTTGTTGTTAGTGTAATTTTGGATTTTAATTTGCTCCAGTTTATAAATGAGTAGCCTACTTCGTGACTAGTGTCTGTATCAATTATAGAAATAATAATAGTAGTATCTTCTTTACAATTATCCCCGTGCCCAGGAAAACCATGGGTGCTAACACGATCGTCCAGGGGGGAAATGCAAATCTAATGAAAAAAGACGTGCGTAGTATTTTTGAATCGCCCTCGCTCCTCTCCAAACCCTCGGACCTGTTTACGCCTATGTTTGTAGTTAGATTTTTAAACGAAATAAATTGTACCAGGTTTTAAAAGGGACTAGAAGTTTAATATCAGAACAGAGATAATTAGGCTGAAGTGAATGAACAGTCTCTTTTTTCCAATATTGGTCTTTTTTTTTCCAATATTGGATGCACCATTCTTTGACAATCTTGTTCAAACCATAGTTGAAAATGTAACCTAAATTGGTAAAACTTAATTGTTTTCACCCAAATCTTAAAACGTGCTTATCTATTTTAAAACTTGCGCATTTTTGAATGCCATGTTACTCAACACTACTTTGCATTTGTGAAATATTTTGTTGAGAGCTCCCTGGTTTCATGAATTTAAAGAAAGCTGTTGCATTTCATTTATGGACTGGCATTTCTTATGCCTAGACCTTTTTTTTATGTAATTTAGTCTAATGCCCTGCCACATCATAGTCACATCTATCGATAAAGAAAGCCAAATATCATGAATGACAAGGCATTTTTTCTTGATTTTAGCGTTACACCTGTATTTAAAAAGCAAAAAAACTATAACTGCAAGAAATTAGTTTAAAGAGTTTGCATCAACAGTAATTTGTGTCCAACTTTTCTCTACTAATACTAAGTCTTCTTAACTTTTGGCAAATTCCTCTCCCAGATAGAAAACCGCTGTTCTAAGTTTCCATTTTTTCTAGTTTTAAAAAGAATGCCTTAAAACCTTGACTCTGATTGGTCAGTCAAGAAATTTTTGAAAGTTGAACTATGTTCAACTCGAGAAATAACGAACGGCGAACGTAATTGGCGCTGTAATCGTGTGTATTTTTGATTTTATCGACAAGTGTGACTATAATGTGGCACGGGCATAACTTCTCAATAAAATTATATTTTTGTGTTATGACTGTTGCTTCTATTTCCATAATTCTTTTTTAGTTTTAGAATAAACTCGATATTACGTACTAAGTTGGGTGGAATGTGTGGCTTCTACTTTTAATGATAGTTCATAGTCTTTTTTTCTTTTTTTTTCTTTTTAATAAAAGAAAATATAAACAGGATATATGAACACTGAGTTACTGATGATAGATTCTAGGAATTATATTGCGTAATGTTAAGTAATGGTCAAGTACTGTAGTCGTGAAAAATTTATTTGCTGAAAATTATTTTGTTACCAAATACAAAAGAATAAAGAATTTTTTCAAGGACTGAATTCGAGGATGGAAAGTAACAGATACTCGCAATAGGCAGAACAGGCAGTTATGCTGGGATTAGACATATCCAACATTAAAAAGATGTTTTTTAACTATTTTTTATATTTAACTTTATAGTTTGTCCATTATATCGGAAGCCCGTTATGTTGAATTCCGTTGCACCTATAAAGAGAAATAAGGAAATAAAAACAGATTCTTTATTGTCATTAAGCTCGGAAATAAGAGATTGGATGATACTAAGTTAAAACACAAAAAATACACCCACGGATACGCAAATAAAATGGGCAAATATGTCCTTGAGAAGGAATTATCATCGGTTATTATATTTCCATTTCATAAGTATTTGTCAGTATGGAAGCTAAAGATTTGAAAAGGAAATATAGTAGCTAGGTATATGAGGGATAGTGAGGATATAACCTTGATTACCTTGATTTCAAAGGTGCAACTATTTTGTGAACTATAAGTGCTCTTTGAGCTTTGAAGTCACTCTGAACGAATAACAAATTATTTAAGATCTTCGTCTAGAAATTATTTATTAAAAAATGGATATGTTCTGAGCAATTATTATTTTAAAAAATGATTTACGACCAGAGCTGTAAATTAAAATTTTTAATGCGCTCGAATGCCAATTCTGCTTTCTTCTTCTTTCTTAGTAATTTTGGAACTGTCCAAATTTTAAAACATGCAACCATATTTCTTTAACTTAAACCTACTTCTCTTAGGCATTATCCTTAAATTTTGAAAATAAAGTATACTTATAGTATATATAGCCTCAATAATTAGAAACTCTCTAATTTGGCTAGAGTTTAGCTGTTTTGGATTAGATATTTTGTTATTTGTGGATTTAATAAGAACTATTTTTTGTGATAACTCAAAAGGAGTTACACAAAAAGTCAGGTTATATCTTATCCTCTCAAATTAAGCAACATCTATAAGTCTCTCTTTTCTCCCAAAACGTCCTCTAATATTCTCTCTCATCGTCTTTTGAAATAGTGGAAAACTGGAGCTCCAAATATCGACACTGTTTTGCGGTGTCTTAGATGCTCAAAGAAGTTTGCTTTTAGAAACAGCTGATTCTTAATAAAAGCTAAAAAACCAGAAATACCTTGTCATTTTTTTTATCTCCTGTAAAATTTATTGCTTAACATTTCGCCTTCTGAATTCCTGTAGAGAACTTTGAGGTCTATATTGCACGTCTTTGAGAATTTCGGGAAGAATATTAGACATATTGGTTCGTAAAAAGGCAAATATCGCGGTGCCAAAAATTCAGTAATTGAATTATGCAAAAGAAGAAGTTAATTGTCAGGCAATTAAATAATCAATGAATAAGCATTTTTTTTTTGTTTGGCTTCCATTTTTTGAGGGTGGGGTGGGGTATAAACTTATTATTTTAGTTAAAAATGAATGATGACCCCTAATATTTAATTCATCTTTTATAAAGATTTTAAAGTAGTAGACATACATATATTCTTCGACTTAATCGAAAATACTCTCTTAATTTTGATAGTAGGGCTTTCCACTGTTCGGTTTCTCGGTGATCTTTTAAGAATTTTTTATCAAGCCCTGGCCTGACAGGATACCTGTCCCAGCTTCAATGATAAAACGACTTCATAAATCGTTTTGTCTATAATATTTTTAAAGCAACAGCCATAGCATAAAATAGGATAAATATGGCGGTCAGGGAGCTCACAGGAGATTAAAAACGTAACTAATGTTGTGTGCATGACCTATACTAATTTGATTTCTTTTTGAAAAAGTTAAAAAAATTTAACTTTGGGAGACAACTTGTTTTGTAGTGGTGACTGCTAAATGTTATAAACGAATTTGTTTATTTGTATTGAGATGCTAGTACAAAATTAAGTAGCTGCATGTTCAATAGTTTGAAAGAACCATGACTTGTTCTGTATATTAGGATGTTCTTTGGCAATGTTTTGTGTAAGAGCTCTTTTGGCAAAATAATTTTCAAAAAAGATGTGATTTTCCCCTTTCTCTATTTCAATTTGGTAAATTTTATTGCTTAAAAATGGATAGTAAGTGTTATTCTAACTTAATGCCATTGCTAATGTTCTATGCAGCTCTTTGCTGATTCTTCTATAAAGTCCTTTGAAATATTGTAGTATAGGCCTCAAGTCAACGTCATTAGCGCTGCCAGCTTAGCATAAAGTTGTAGAAATCAAGTGTTCTAAAATATCTCAATGCCTGTCTCATTTATGACATATACCCGATTCTTACAAAAAAAATAAATGCAACAAACCTTCTTTCAGGAAAAATTACCCATATAATCAAGAAGATAAAAAACAGTGTCATAACGCCGAGAGTTAGAAAAAATAGTATTAAGGCCAGTCAAAAAGTGACAACTTTAGTCTTAAATGCTAAGATAAATTAACGGAGTGGTAACGTTTATGTTTAATTAAGTCTAATCAAACATAAAAGTAAAGGAAAGGAAATAAAATATTAGTGGAACTAGTTTAAGGTAATATTTATTGAATGGAAATATCCTCTATATGATATAGGCATATATATCATATAGGCATCCTCTATCATGAATGAATTTGCTATCCTAGTGCAATCGTAAATTTTAAGTCATGAAATAGTAAGCCAGAAATTTTGCCAAGAATTATCCATCAGATTGATGCCAAAATCAGAATTTTATTGAAATAATTGCAGATGGGGACTTTCTACCATATTTCAGTGATGTTGTGTTTACTGGTACCTTATTCCAGTTCATCGTCTTCCATCGCTTGGTACTATATTCCAATTCCATCATGTTTTACTGTAAAAAGTAATTGGATAAAGCTCATACTTCCTCTGCTTTTTTTTCGTTTTGAAATCTATTCCATGCTCTTTTTGTATTAGCTCTGAATATCCTTACGCAGTTAAACATTGCTGTTACCTTTAATCGTTTAAGAATCTGTTTTTTGGAAGCTGCTGGGCCTTCTTTTTTAAAAATATTTCTTGTAATCAGTTTATGCCTCAGCTAAATTTAGATCCAAGATTAATTCTTTTTTTTATAATAATAGCCCGGCTTTCTTCCTCTTCTTTTGAGTGAATGGGGCGAATAAAGTATTTTGAACCTTCTTTAAAATAGCCAAGAATCGGCTATTGCTATCAAACCTGTAGTTTTAAACTACAGTTTAACAAAGATAATTTAGAGCTTTGGTTCTGAGGAATTTATAGATCTAAATTTGTTTTCAAAAGTTTCTTAAGGTATCTTGTTTTCTTTTCAAAATTTTAAACATTTTTTTTTTAATGGGACTTTTTTAAGAACGTTTGATTTTATTGTACGAATAAAAAATAGTGTTTAGATAAATTACGACTTCCGGTCCGAAGCACATTTTCGAGCGGAAGTATAAAGAGGTTCGATTTTATCTTACACAAAGTAATATAAAAAAAAAAGTCAAGTTGGTCTTATGCTTTTTTTCTTTTCTTTAAGGAATGACGACTTTAAAATTGTACTTCCATAATATTCAGGTTAACTGCCATTGTGTGACAGATAAATAAAATAAAGGGATAATTTTGTATAGAAGTTTCGATTCAATGTCGTAGTGTTTAGGTTTATTTTTACAATCTTAGGACAGTAATTGTTTTGCCAAAAAAAAAGCTCTTTTTCTAAACTTTTGATTCACTAGAAATTGAACATTGTGCTGTTTTAGCGAAGTATTATTTTTTTTACTGTATTGTAATCTTCTTCTTTTTTTTTTTTTGTCTTGTCTACATGTTTTGTGTTTTTTTCCAAAAGGCGATACTAACTTAGACGTATCTTTCTTGTTCTTTAATCAGCAATGCTATCTTTCTAAGACTTTGAAGCTTGGTTCTCACTTAATTGAAATATTCGCCAATTTATTCACAAGGTCAAATTTTAGCTGGCATTTTAGAGAAACGACAGTAACTCTAAACGGAAAATCTGATATTTTAATGAAACTGAACACAGAACGAAAGGATCATTTCTTTATATATTAGATATATGTAGAGATTTTGTTAAATATGATGATTGTGGCTATTGTGTGGACACCGTGTGTAATATTTAAGTGAAATTCAGTGAAAGGGGTCCATTAAATGCCATTTCAAATGGTCAAATTAAAAACCCTATTTTGTTTTCATTTTAGAATCTAACAATCTTTTTCACACGTTTTGGTAACCACGCAATGCATCATGTTATTTTTCATAATAGCCTTTATATTGATGTGTTTAAGAATGTCCTTTTTTTTTTTTCAGAAAATTTTGTGTATTATTAATGTTCATGAGCAGCAGAAGAATTACTAGACTTGTTCCTGTTTAAAATTTGATATTCTAAAAGATATGATGTTTGCATGCGAAATTATGATGTTAATGAAGATTGATGTTAATTTGAAATGCAGGTTGCTCGTTGAAGTCCATTCATCCAATGTTTTTGGTTGTAATTTTCGCTTAATGAGTCATGTCTTATAGCATGGGCTTATTTCGCAAGCAGGGTGTTCTCAAAGTGCGTTATCAATCAACTTTAGTCGCATTTAAACGCCCTCCGTAGTTAAATTCTGAAAAATAACCCAAACTAATCAGGCTTGAAAGGAGGAAAATTATGTAGAACTTTGTTGAAAATGGGCTCAAGCCTATGGCCCTTGAAATTATAACTTCAGTTTGTCTCCCTCCACTTGTTTTAGCTTACTCGCTGCGGTTATTAACTCTGGCACTCAGCCCTTGCACGCTTGTTATCATGATGTTGTATTTCCATCATTTTTTTTTCTTCTTCCGGTTTTTATAGCTGATATTTATTCACTGAGTCCCAACAATTATTCTGCTAGATTTTACGTTCCAAGCTTGAATGTTTTAACCCACTAGGCCCGGGCCTAGGGGCTCAATAAATTATCATTGAGGGATTTTTTCTTAACTAAAACTGGACGATGCGACTTATAGTCAAAGTGCCAGGTGCATTCCGCCACCGCGCTGCCTATTCTCAGAAAAGTGATTTTAAAACAACACAGCGATTCCGTGGCCTGATGTCTCCCAAAACTGGCAGCTGAGATTTTGGTATCACCTCTCTCACTAATTTTGGCTTATCAGCTGCGATCTGTTCAGTGCTTCTATCCTCGAAAATCTCGCAAAAATGGAGCGGCAAAAAGGCTTGGGGCTAGAAGCGTCAAAGCTTGAATCCGAACCTGAGTAAATCCTAGAAACCTTGTCAAGGGCTTAATTGAAATCTAATGCTTACATTTATATGTTTTCTTTTTTTGTATGTGGTTTTTTATCTTGTTAAGCTGTTAGACTACACTGGCTAGACATGCACAAACCAAAAAAAAGGCAAAGAACAAACAATTTCGGCCAGTGAAATAAAATAGCACAAAAGCAGATTTTTTTATTTTTTTTGTGAAGAAATACGCCTAGCTGGAGTGAAAAACATTAAACAGTGTAGAACCTCAATAAAGAAGAACAAAATATCCGATAGTAAAAACCAGAAAATAAGATTTAAAAAGGTAATATCATAACGACAAAAAGGAACCAAATAATTGAAGAATATTTTACATGAATAACAAATGTAAGACTGAGCTAAAAATAAATAAGTGAAAGGTCGTACAATCCATGGTTCTATATAAAAATGAATCCTGCCAGTGACCTTGGACACAGATAATCATGGTATTTTTTTTTATTTACTTGACAACTTTGAAGCTTTCATATCTTTTCACAAAATGCGTATCGATTCTCTTTCAATAAATTAAGTTCCTAATAATGCAGGGACGTCAAACAACAAAAAATAGAGGGGGGGTCAAAAGATCTTCCAATCTATTTTGTTCGTCAAATGTATTTTTCCAAATCTAAGAGGGGGCAACTTGGTTTTGTTTGTCGATTTTATTTTTTTCAATTAAAGTGCCAAAAAAAAGTAAATTTCAATAAAATTACCCAAAAAGGTATTTTCAAAATTTAGAGTGGGCGAAACAATGGGGTGGCAGGGGGATAATCTGGGGGAATTGCCCCTCCCCCCCCTCTTCAATTGATGTGCCTGTAATAATGTGTCGTGTATGGTTTTGACGCAGTCATTTAGAGAAACAGTTGAAACAATTTTCTATCCTACATATCCCCCAGATATACGTCTACCTAACTTAAGAGATATTCAGGAGAGAATAGGGTAACTGGTGATCAGAATTTGCGGAATTGGATAGAAAAACTGAAAATTGTAAACGAATGAACTTGAAAGGGTGTTCAAAAAAAAAAAGCTAGTGGTTCATCCACCATTTCTAAATGTTTCTTTGCGCTTGATCCCCTCCGAAGAAGACTTCCGTTAACATATTTGTTGAAATCTTATAGGGGAAAAAAGATGTTTTGAGTGTACTATGGGTGTGATTCAGCTTACCAGGGTTACTTATAGAGTGGTGTTTAATTCACGAGAACGCAGAGGGGGGGATGTATTATCAAAAAATCTAGAGGGGGGGGATGTATTATCAAAATCTAGAGGGGGGGGGGGCAATTTTTTTCCTCTATGAAAATGCCAAAAAGTGTTTTCTGAGAAAAAAAGTTACTTTCAAATCTAGGGAGGGGGGGGGGACGACTCACTGCCCCCAATTGATAATTCCTGTTGTCCAAATGGGCTACTCCGGGATTAATTAAATCTTATTAACTACAATGGGAAGGATGAGAGAGCATAACTAATGTCACTTCATTTTTATTTACGTAGGTTCTACTCTACTTTGCAAACTGGGGCAAGCAGAGTAATGTTATTGATAGTTGTAAATAGTAAAATAAATGCAGAGAAATTTGGGTCAGATGGACAAGCAGCCTTGGCATGACCGTCGCCAGGGAGGCGGTGGGGGTCATTGTCCCTGGAAACAAAAAGACATTTTAGAATATATAGAAAGATGCCTTCCTCCCCCCTTTGAAAGTCTGTTGGTAGTGCTCTTTATCCCTAGTTACGCTGAAGAACACTAAGAGTCACTGAATCGAGTTTTTAAAATTATCTCTTTTTACTTGATCTGTTGCTCTTTTCTATCTGAACTGAAAATATTTATCCAAGTAGACGATAAGTGTCCTTGCTAACGCTAGCAAAATCTCCGAGTTGGAATTCTAGTTTTTTTTTCTAATTTGGACTTCTATTCAAAAATATGCATTGAATTTCCAAAAAGAAATATCCTGACGAGTCTAATGGCAATGACGAAGTATTTTTGAGGGGTATAATAAGAGTACCAGTAACAGTAAAAAGTCATGTCACTCCAGAGAAAGGCTGGGTGTAACCCCAGGGTCTCATTATTCTCCAGTACTATTGAATTCATCTGGTGGTTAACTTGTGTTTGCTTGTAAAGTCAATCGAAGGCCGGTGTCGGAGCAAAAGTTTCATTCCGAAAACGAGTCTCATACTCTGAGAACCAAGGATTATATTTTACTCTCGCTTTGTATTTTAGAACTTGATTTCTCAGGGAAGGAAATTACTTGTGTCGTCTGATGGCATTGGCATTCTTATGATATTTTACCCGGTTTTATCAAATCCTGGTTAGGATTTTCTATTGTCTGTTTTATTAATGTTCTATTATTTTCTACAAATTGTTTTTGTAGTAAAGATCTTATTTACTTCATGTGTGTTTTATTAAGGAGCTTATAGGAACGAATCAAATGCACTGGATACCGACTTACTAAATGTTTAAACTATCGAGCACTAACAGATTCAATTTTTTTTCTCTTGGTTTTTTTTTTTAGTTGAGAGTGGGGAAAGGAAAGAAACCATGTTACCTTCACGGTCTCAAGGTTTTAATTGTTCTGAAAAGATTGGACGTCACTATTTGGATTTTTTAAGTCAAATCGGTAAATGTCGGAGCCAATAACCTTAGTGGTGAACAAATCCAATACTTGGTACAGAATCTTCTTAGTTGAATTTATACACTTAAAGTAACTCAACGTAACTGAGTGAATTCTAGAACAGGTCTGTTGATCACGTAATTGCTGCTATACTGTACCAACACATTGAGTGGCAGAGCAAGGGCTTACATTCAACGATTTGTAACATGTCCGTTGACTTTCCATAAATCAATTGAATAGTCTGGGCACGAAATTACATTTTTGTAGTAAAAATCTTTTACTTTTTGTTATTTATGAGGAGCTACATATGAAAAAAAAAATCAAATCATAGCCAGCGTAACAGCGCCGCCTAACAGTGGCGTATTTAGTATTTCTGTTTGGGGCGGGAGGCACCAGTTAAAGGCTACCGGAAGTCCAGAAACTTGCCAGATAAAACTAAATATATTACTGTCATAGTCATTTTTTTAAACTTATTTATTACTATGCTACTAAAAAAGGTAAAATAATGAGGTCAGTTAATCAAATTGAAGAGTTCTAATCTTGCTAATCCTTGAATCAGATACGAAATAACATAAACACTGTAAATACTTTTCATAGTCTAATCCGCCTTGATTTCCTCCCGAAATCGTTTGAAACATCGTCAATACCCACCTTGACATCGCAATTTATCGACATGTGTGCAACAACATTCACCTGCAAGCTCGTCCTCTCTGATTTTCGGAGGTATGAAATTTTAAGCTGCTTTAGCGTGCTAAATGAACGCTCTGCAGATGTCGTGGTAAAAGGGAGAAATTCAATCAAGAGTGAATCCACAATTGGAAAAAACGGTTGTCGCACGCACCAGGAGATTCAGAAATTTTATCGTGATGTTTAAAATTGTATCGGGTGGTTTAGAAATCTCATATCGAGTTCTTCGCATAGCTACTCGAGATACGGGGGAAATACAAAGTCTTTTTAAAAAGAAAAGTGTCTGAAGAGGAGAATCGCCAACGTTGGCGTCTTGGTTCGTGATGTTGAAACGCAAAAAAAAAACTCTTGTGTTTGATGATCGTGATACAAACAAATGACAAGAAAAGCTGTTCTTTTGAAGTTACGAGGTGTTTTTTTTTAATTAAGGTCCGTTTGAACATTGATTACACAACAAAAGATTATTTCAAAAAGTAAAGTTATTTTCAGAATGTGCATACTTTACTCTATTTTTCGACATATATACCAATTTTTTCGAAACTCTTATCATGCCTCTCAAACTAATTTTAAAGTAGAGTCTTTATAAGAACTTGCCGCCGGCTCCAATAACCAAGAGTTCACTGCTGTTTTTTGCGTCGTCGAATCTTTTTAACGATTGCCACTGAGGTGGAAACCGGTTGAACTGGAGACGAAATATGGGTTTCGCATACGCCCAAATCAAGGCAACAGAACATGGAATGGAAACACACACACTCCCCTGACAATTTGAAGGCCGACCATCCTCTCTCCCAGTGCAAAATCATAGCGTCGGTGTTTGGGAATAGGAATGGTGTTTTTTTGGTCGACTTCATGCAACGGAGAAACCACTATCAATGAAGAAGCATACTGCATAACCCTCAGAAAGATCCGTAGAGCGATTAAACAAAAACGAAAAAAAATTGGCATACTGACAAAGGAAATTGTCCTTCTTCATGACAATGCAAGACCTCACACTGCTGGTCAGACCCGTAATTTGCTGGAGAGTTTTGGCTGGGAGGTTTTAGATCACCCACAATAAGTCTTGATCTTGCACCGAGTGATTACCATCCATTTCTCCACCTCAAGTAATACCTCAGTGGCCAACGTTACAATGATGATGACAACGTAAAAACGGAAGTGAATTCCTGGTTAGCGGAACAGGTGGCAAGTTTTTATATAGAGGTTACTTTAAAATTAATCGAGAGGTATGATAAGTGTTACAACAAACTTGACAAATATGCTGTTAAGTAGAGTAAAGTATGTATTTTTTGAAAATAAATTTATTTTTTTCAAACAATCATTCGTTGTGTACTTATGATCAAACGGACCTTAATTAAAAAACACGCATCGTACATCATTGTTGTGAAGTGTACTTTTATGGTATTTGGGGGTTGTAATCGTAGATGCCTTTATTCTCCCTTTATAGGGGAGATAAACTCTGGCCCTAAGGTAGTTAAACTTTGGTAGCGTGCCTTAGGCTATGACCGAACTAATGAGGCGTACCGACTGGGTATGTTCGAGGGCTAAAGGTAGATTGTAGAGAGTTTGTCTAAAATACAATACTTTTATTCATTTAACATATAATAATAATCAGATATATACTCCCTACTGGGACCGGCTGTCCCAAGTAGACCACAAGTCTCAAAAACTACAATGATATATAATAAGATACAGACACTTACAATGATCCGACAAGATCCAAGGTATTTCTAATGAGAAAACAAACGGGCGAGGTTCACCCTGCAAGTCAAAAAGTCTGACTTCAGTCTCCAAAAATCGGGGTATATATTTGGAAAACTAACCACGTCCTTCCGGTACATTGACGCATTTAGCCAGAAAATTGGTTATTGAGCAAGTTCCCTCCAAGCCCACACATTCCACGATTTGTATCTTTATCTTAAAAAAGTGCTATTTTGAAACTCTGTTTTTGCGTCTTAATATATTTTTACTCAATTAATAATTACTAAATTAGAAAGCTTTACCACAATACTCCCCATTTAAAGAAGAATTGTCCCAATTCTCAATATTTTACTTTTAAAACGACTTAATTTCGTTTACAGCTATTATGCTGCCATCTTTGGGTCATTATGTGCATCTACCCTCAATGGGTTTCCTTAGGGTTATGTTTCTGGTCCAATATTGGCCATGTTCTTTTTTGTCGAAGAATTTCAATTCGAAATTCATCCTTGTTTCTCTTTCTCTGTCTCTAGGACTGACAATTCCTCTTTTACCATCTTCATATGCATCTTCTGTTTTACTTGACCCCAAGCGGCTTAAACATAATATTAGTGGTTTTGCTTAAATTAGATTTATATTAGAAAAGTTTTATGAAATTACTTTTTTGTTTAAATTTAATTCCCATTAATAATTTAATTTATCTGTGTGATGTGGTTGATATTTCGTGGTTGATATTACCGTGTGGTTGATATTTCCGTTTATATTTCGTTTTAGAAATGCCTTGGGTAAATTACACATAACATTTTGATTTTTAAATTTTCACATATTTTTCAGCACAAAGCATTTTCACATATTTCAATAACATAAGCCATTAAGCTATGTAGCACATTTTCTAGGCCTAAATTAAGTTCTGATTTTATCTCACTTTCTGAAGAACTTGTAGTAAAGTCTGTATTACTGCTATAGTTTCCAAAATATCAGTTGATCGAGTATGAGATGATAGTATCAGGATATATTTGAAGTGTCTTCAAAATTTGTTTCTTTCCAAAAATGTGTCAAAATATGATTGAAGGAAAAATGGATCCGAAAAGATGCTACGAAAAATTTGATTTCCAAAAAAAATAGCTAATGCTGTATCTAAAATAAATATCCACATTATTATACATATAAAGCATATATTTTTACATATATAGCAGAATGAAACACTCAATTTTCGTATATATCAATGCATTCGAAAGTTAATTACTTTTAATTACTTTCTCCACTTTTTTAATTACTCCAAAAATAATAACCCGCTTAAATCGAACATTATGTTTCTTTCTGGATTATTTCAAACTTAATACTAAACTGATTATTCACAATAGAAATTATTAGTACGTTGACTCGAGGTCAAACATTTACATATAACATTAAATCACTAGTTTAAAACTTTAAAGTTGATAAAAACATAGTATATATATATATATATATATATATATATATATATATATATATATATAAGCATTGTGTAATAGTTTACATAAGTTTTTTTTTTTTTTGATTCGCAAAACTAGATAGGATATTTAACTACTGTTTAAAACTTGAAGCATTAAAAAATAATAATACACGGTATAGATAAGCATTGGAATTAATTCCAATTATTATTTTGTTAATTGCTTATGAAGTATTAATGTATGATACTTCTTGATGATGATGTAAACATAAAAAAAACACAAATACTCAACATTTAATTCACTGTTTTATAGGATAGTTTAGGTTATATACATTAATATATATATATATATATATATATATATATATATATATATATATATATATATATATATATATATATATATATATATATATATATATATATATATATATATATATATATATATAAATATATATATATATGTATTAACCGAAGTTATGCTGATACTTAATTGTTAAAACAAACAACAATTATATACCCTAATAATTTATTTAATCACTGCAAGATTTGTTCTTTTTACAAGTTTTAATTAAGTCCTAACTGTAATTAAAATATATTTACAAAACAAAAGCAACTCCAACAAATAGATTTATGCACTATAACTGATAACTGTGATTAGCCTTTATATAAGGGCTTGGCAATAGTTCATATAACATAACTTTTTATATTTACATTTCTATAATTTTTTTTTAATATAATTCTCTGTTTATAAAAGGTTTTCGAAATATATTTATAACAGTAGATATTTTCCCAATTACATTTGTTACAACTATATAACTTTTCCCATATACGACTATATACATTTTGTTTAAAAACTTTGGTTCTATTTCGAACCACTTGTGTCATTAACTGTCATTAGCTTATAAGCCTGTTTGTTTATTCAGACTTTTAAGCTTTTCAATTCTTTTCGAATTTCTAGGTACTTGAGACAGTTTTATAACGTTTTTGTCTGTAATCTCTCTTTTTTCAGCTTTAATGTCTTTTTGGTTTAAGGCTTTATTTACAGCTTATATCTGATAAGCTAAAAAAAAAAAATTGCTGTTCACCTTATACCTGCTATGCCATTATCAAATGACTTTGCCTGTACTCTTAAGGTTTGCTTACCTGCCTTCTGGTATCTCCTTGTAACGTTTCCAGGTCCTCTTGTCATGGCTACAGCTAAAATGACTATTATGAACCTGCACACACAATAATTAATTATTTAATAATTTTGGGCACAATTTTATCTTGGGCTATTCTTTTTCCAGAAAAAGTGGCCCTTCTGCAGAAAATACCTAGCCTTCATGGCCCACAGTAATTCAGTTTTTGACATACAAGTGACAATGACTATTTTCACTTTAACTTCCCCACTTTTAGTGGTCTTGTCTTAGTTTTCAACTTCAAATTAAGTCCTTATGGGTATTATGTGAATTTTTTTTAAATGTTTCATGCCATGTTAGTCATTTTTCTGAAAACGACTTCCACATAAGAGAGCCAAATTTCTTTTCTTGACTACTTTGAGCATTTTCTCCAATATTTCTATTAATCTCGCTCGGCCCGCGTTAACCAATGTAACGGTGGCTCCGTAATATTAATGCTACTTATTTGTACTTATTTAGTACAATTTTTATACTAGTTCGTTCGGCAAGTTCAATAAGTACGTCTAACAGAGTTTAACTGAATTCATTCAGTTTATTTTCCTTTTAGTTTCGTCTGGCTATATTTTCAACTTGAACCCTTCTCTTTTTTTTGATTCGATATTTCAATGGAGCCTAAGGGTTTTTTTTCAAGTCTTTTCCTGCTTTTTCAGTAAAATATGTCTTCTTTTTTTTTTAAATTTTAAGGTGTTAGAAAAATACTGTAGTTTTTCAGCTAATTTTTTGAAAACACTTTTAATTAAGTTTTGCCTCGCAATTGCAAGTTATCATTCATTCATAAAAATGTAAGTTTTACGATATCCCTGATTCCACAAAATTGTGTGGTTTTCATCACAGACACATATTCCTTGTCTGTAGTATTTTACCAAAAATTAGTGCCTATTGCGTGCCAAAAGTTGTGTAGAGATAGGGGTTATCAGCACCTATTGTGGTTTCCCTATAATCTTGTATATTATTCGCGTTTGGTATTATCCTCAGTTTAATTTGCGCCTTAGTTTTATACAGTCATTGAGTGTAATTTGTCCCTTTCGTGACATTTGACTATTTTGACTATTACCCTGTTCTACAAGTTTATGGGTTTTGTGCCCGGATAAAACCCTCGCTGCTATTTATTTTAGAGCACGACGGATTTTACCCGAACATCCAGCCCCAACCATCTCCAGTTTGACCGATATTTCTAATATCAATTTGGTTAGTTTGGTGTATCCCCCCAATGACAAGACGCTTAGCAGTTTTTGTTTTTAAATGCAAACGGTCCTGTCATTGGTGTTTTTCACCTGCAATACCCTCGCTCTGTGTTATTTCTGTTAATGGTGTGTTGTGATTTATTTAATATGTGAAATTAATTATACCCGAGAAAACTTTGTTTTACACGGTGCTATACTTTTTAAATTGTGACCCATTTTATCTACGGTTTCTTGTTTATGTACACCGTCCTTATAGGTAAGTGTTTAATTTATCATATCTTCTACTGTTTATAACAAGATTACACCAAGCTTGTACATGTAGCGCGCACTTAATGTAAACTCTCGCTGTTTTTCCTATTATAATTGTCTTTTTAACATTCTTCAAAAACAATTTTTTTTTTAATTATCCCCCCAAAATATATTTTTTTCAATATACATATTAAAAGAATCGCCTTTGAATGCTGATTCTAAATATGTATAATTTAATTAGTTCCACTACACCTATTTAAAAAAAAATTACGTGGCCTTATTAATTTCTTTATGAAACGAAGCCTAATTCGTTTTGACAAGTCTTGACGTTACACCGTTCGCGAAGTCTTATATCGTATCGGAAACAAAATTTTTGCAGGAAGCTATAATGTCACTTCAGATCGGAGCTAATAATTTAGCGTTAGAACGTGACGGTAATAATTTTTACTGGTGATCTATATTTGAAGGAAAACTTGATGTTATTTATATACCGATTAAAAAGAAAATATAGATATTTCTTGAGAGGCTTTTAACTCGTTTTATTTTTATTTAATATTTTTTTTTTGTTATGATTGTTTTATTCAAATATTAATCTGCTGGGGGGCTACGCTCGTTCTACCTTTCTCCGTTTCCTGGTCCGAGTTTTGGACTCCAAATTTTCGCTTTTCTTCTTTATAATTTGCAAGTTTTTCTGTGGTCTCTATAGTTGGGTTTACAAGGCTCTGAGTCCGAGTGCTGATTTGTTGCCTCGTCAAATATCTTTAATCTTTGTTTCTCTTGATGTTTGGCCTTTTTCGTAAGTGTTTTAGCGACTTGTGCTGCTGACAAAGGAACTTCTTTGCTGCCCCTTTGGTTTCTTTACTGTTCTCCATAATTTTTCTCTCAAAGAAGGTTTCTTGACGATGGCCCAGGTTTAGTTATTTCGGTTTCTGTAGAAGAATTTTCAGTGTCACATTCTGTTAGCTCGCGTCTGGTAGATGGCGTTTGTTCCAAAAGCCATTTTTGCGTTAAGACTGTAGGTGAGTCTAATGTATGAAAATCAGATAATTCTTTGGTTTCTTACATTTTTCTTCCTCTTTAGATTTAACCTCTGGTTTATTATGTCTTAAACCAGTAGGTTTCGTTTGAGGCTCTTCTCTGTCGCTTTCATCGCTAGTATCCGATGAACATTGAACTTTTCCTTTTTTTCTTGTTTGTTGTGGAAAGTTTGTAGCCAAGACTGGGCTAAATATTCCTTCCACTTCTCCCAACTGTTGTGGTCGTTAAAAAGGTCATAAAATTCGTATGGTCTTCTGATATATACTGGTGAGATTGTGTCCTCTATTTCTTCTTCTGACAGTATAGGTTCTGTTTTCCACGGTTTTGAAAAATATCCCTTTTTTATTCTATTATGGTGTATTACTTCTTCCTTTTCCTTATGCTGATGTTTTAGAACATATGTTAAGTTATTTGGTAGAATTTTTGTAATCCTGTAGGGTCCATCCCATTTCGGTTTTAACTTTTTTGTTCCTTCCAGATTTGTTTTGTAAACATAAACCAAATCTCCTAAACAGTAACTCGTTTTATTTTTGCTTGTTCTGTCATATTTTTCTTTTTTGTTCTGTTTTCGCATCTTCCAGATTGTCTTTAACTTGTTCCATAGCTTTTTTCATTCGCATCACCATCTCTTGCTTATATTGGTCTAGGTTTTAATATATTCTGTCATTTTGTATTTCATCTAAACAAATTCTGGGATCTCTTATATGTTGCAAAAAAAATGGCGTTTCTTTTAAGGTACGTGAAAAAAAAGCCGTATTTATTGCAAAGACTACAAATGGTAAATGTTCATCCCAATTTTCATTTTCCTCTCTTGCATGTATTCCCAGCATGTAAGCTAATTCCCTATGCTTACATTCAACCTTCCCATTAGCTGCGGCCATGTAAGACGAGGTAAACCATCGTCCAACCCCCAGATATTCTGTAATTTCGTCTAATAATTTGGCTCTAAAACATGGCCCATTATCGCTAAGTAAAACTCTAGGAAAAATCCCGTGTTCCAGAAATAGGCGATTGACCAAAACTTTCGCAATGGTTTTTGTCTTTTCATCTTTAACTTTGGAAAAAAGCGTATAAATATGAATTAAAATGGTCTACTATGGTTAGTACGCACCTGTTTCCTTTCCTGGAAACTGGTAAACTTCCCCCGGATCCCCAAATGTCTATTGACATTATTTCTCCTACCCCTGAAGGGGTGGGGTATTGACCTAATTCAGCCCTAGGGGTCTTTGGTGGCGACTTTTGTTTGGCGCACTCTTGGCAGTTTTTGTATAAAAGCTTTTACTTTTGAGTACAATTTTGGAAAATAAAAATTTTCCCTTCTGTCTCCCCATAGTTTTTTTGCTTCTCCCATGTGACAGCCAATCGTTGCATGTGCCATCTGTAAAACTTCTTCTCCCAGAGATTTTGAAATTACTGGAATAATTTTTAAGTCATTTTTTTCTATATTCTTGCGATGGTCTATGGTATCTTACTAGAAGATTTTTACTTTCGTCCAGATCAAAATTATCTAAGTCCTTTAAAAATGTTTAAAGTGCTCTGGCAGTTCCGTTCCTTTTGATAAAAAGGATTTCATTGCTAAACAAAAATCATCTTTATTTTGATGCTTCGAAATATTTTCATTGGACAGTATTTCTACCCCTTCCAGTTCGTTCTGGATGGTTGCTATCACATTTTCTTCCTTATCTGGATTTCGTGACAAATAGTCTGGTAAAATATTTGTACGGCCCTTTATATATATTGGGGTATATGAATATGCTTGCAGACGTAGTATCCACGTGTCAGCCGGGCTGAAGTATTTTGCATCGTATGTAGCCAAACTAATGATTTTTGGTCTACGCGCAAAATAAATTTTTTTTTTTCCAAGTAAAAATTGTCGAAAATATTTGTAAATACTATAACTGCTAAACACTCCCTTTCAACTGTCGAGTATTTTTTTTTTCTGCTTCCGTCAGTGACCTATTGGCGTATTGAACTATTGATTCTACTCCTTCAGAATTTATGTTTAATAATATGGCCCCTATACCGTACCCCGAAGCATCTGTTTGCAAACAGAAGTCTTGTGACAAATCTGGTAGTTTTAGTATTGGCGCCAGTAATAGTTGCCTTTTTATTTCATTTAGTGCTTGTTTTGCTTCCGCTGGACATTCGAATTTACCTGATTTCTTCAAAAGGTTCGTCAAAGGTTGTACTATTGTGGCATAATTTTTAATATATCGTCTGAAATAGCTTAACAACCCACAAACTGATCTGCAGCTTTTTTGATCTTTAGGAGGCTGTAAATTCTCTATGACTGTAAATTTTTTCTGGATTTGGTGAAATAGTACCTTGGTTTATCAGGTGTCCAAGAAATACTAATTTTGGTTCTACTGTTTTTAACTTTTCTGGTTTTAATTTTAAGCCTGCTTTTTCAAACTTTTCCAGTATTTTTCTAAGTCCGACCAAGTGGTCTTCCAAGTTTTCATTTAACAAGAATTACATCATCTAAATAAGCCAAGGTATCTTTTTTCCTTCCTGGTTCGTTATCTTTTAACACCAAATTCATTAGGCGACTAAAACAATTTGGACTAAATGATAAGCCAAACGGCATACGTTCAAATGTGAACGTTCTCCCATCGTCTAAGATTACTGTAGCCTTATGCTTAGTTTCTGCATCTAAAGCGATTTGCCAATATCCTGCTATTAAATCAAAACTAGTGTAATATTTTGAACCCCATAACGAATCTAAAAATCGAATCAATTCTTGGTAGCTTCATCACGTCTTTAAACCGTGACGGCGTTTAGTGATCTAAAGTCTATACATAATCTCCAGGTGCTATCTTTTTTTTTCTGACTATTACTAATGGAAAACACCAATCACTAATACTTTCTTTAATTATTCCCTGATCTTCCATTTCTTTATTTTGCTTTCTAGCCATGGCTTTAAATGATAAGGTGTTTTTATACGGTGACTTTTTGATTGGAGGGCCCTCTGTTGATATCTTGTGCGTGATTAAGTGAGTTAATCCGTAATCCGCTTTGTGTCTTGCAAAAGTCCATTTAAAATCCCAAAGAATATTTTCCACCCTAGTTTTTTTTACGTTTTCCGGGAAATGTTTTAAATCAAATTGTTGCAAAAAATCCGTTTTCGCCATTCCATACTCTTCTTGTGGTTGCGGTTTTATTGAGGATAAATGTTCGTGGCTAATGAAGGTTGCGCTTAATTCTGGACTGTTTAGAGATTTTATTTCCGAATTTGAAATCTTTTCTGCTGATCCAAGTTCTACCTGGTTCAGTTTTATCTTATTATTACTTAGATTTGATAGTTTTAAGTGTTATATACCATTTTCAATTTTTATAACTTGATTTTCCACGAAAATCATTGGGGTATTCTTTTATGGTGTGTCCCCCTATCACGGCATCCATTGTTTTAACCTTTCCTTCTTTGTCATTTAATGTAGCTAGAACTTGAGCTGTCGTTCCCCCTTCTATTGTGATTTTTCCGCTTATTTTTAGGTTATAATTCGAATCTTCACTTTCGTTATTTGTTGTTACGCAAATTTGCCTATTATTTTTATTTGCCTGGTTTATTGTGATTGTATTGTATATGGGTTCCCATACAATCCCATATTTTCTGATGGCATCTACTCCTAGAATACAAGGAAATGGTAGCTGCTTGCATATTATTACTGTTACTGTTATTTCTTTATCCCCTGCACTAAATTTTAGTGGACATTCTCCAAAATTGTCAGCTTGTGCCCTGTCACTGATGTTAGGGTATTTTGGCATCTGCTTACTCGATTTTTGACACTAGGAGGAAACCTATTAAAAACTTCCTCTCGAATTAATTATTTAGATGCGCCTGTATCTAGTAAACATGGTAAATTTTGAAAACACTCAATTTTAAAACAACGCAGAATCGGTAGATTATTATTATTTGCATTTGTATCGCAACATTCTAAACTATATTGGGGTCTTTGTAAGGAAACAGCTCTGTCGATCCTTACAGGCTTGGTTTCTCCGTTTAAATGCCCACTGTTTGGCCAAAAGTTTCTGGGATTATCCCAGTTTTCTTCAGCGCTGCTACTTTGACCCTGGGTATTATTAACCGTTTGCCTCCTAGGCCTAAATTCAGGAATATTAATAGGTGTTTGCCAAGTATTATTTGTTCCCTGCCTTCCTAAATTTATGTCCCCCTGCGTTCTGAATTGGTGTCTTGTCTTGTACGTCTGGCCTTCTTTTGCGTATTCTATGCCAGCAATCTGCTGCATAGTGGTTTGGTTTGCTACAATAATAGCAATAAAATTTTCTAAATATTTTTGATCTCTCCTTGTTGGTTCCCCAACTATCTGTCTTTGGTGGAGGAGGGTGCCCATATTTTCTATAGTTATTAGCTGCTAATCTCCCAAAGGTCGTGGAATCTGTCAGCTATCTCCCTAGACGGCGACCCTCGGCTCCGTCGCGCCTTTTTGGTTCACGATTCGGCTCCTCAAAGCTCACCCTTTTTGTCTCCTTTCACATTTTATACTTTCTTGGGCTCTTGGTTATTTATTGACATCTCGTCAAACTTTTTCATAGCCTCGTCAATTTTTTTTTTTTCTGTTCTGTTTCGACTAGTATTATAGCCTGCTCTAAATTTCCAGTTTCCGCGATAATATTAGTCTTAATAACTTTTTTGGTAAACCTTGAGTAAAAGTAAAATGTAGTTATACTTCTGTACTGTCTCGTCATTTCCGCCTTTCTCTAATTGTAAACACACGGATCTACAAATTTTGTCTGCATATTTCCTGATACTAGATGAGGTATCGAATGTGACTACCTCTGTTCTTAGCCTCTCGGAGATGCTTGTCTCTATGAATCTTGTTTTAAAAGATTCAATTAGAGTACTGATGTCCTTGGGCTCTTTTTCCTTAATTGCCTCAAAATGTTTAAGGGCGCTCCCTTTAATCTGGCTGCAACGCATTGCTCTTTGACTTATTCTCAAACGGTTCAGTTAGTTCGTCGAAAATTTTTAATTTTTCGATAGACTCATCTACATCTGAATTTCCCGCGTATTCTGGTATAATTTTGCAATTTCAAGTACTGTTGACAGGGAAGTCATTTTTTCCTCTGGTAAAGCCATTTTATTTCAATCTACTATTTTTATCTAGCCTTCTCGACCCAGTTTTTTCTAGCGACCACCAGTTGTTGTGAAGTGTACTTTTTATGGTATGTGGGGTTGTAATCGTAGATGCCTTTATTCTCCCTTTATATGGGAGATAAACTCTGGCCCTAAGGTAGTTAAACTTTGGTAGCGTGCCTTAGGCTATGACCGAACTAATGAGGCGTACCGACTGGGTATGTTCGAGGGCTAAAGGTAGATTGTAGAGAGGTTGTCTAAAATACAATACTTTTATTCATTTAATATATAATAATAATAATCAATATATACTCCCTACTGGGACCAGCTGTCCAAGTAGACCACACAAAACTACAAAGTCTCAAAACTACAATGATATATAATAAGATACAGACACTTACAATGATCCGACAAGATCCAAGATATTTCTAATGAGAAAACAAACGGGCAGAGGTTCACCCTGCAAGTCAAAAAGTCTGACTTCAGTCTCCAAAAATCGGGGTATATATTTGGAAAACTAACCACGTCCTTCCGGTACATTTGACGCATTTAGCCAGGAAATGGGTTATTGAGCAAGTTCCCTCCAAGCCCACACATTCCACGATTTGTATCTTTATCTTAAAAAGTGGTATTTTGAAACTTGTTTTTGCGTCTTAATATATTTTTACTCAATTAATAATTAACTAAATTAGAAAGCTTTACCACACATTCATCTCATCAGCCAATATCCAAAAAATACTTCGCAACTTTCGCTCTATTAAAAATTGGGCCCAGAATGACATTGCCTACACTATCGACGATATCATTCTGCACAATAGTAGATGTATATTTCGCACTTTTAGTGACTCCCCCCAATTTTTTGTTTCCCCAATCTTACTTGTCCTGTTTGCGGACCAGACGTGAACGCCTCAGCCCGCATCTAAAAGATTCCGTATGGTTGACTCCCATCTGTCGCTATCCTGCGCCAGATTTTCAGTAAACTGGAATCAGCAGCTCTCCCACTTTCTGCCAGTTTTTTTCGAAATCCACCAATGGTATCGAGGTCATTTTAAAAGTTGCCCACCAATTCTTGGATAGACCACCAGGATGTGTGTGCCAATCTTGCAAACTAATACTACTACTACTAACAACTCACCTTAGCACCAAGCCGCCTGAGGCCAACACAGCTACGCACGCTCCTCCTCCACCCAATCTATTCAAAGCCTCCCTTTTTACACCCGCCCACACGAAGTTCCCATTTCCTTTAAATCTTTTTCTTTATGACGTCCTCCCACCCCAGACGTGGACGACCTGCTTTCCGTTTAGCCCTAGATGGTTGGCCGAAAAAGAACAATCTTCGGCAATCTGTCATTCTTCATCCGCACAACGTGCCCTAGCCACCTCAACCTTTCTTTCATTATAGCCCTAGTGAGCGGTATTGAACCACATTTTTCGTATAGGCCTATTGCCTTGAAATACGGTCAGACAGCCGGGTACCCAGAACAATCCTTAAGCAATTTCTCTGGAAAACATCTAGCAAATCTTCATCCGCTTTTCGGAGCGTCCATGCTTCAGAGCCATATTTGACCACTGTCATCACTGTAGCTTCTAATATTCTAATCTTGGTTTGCAGACTTATCTTCCTATTCTTCCAGCCTTTTTTTAACTGTGAAAAAAACACCCTGAGCCTTGGCTATTCTATATTTAACATCTTCACTGCTCCACCATCTTTACTAATGATACTACCAAGGTAAGTGAAGCTGCCCAACCTGATCAATCCTTTTCATTACCCAACGTCACCTTTTCATCTTCACTTATTCCTAGCCTTAGTGACTTAGTCTTCCTAACATTAATTTTCAAACCACTCTAGCACCCTGAAACTCGCAAAACCTCTAAAACTTCATTCATTTTGCTCACACTTTCATCTAGGATGCTCAAATCATCAGCATAATCCAAGTTCAGGACTTTTTTTTCCTCCCCATTTGATTCCGTGGTCTCCCATTGCCTTTCCTGTGCTCCTTAGAACAAAGCTCATCAAAATAATCCATACAAAGGGGGATAGAACACAACCCTGCTTAACTCCTGATTTAATACAAAACCAGCTGCTAACCTCATTTCCTACCTTAATCGCAGCAGTGTTATTCTCGTACATAGCACTAATCACTTTAATGTATTTGTCTGGTATACCATACAAGGATAAAACCTTTTACTAAAGCTCTTCTATCAACAGAATCGAACGCTCGCTCATAAT